>JAKSZT010054053.1:1687114-1800975 GCA_026826555.1 Tolypeutes matacus | reverse complement strand
TCAGTAGGGCTCCCGTTTACCATATGGGAGGCCCCGGGTTCGGTTCCCGGGGCCTCCTGGTGAGGGCAAGCCCGCCTGCACGGCGTGGTTGGCTGACCCAGCGAGCACAAGCAGCAAGGGGGGGAGAAATGAATAAATAAATAAAATCTTTGAAAAAAAAAAAAAAAAAATATATAGGGGATTCCCATATACCCCACCCCTATAATTAATTTACCAAAAAAAAAATTTTTTTAAGGAGGTACTAGGAATTGATCCCAGGATGTTGTACATAGGAAGCAGGCACTCAACCACTGAGCTACATCTGCTCCCCAATGAGAGAGTTGGTTTTTTTGTTTTGTTTTTATAATATGAGGTACCAGGGATCACATCTGGGACCTCACATGTGGGAAGCAGGTGCTCAACCACTTGAGCTGCATCCGTTCCCTGTGTTGTCTTTTGATGAGAACCCTTAATTTGTTATTGTAGTAGGTTTCAGGACAAGTACTATTTTGTTCATTTCCTAACCTCAGGCAGTAGTCCATTTATTGGAGTAGCTGGTATACAACAATATGCTAGTAAAATTTAAAAAACTGTACAGTCCCTTGGGAGCATGCTACAGTCTTATCTGATGTTAATATGTGCAAAGAGTTTAGAACAGTGCCTGCCCTAACCTAATAAATGTTACTTATCATCACCTATTCCAGTGAACACTGTGATTCAAAAAACATAATGAATTCACTCAAGAAACGTGTGGATATGTGGCACATCCATGAGAATAACTTCTTCTGCACTACAGAAATTTCATATGCTTTAAAGCCATTTTTATTTTAATATAATAATTAGCCTTGTTCTAGTTATTACCCCTTTCCCCTAAATACTTCCCTAGAACTTTGGGAATTGTAAGGATTTAACTAGGAAGAAAGAATTTTTCATTAAGTATGATACTTAAGGTGTTCCTTTTTTCAGGTAACCCCAAGCACATTTGTATTCCTTTGTATTAGATGGAGGACGGGGAGTTCACCACGTAAATTGTTGTGTCCATTCTAAAACTCCCAATCTTCTGGGACCTCCCGCCTGAGGCCTTAGGACTCATCAGACCCTCACTGCACTTGCAGCCTCTGCATTTGGTAGAGTACTTTGCAGGATATGTTCCTAAGACGGTTCTGAGCCACAGGATGTGTGATAAAAGCAGTTGTTTCTTTGATACATTCAGGTTTTTAAATTCAGATTCTATTTTCTGAGACTATACTTTGAATTTTAATACTTGTAATGAAGGGCAGATAGATCTAACATTACAGCAGGCTGATAACTGCTTTTTAAATATTAAATTTAGACTACAAACCATCAGAAAAATTCAGTGGGAAAATGGGCAAAGCTTATAGCAACAGACAATTCAGGGAAGAGGAAATATGAATGGATGAAGGAGCCAACTGAAGAGGAGTTACAAATAGTTGGTTAACTTGAAAAGATATTCAGCTTCCCTGATAATCCGGGAAAATGCAAGTTAAAATAATGAAGGGCTATTTTTCTTTCCATCAAAGTGGCAAAAATTTAAAAGGATGAGTAATACCCTTTGTTGAAAAGAGTTTAAGCTGGGAAACAGGTACTTATGTGTTCCTGGTATGAATAAACTGGAATTGCCATTATGAGGGCAGTTTGGCAGTGCCTTTTAACATTAAGATTGCACACACCCCATTTATCCGTTTCACTTACAGAGTTTTATCATAGACAAATATTTGGACATGCACAAAGAGTCATACAGGGATACTGATTGCAGGGTTATTTATAATAGGGGAAAATTGAAAATAATCTAAATGTTAGTCCGTAAGGGAAGAACTAAATAAACTGTGGTACCTTCATGTTACAAAAAGAATGAGGTAGCTCCAAATGTGCTTAGTTCTCTAAGGCATGGTATGTTATTGAGTAAAATAAGTAGGTTGCAGAATAATTAAAACAAAACAAACCTATAGCTGCTAAGATGTACATATATGTAGTAGATGCATAAAACTTCTGAAAGGGTACCCTCCAAGATTGAAAAGAGTTATTGGGGAAGGCTTTAATGTTCAATTTTTTCTATCAGAACGTATTCATGTATTATGTAATTAATATATAAAGAATCATAAGTAAATGAAAAGTCAAATGATTCTCCATGTCCACATCAGACAAGTGAACCTCCTGTTCTCTTTTCTCAGGGATTTTTGTCAAACCTGACCATGTCAAGATGGCATATCCAGAAACTCAGCTTTGCCATTCATTGCCCTTGGTATTGATTTGTGACAATATCCGTGACCCTGGGAACCTGGGGACGATTCTGCGATCTGCTGCTGGGGCAGGCTGCAGTAAAGTCTTACTCACCAAAGGTAAGTACGACCATTACTGGGTGGACTGGTTGACCATTTTTAAGTGAGCCAGGGCTCTGTGGGCAGACACGCATGGGTTCAAATCTTGGATCTGCCCCTTACTAGATATGTCGATGAGTAGTATTCTGAGTGTCAGATTCCTCATCTATTAAGTGGGAATAGAATAGAATTGTTTTGAGGATTGTGAGATGATGTCCATATTTTATTACTTAGTTTCAGATCCTTTATTTAATGATCTTGAGTTCCCAAGTCATTGGGTGTTTTGAGAACTTTTAACTTTTGACATTATGTGAATTCTCTGAGAGGAATGGTGTAAGCATAGTGTAATTATGAACTCATGATACATTTCCCTTAGCCTCAGGATGGGTCACATACCCGCCCCCATACACACACACACAAATAAGCCTCATTACACTTCTATCTCCTCTCATCAGAAATGGGGATTAATAGGCTTAGTCCTAAAGACTTGCCTGCCAGATGGGACATGTAAAGAGGCCTATTACTCTTGAGAGGAGAGGGGGAAGGGGGTCTGTTCATCAGTGCCAGTCAATGTAAACTAATTGCTGAGACTTGCCTGAATTGCTCCTTTCAACTCCTACTCCTATAGTCACACCTTGTTGGAGTGCATTTCCCTCCAGCTGGCTGCTGGGGTACCATCCTCAGTTCCCCTTACCTGCCCCCATTATTGAGTACTCTTGAGAGCATGTGTGTTTTTGGAAGTGTTTCTATATTATCCAAGCTGTGTGGTTTTCACTTTGATACTGGTGGATGGTGTATAAGAAGGAAAGAGAGAAAGAAACGCCTGGTACAGTGCCAGGATCCAGGACATGACAGGACACCTCTTCCTGTCCCTCACTCCCCACCAGGTAGCAGGGTCAGACTAGATGGCCCCTCACGAGCCTGTGCCCCTCTTTCCTAACCCTTGGACTACAGTCTTATTCCCATCTCTGATTTCTTACGGTGACTGGGAAAGCACATGGTTTGGGGATATATGTGGCAGTGTTACAGCTCCATTACCCTGGCTTTCTCTCCTCTCTAAATCTGGTTTGCCTAGTTAATCCACCCTGAAGGTTGACAAGTTAATTTTTCTTAAAACTTGTAGTGAGACTTGTACTAACAAGTCAGAGAAGGATGGCAGGTGTGTGGTGTAGTCACAGAGAGGTGTTGGTTGTGCCACCTCCCAGCCTGCCCTTGTGAGTTCTGGGAAAGGCCAAGTGTGTGCCGTTCTGCCAAAGCAAAGAAGTGGCTAGGCTCAGCGTATGACTATGCATGAAAGAATAGGTTCTTCTGTGTGCCGTTTCTTTCTGAGAGAGAGAACAACAAGGTTATTGCCTAGGTTCAAATTCTTATCATTTCTCCCTGGATTACTGCAGTTGCCTCATAACTAATTTCCCCTTCTTTGGTGTCTTCCAAGCTCCAGTCCAGATTCAACATTGAAGCTAGTTGGGCTCTTCTAAAACATAAACCAGATCCTTTATTCCTTTGCTTAAAATCCGTCAATGGTATTGCATTGTCTTCTGGATAAAATCCAGAACTCCTCAGCCCAGCATACCCAGCCTTCTTTTAACTGGTCTCTGCCCAGCTACCTCACATCTCATCTCCCACCGTATCCCTACCCGTTACTTACAGTTCTTGGAATTTGGCACTCTTCCCTCTTTCTGTCACTTTGTCCTCTGCCTGTGCCTTTCTCTGACAAGCTCCTACTGTCCTTCAAGAGCCAGCTTAGTGTCCTGTTTTCTTAGATGTCTTTTTTGATAGCCCTGCTTTGCACAAGGGTTTCCCATTACCCTGTTCAACTTCTTTTTACATCAATTATTACTGATATTGTAGGCACCGGTTTAAATATCATCCCATCTATACTATACCATGAGCCTCCTTGAAGTTGGAGACTTGGTTTTAATTCTCTTTGCAACCTCTGCACAGAACCTGACACCTGTGTATTGTGAATGTTGAAGGAATGGATAAAATTTGTTCTCAGCACTACAGAAATTAATCAGCATGTCTTTGCTAGATGCTGCCACTATCAGGGAAGCAGGAGGCTAAATAGATAAACTTTTTGATTTATTTCCTGTATCTGGAATTATTCTGATTTATTCCAAAGTATCCTATCTTTTAATTTTCTAGGCTGTGTGGATGCCTGGGATCCCAAAGTGCTGCGGGCAGGTATGGGTGCACATTTCCAGGTGCCCATTATCAGCAATCTGGAATGGGAAACAGTGCCTAACTACCTGCCCACTGACACTCGGGTCTATGTGGCTGACAACTGCGGCCTTTATGCCCAGGCCCAGATATCTAATAAAGCCAGTGACCGTGCCAGGGCATGTGACCGACGATTCCTGAAGTTTCATAAGCTTGAAGAGGAGGAGGATCTAGAATCTGGAGCTGGTAAAGGCTGGCTCCCTGTACTAGAAGTCCAGAGTTACGACTTGGACTGGACAGAGGCACCGGCAGCTCTGGTGATAGGTGGAGAGACCCACGGAGTGAGCCTGGAGTCCCTGCAGCTGGCTGGGAGCACTGGGGGCAGGAGGCTGCTGATCCCCATCGTGCCTGGTGTGGACAGCCTGAACTCGGCCATGGCTGCAAGCATCCTGCTCTTTGAAGGGAAAAGACAGCTGCGGGTAAGGGCAGAACACTTGAGCAGGGACAGGAATTACCCCTGAGAGGAGTCGTGGAAGTCCTCTTTTGGTTTAAGGCATCTCCTACTCTTCCCACCTCCAGGTACTTTGTTAGGAGACTGGCAGAATCGGCCCCTGAGGGCCTGTTTGTACTTAGAGAGCAGTGTGTGAGCTGTGGAACCATTCTCTTCTTTGAGCCTTTTCTCTGGGCTTCCCAGGCCATATACAAAAGGCAGATACCAATATATGGCTATTGGGAAAAGAATTACCATGAATTTCTGCTTATCCTCAAAAATAACAAAGGTCAGAATTCTTCCTGATGTCTGACCATCTTCCCACTGATTTTATGGCCACTGTTTTTATACTGTTCCAGTTATACCTTTTTTTTTTTTTTTTTTTTTTTTCTTTTTTTTCCCCAGGGGCTCCCAGGGATCAAACCCAGGACCTTTTACCTGGGAAGCAAGCACTCAACTGCTTGAGCCACATCTGCTCCAATTTTTTAAAATGTCTGCCAAGGAGTACTCATGTGCTCAGAATGTTCCTGAAGGCCTCCTCTTAGGCAGGGAGGACGATTCCCTCCACTAGCTGGAGGGAGTCTTACATTCATCAAGCTCTGGTTATGGGCCACTGTTTAAGGGTTTGCTGCAGACGGCCAAGTCTTTTGCTTCTGATCATCAGTCAGTGGAAAATAAAACTATGAAGTGTAGAACCAGCAAATTACATTAAAAAGTTTTATTTAAGCGTTGCCAAATGGTCTCAATCTTTTAACCTTTGGCCCAGTGATGAGGACTTTGCTAAGAGATTAATAACTCAGGAAACTAAGGGCTACAGGTCGTGACGTCCAGCAGCTAGCTGTTCTTTTGGCTTGAATGTATCCATCTCTGGGATTGTTTGTTCAGGACTTTTAACTTAGCATTGGTGGCATGTTACAGTTTTTTCCCCTTTTTGATGATCAGTAGAAACAGCTGTATTCATCGGTGGTGTCATACCTTTTTAGCACCTCTGCAGATAGCACTCTGTTTTTTTTAAAATCTTCAGCTTAACCTTGCATCTGTCAGGAAAGCCACATCCTTTTCACTAGTTCCCTCTACTAGTTCTACTTTATATAACGGAGGTTACCCATATACATGTAATCTCCTGTCCTACATATAAGGATAGAACCTCTGAGGAGATGCCATGCTCCTGAATGCCATGTGAACAGAGGCCTCCAAGGGCTCCTGCAGGGGAGGGTGGTTGGGGTTCTGAGGATGAGAGCTTGGGCCCCTTCAGCCCACAACACTGGGTATTGCTCGGTTTCTTCTGAACAGCAGCACTATAGAAGGACCCTGCTGTTCTTTTCTCAAGCTCCCTGGGGTAGGCTGGATGCTTACTTACCAGGTGCCAGCCAGGATACAGCTGGAGACATGAGGGCATATGCAGATGGTAATCACCATATTTCTAAGAAACTGGAAGGGGTAGGGGGAACTGGAGTAGGGTCTCATTTCAAGCACTGCTTTGCAACTACAAAGGACAAGGTTGGAATTGAGGACGACACTAGCAGTGTAGTTTTACCATATTGGATCCTGTACTGGTTGGGATTCCTTGGGAGCCCTTTTGCCACTCATTCCAGGGGTGTCCAGTGAGTTGTCATGGCCTGCCTGAGAGAAACCATCAACCCCCCTCTTACCTCTCCACTCCCACAGTTTCCTAGTAAAACTTGCTCACAGGAAAGCCAAGAGATCAAGCATGATTCGTGCCCCAGGTGCAGAGTGCGATTGCCCTGGCATGTTTGAGATGAGGGGTGTTTGCAGGAACAGCCGTCTTTGGTTGGCTTTGCCCCCCACTTCCCCCAGGCTCACCAGCGTGGACCACTGCTCGGTGTCCCACTCTGGTCTGGCCTGCCACACAAATGACATGGGGGAGGGAGGACCTTGTACCTTATTCTCGATTGGAAAAACAAAGCAATGCAAAGTGCTATATATAAATAATTTTAAGCCCATTTAATTCTGGATGTAAGAAGAAAAAGAAATTTGCATCCCATTTACTTTATAGTCAATGGCTTTTATACAGTGTCTTTTGAGTTCTTTTTGTGTATTCGTGGGCATAATTTAGGGGGGGTGGCAGGATTTCCTTTTCTTTAAAATGGCAACAGGAGAGCAGGTGTAGCTCGGTGGTTGAGCGCCTACTTCCCATGTACGAGATCCCAAGTTCAATCCCTGGTACCGCCTTTGAAAAAAATAAAAATAAAAAAAGCAAGTGTTGGAATGGATTGAAACACTGATAAAAATGAGAAGTTCTTGTTTGTTGAGTGACGCTGGGAAATTACTATCTTGGCTTCTTATTAGTTTTAAGGCCAACATTTGTTGTGTTACCATTTCCCCAGGAAACAGGAAAAAAAAAAACCTGAGCTTGGCAGAAAGACGAGCATTGTCAGGTGGGCCAAGCTCCCCCCCTTGCCTTTGTATTGAGGCATAGCTGCAATAGCGATTTCCGCCACGAGGTGGCAGGCCGCGTCTCAAACCACTTCCAGAGCTGAAAGCAGAGGTCAAGATTTTTGTTGAAGAGGGAAAAAGAAGGATGGAGTCAGAATTCTCCTTCCACCTATAGAGGGCATTTTGCAAGCCATGTGTGCACTGAGCTGCTGCTGCTGCTAAAGCTGGAGACCCATCCAGGTTGTCACACATTTTCTTGGCAGGAAAATCTGAAGTTGACTAATACACTGAGAAGTGGACAAAAATGAGAAGCGGCAGCAAGAGAAAAAGCTGGCACAGCTTCCCCTTGGAATGGAGCCTCTTGGAAATGTTTTATGGGGAAATATTGAGGTCCTGAAGCACCTGGTACTCCCACTGGGAACCCAGTGCACAACGCTTCAGGGCAGGGAGGAAGCAGGAACCATTCTCCCCCTGCTACAGCTGTTCGCTCTCAGTTAGAATCCTGGGCATTAAGGCCTTGAGGATAAAGAGACCTGGGGACAGGCTGTCCTCAGTTTCATCGCGGACCTAACACTTGCTCCAGGGTTAACAGCACCAGTTGTCACCACTGTCCAAGCTGAGCTGCAGTTAGCTCCACTTTGGCCATTCCACCAGAGGCCCAGAAACAACACCTCATCCAGAGGTTCCAGGGTTAGGTGAGAAACCACGAGCTGCATGGCAGCGCCTAGGGCCCAGCTCTCTCCTGCAAGAGCAGGCCTGGTTTGGGCTCACTTAAAAAAAAAAAAAGAAAGAAAGAAATGCTTGTGTAGCCACTTTTAAAGCCTCTCAACTAGGGAACCATGTTACATTCAAGCAGTGACAGTGAGTGACCCACGTTCTCACTGAAAGCCTCGGGATGTTGGTGTTGATGGTATCGGTTAAGAGCTCATCACACTCGGCACCAGGACTTCCAAACGTTTTGTCAGGAAGGGCTCCTTGGCTTTTCAAGTGAAGCTTCGATGTTGGGGTAGGCCATCACCAAGGCTGCTGCTTCCTCAGAGCAGGGAGGGAACAACGGGGGAGGAGGCAGAGAGGACGGCAGTAAGAGGGTCTGGCCTTGCAGCCTCCTTTCTCCTCCACGACGGGCAGGAGGCACAGGCTGACTGCAGGCTGCTCAGTGGTTCCTGATTGGTTGGGCATATCCGACTCCTCTGATGTCCACAGGAAATTTTACATTTTTGGCCTTGGGTCCCAAGATCATGTCTTCTCCTGTATCCTAATTATGTCCTGTGTGGGTGGCTTGTTTGTGAGCACCCAGGAATCCAGACTTGAGGCCATCTCGGGCTGCACATTTCTATAAGTTAGAACATTATTTAAACGAAATCAACAATCCTGCACAACAAGTACTACCCAAATCTAATAAAACATTTCTTGACTTGGGAGGTATTCCAAAACGTCAAGGGGGTGGGCCACACTTAAGCCTTGAAAACTGGAAGTAGACTTTCATGCTATCTTCATGCTTTCACAGATAAGGTGTTTCTAGAACATCCTTTTTTTTTTTTTTTTTTTTTTATTTAAAGATTTTATTTATTTATTCATTTATCCCCCCCTTGCTGCTTGTGCTCGCTGGGTCAGCCAACCATGCCATGCGGGCGGGCCCGCCCCCACCAGGAGGCCCCGGGAACCGAACCCGGGGCCTCCCATATGGCAAACGGGAGCCCCACTGATTGAGCCACAGCCGCTTCCCTAGAACATCCTTATATCCAATTTCCCCCACCTTAGGAGAAATCCTAGCCAGAAAACCTATAAAGCAGGCCCAATATAAAATTTTCCTATATACAACTTCTTGTTTTCTAGACAAATATTCATCCTTCACACATTTCCATTACATTAGCACCAAAAATAAGGCCAACTGACAGCAGCCATTTGTCCCCAAAGGATTTTCCCTTAAGCAGCCTGCCTAGAGGAGGAAAGTGGGGTGTATTCTATTCCCTGTTAGTATCAACACTAAGAGATGCAGGCAAAGCACTCACTTCTTCAATACAACCAAATGTGAACGACGCTCCTGAGCTCATGCCCTCCAGGTCAGTCCTGGGTCCTCCAGACGAGCCAGGGAGAGGCTGCAGGGGGTGCCCCCGAACCTCTGCCTCCCCACAATGTACCACAATGGTGTTCCAGACCTACGAGGGGCCAGCACGGGCCAGCCCAGGCTGGCCAGGGGAAATGACACCGTGACCACCACCTGTGCATGCCAGCACCTGCATGACCTGAGGGGCTGGGTCAGACCCTCACTCGGGCCAGCGCTGCAACCCCAGGTGCACACATCTGTGTCTGTCACCCTAAGGCTGAATGCACCAACTCTTAAGTCCAGCTGACCTGTTCCTGGGCCATATCCTACTGTATCTTTATATCATTGCAGACTCCAGTTTGCTGCCCTGGAACAAAGCAGCAGGAAAGGAGAACAGCTTTTTCGTTTCTTTAATTAGGCAACAGGAAAAAAAACAAAGTCTGGCTGAAAACTGAGAATTGCCACTTGTAGCTTGGCTGATGCCAGAAAGCAGTACTGGCACGGGTAAGTGAGAGCCACTGTCTTCAAGAATACACTTAGGGAGAGAAAAGCAGTGCAATAGAACAGGAAGGCGCATGACTCCTGGAAAAGAAGCTGCTTTGCACTCGCCCTCTTGCATCTACATCTGCCCACTGTACACACGGACCCCAAATACACAACCTTTTCTTCAGCAGATATTTATTGTTGGGACAATTCAAACATCTCTCTTTTGTGAAAACGGGTAGAATCAGACCTGGAAGTCACTGTGATAGACACAAATCTGGGAACCCCAGGGTGGCATTTTTATAGCCACCTTCCTGCCTCAACCTGCAGGGCACAGTTTCCCTGGCTGATGGCGGAAGCCCTTGAATGTGTCACAGCTGGTGTGTTAACCTGCTTCCAATTTGTGACAAGGATTTTAAGGTCTTTTGGAGCTGTTTAGTGGGAATTACTCCTGCCACCCACTTTGTTTGGATCAGTAACTTTTAAGATCTCTCAATATCAAGAAAGGAATTTTTTTTTTTTTACCAGCTCTGGTGAAGTGATCCTCCCCCAGAGTTTTTCCCCCAAAGTAGCCACTATAAAAACCCAAAGCACCTTTTTAGCAACCCTTCCTCACTAATTCTAACTAACCTATGCATCTACTCTAAAAGGGGAATTCTGGTGGCAAGGAGCCAGCTGACATCAGTGGCAAGTAGTTCACAGCCAGCCCCAGACAGGCCATGAAAGTATCACAGTTGACCTGATTTTCCTGCCAGCAACCACCTGCAGCACTGGACTTTATTCCTTCTGCCCCAGAAGATAAGGAGGTGCCAAAAGGCACTGCCTTTACTCAAAGGTAATTGAGATGTAGGATTTCATTGGGAATAGGAGACTGACCTCACCTTGTGCCCTCACCCACCCGCCAAGGATGACACTGGCAGAGCAGCCCCTAAGCCCTAAGAGAGCGTGGTATAAGGATCTCAATCATTACACCATTCTTCACAGGGAGAACCTTGAGTGATTCCATCTGTTTCCCCAACAAGTTATCTCAGACTTCTGGGCCCGTGGTTCCCCTGCAGGGAGGGGATGAGCTAGGGGTGTCCACCACAACATGGGCACTGTGAGAAATCACCTGTCATCATGGGCCAAATCAAGCCAGAGAGACAGCGGCCCAAGCTCCAAGAGGGATGTGACTGGCATGCTAATCCAAATGGAAACCAGGATTTGACAATGGCCATGTTAGGTTTGAGGGGTCTTGAAAATTCTAGAACATAGTAGCCAGTGAGAGTCAAGAGAATTTCTACATCCCACCCCTACCTCCTAATCGAGCCCAGCACCAAAAGCAAAAATGAAGCTAACAACTGTTTTTTGTTATTAAGGACAGGAAAGGCCAAGTGGTTGATAATGTCCAGAGAGGCCTGCCTTATTTCTTACTAGCATTTCAGGCTGGGAACATCAAATGCAAGTTTCACCAACTACTCTGCACCTTGAACTACAAATAACCCAAGTCAACAAGGAACACGTGTTAGCAGCTTCTCGGAGTGGAGCACTGGGCTTCCCAAATAAGTGGTCTTGGTTGGCAAGTGCTGGAAGTGGAGCCAAGGGGTTGCTGACATCTGATTTGAGTAGGACAAGGCCCTGTGGAGCCCCAGGCCAAAGCCCTCCATCCAAAATCCTAAGAAAATAGTTGTCTTCGTTTTCCTCTTTGTGGTCAGTTTTCAGCCCAAATAAGGGATTGGGCTACCTGGTCTTAGCAAAGGGGATCCAAGGCACATCCTCTGCCCTCACTCCCGACCTAGGACAAAGCTCCTTCTGCAGGTTCTTAGGGAAAATCTAGGCTTCTAGTCATTTCTGGTTTTTGAGTTCTGCTTTGGAAAGAAAAGGGGATGACAGGGGCCACCAAAAGTGGGTGTGGGCACCTAGCAGAGCTCCTGGAAACCCTGGGCACAGAGCTGTGCTGAGATGGACATCTGTGCTGGCAAGGTCGTGCCCCTCCAGGAACTCAGGGACGAGTTTCTAGGGAAGCCGTCTCAGGGGAATTGTTCATCAACAAAGTGCAAGAGAGTAGGGGCTGTTCATATGAGAAGACAGAAACTCAGCAAAGGTTGAGATCAAGAGAAGGAGATAGAAGAAAGGAATGAGAAGCTCAGCATAAGGTAGCAGCTCAGTCAAGGTAAGCAATTACTATATGGTTTATTCCCTTAGCTACTCTTTTTCTCACCAGAAGAAAAACACAGGCTTCCTTTTAGATCTGGGAATCCCCTGCCCAAGAGCCCACCTTGCTGTCTTCAACCTCAGGCCAAGACAGACTACATCACTTAGAAAATGAGCTTCTCACCAGCAGCTCTAAGCTGAGGTCTACTGAGGATGTGGCCCTGTCTCTGCCCCACCTGATGGACGTGGATCGATGGATTGCTCCCTTGTGGCTGGCCTGGCTGTGTGTGCTCACACAAGCCAGGACCAGAACCGACCCACTGTCCCTTGGTGCTTACTCTGGAGAAGATCACCCTGGAAAATATTTCCCCAAGAGCTATGCAGTGATGCAGTCCCAGTGCTGGCTGCATCATGCCACCTTGTGGATCCCAAGCAGCGTCTCCAAACATGGCAGGTTCTGCTGCTGCTGTGAGGATGCGCACCCCAGGGCGCTAGTGGAGGAGTTACGCAGAAAACAAGGCACCACAGAGAGGTTGGAGACTTGGGTTGTGTGACTCAGGACACGTTGTTAAAGTCCAAGGGTGGAGAGAAGGAAGGGGAGGAGGAGAAGAAAACTGAGTTTTAAATAATGTCTCATGAGGCCGGAGCCCCCCTAGATGGGCTCTGGTTTGAGCTTTTCTGCTAGGAAGTCATTCACAAAGGCCTCCACGATGGCGGGGGTGATCTCCTCCACGTCCATCACATACTTGGCTCGGGCAGACATGTCCAGAATGGTGAGCAAAGGGGCTGCCTCGGGCAGGTTGGTGTAATCTCTCAGGGAGTCGGTCATGTCATCCTGGAATTCACCCAAAGGGGGAAAAAACATGTAAGTTTTAAAGGCAGAGGAGACAGAATCCCCCTGCACCCAGGTCCCCCCAATAGCATCCTCAGGAACAAGCCCCCTTCAGGAGGAGGGAGCAGCGGACCCTGCCCTACCCCAGGAAGCAGTAAATCTAGTTGGTAAAATTCTCTCGGAATCACCCCAACCACCAGAAGAGTGCTCTTTCTCTACTGGCCTGAAACCCACTTTAATGTGTACTCTGCCTGACTTGCTTTAAAACAAGCCGATGTCCTTTGATTGCTTATTCTGTGCAGCCAATTCTCAATTATTTGCAGCCCCACTGTAGATTATCTGTGTCCAATCGGGCCAGCTCTGAAATGTTTTTATTTATTTATTTATTTATTTTTCATAATTTTTATCATTCTTTTTTATTTTTGTTATAGAAATTAGCTTTTGTTGAGTCAGAATTAAGAGCAAGTGGCCTTTTGTTTTAGGAAAAAAAGGGAAATACAAGTGCATAGATGTTACTTTCATTCCTACAACTTATCTATGCATGGGTGATGAATGATCTCTCTTAGTCGTTTTCATCCCACTGATACCCTATGTCCACAAATGACCTGTGTTTAGAACCCTAATTTAGCCCCAAATAATAGAATGGCATCCACTGGAAAAGGAAACAAGTAAAATGCCTAATACTTGTAACTTTGTCCCTTTCTATTTATTTTGGGAAAACAAACAAACAAATTTTTTCTCCATTGACAAGAAGTGCACTTGGAATTTCTACTGAAGTTATTCACAGATTATTTGATTGTGCACCTCACTTGGTAGATCATTGCCTCAGAAAAAAATGTTATCCTCTTTCTGAGCCAAGATTCATACTCTAGGGTGTCTCTAGAGAGACAACCAAAGAACTGCCCTGAGAAATTTCATATTAATGAATATTAACTAGAACGCACAAGTGGAACTACACATAGGGGCATTCATTTCACATTTAGCCTGCACTAAATTTACAAATGAAAGAGCATCAGGAAGAGGTGATAAATACTATTGCTTTGTGATTTTAATGTATTGCCATTTTAATTAAAGGTTGCATGCCATGTTGTCTTTAACACCCTTATGAGGTAGTTTGGAGAGATCTCTGCCCTTTTCAAGCTGTGACAGGTTTCCTATTTAAGAGCAAGAAAGTCTATTGCTGACAATATGCATCATTAGAAATGCTTAAACCCTGCTAAAACTGGAATATTTGCATCGGTGAGTTTAAGGTCTAATTTACCAGTATCTAGTGAAATGTTTTTAAATTGAAGCAGCTCACTGCCCCCTGTGGTTTCCAGAGGATGGGAGTCTCACAGCTGGTCATTTTAGAAGTCAGGGCTACCCAAACTTGTTCACTGCATTTATCTGAGAAGGAAGCTGACAATCCCCAGCAGCTGTCCAGGTGAATTCCCCTAGTATCAGATGTCGCCTTAGTCAAATATAAAAGTCAACTCCAAGGGGGGCGGATGTGGCTCAAATGGTTGGGCGTACATCTCCCATTTGGAGGAACCTGGGTTTGATCCCCGGGACCTCCCAGTAAAATAAAAATAATAATAATAATTTAAAAAAAAGTAAACTCCGAAATCCAAAGACAAGGAGAAAGGATGTGTAAGGTAAGGTGAGATTACCTTTCAGGCTGCTGATGCCCAGGAGGAAGATCATGGCAAACAGCCTCTGCATCCCCACCCTGAGGTTGGCTCTCTAGAACACACACATTCTAAACTGAATGAAAAACCCTGAGTCGCCCTGCAGGGGAAGGACTTGGCGGTATTCTTTGCCTTAAATGGTGGTGGGCAGGAGGCATGAAATTTATAGCTCATCAGTCTCTGAGACAAAAACATTCCTTTCTCAAACAGCAAATCTTTAGGAAGATTCTCGGTGACTTTTTTTTCTTTCTTTCTGGAAACAGCATGTAATTCCCAGCGATGCTGGGTGATTCAACATCTCTGGCACTGTACACCCAGTTCAGGCCTTCCATATGGGTTAATAAAACATCCTCCTGATAAATAGAGAGGAGACACCTGGACAAATACCTTACATCTAATTCCCACTAGGAGGGCCCCACCAAGCCAAGCACTACGCGGCCTCCTCTCCCCCTGCTGCGCAAACCACAGGGAGATGGAATTTTAACGTCTCTGAAGGCTTTGGAATTTTAATGTCTGTTCAGCTTAGAAGGGATAACTCCTGCCTGCCAGAGGACATGGGATCCAGACAGAAACAAGGGGACCCCTCAGCCCTGGGAGGGTGTGAGGGGCAAGGCTCCTGGGCTTGGAGAGGTTCGGTCAGTGCCTGATGTTCCAGCTCCCTGTGCCCCCCACTCCGTGTGACCCTGCTTCGGAGCACAGTGACAGGGAACTAGACCCAGAAAGCTGCCAAGGCCAGGAGCTCAGGTGAGGCGGACAGCAAGAACAGGACAGCCAGGGGGGCCTGGCCCAGGAGGTGACACGGGCTCTGCTGTCCAGCTGCCCCTGTATGACCTCCTGGTCCAGGGACCTTCCTCCTTTGCCAGCCCCTCACCCCTCTAGGCCTGAGCACACGGACAGTGGAGTAGGAGCACTGCTTCTGGAGTCACACTGACCTCTTGCTCACGCCTCTCTCTGCCACCTACTTACTGTGACTCAGGCAGTAAGACTGCCTCCCCCATAAGACAGATTTCCTGCTGGTCCCTAACACCTGGGCTGACTGAGGCACGAACAAGCCAGCCAGCACTTCTAGCCCAGCCGAAGCCTCACCTTCCTCACTGTGAAACCGAGTTGGGATACGAGTCGGGATTATGTCCGCAGCCTGGAGATGTGAGGATCGCGTGAGCTAATGCAGGTGAAACCCTGGGCATGGCGCCCGGCACACAGCAAACCCACAAAGGCCCCTTTCAGCCACAATTCTAAAGTGGTCACTGGAGCTCTCCAGCCCCCCGCCCCCTGCCCTCAAGCCCAGCCCCTCCTGTTCTGCACCCATCTTTTCTCTGAGCCGGTCTAAAGAGGTTAGAGTTTAATAGATTCAGAGCAGCCTCCATTTGTGCTTTGTGTGAAGTGGGCTGCTCTGGCCCCAAGGCAGGGCCCTGTGAACCTGCTTTGTTCTCCTCAACCCCAGGGCTGAGCAGGGTGGCTTCAGCTGCCTGTGAGGGGCCCAGCAGGGCTCTTCAGGGGCGCCTATTCAGGTGATGAATGGGTGATTCAGGGTGTCTGCCTCGTCTTCCCCGTGCCTCTCCTGGGAGCCAAGCACAGCATGTAGTAAGCACAGGGCTGGGAGCACCTGGAGGTAAACGCGAGTGAAAGGCGGGCAGGGCGGCTTCAGGAAGTGTGTTTGTCACTAAGGCTGAGGGAGGGGCGTCTGGGTGGGTGGAGGTGGCAGTGGAGCATGCATAGGGGTGGGGAACGAGGTGCAGAGGCTGCACGAGCTGCTGCCATTTTGCAGATTCACCGCCTGCCGGATAGAGGCTTTGCCGCCAGGGGAGCCAGGCACCTGCCCGAGGTGGCTGTCCCACCCGGCCTGGAAAAGTCCCCTAGTCGTCCAGCACAGCTGCAGGCCCCCAAGGGACAGGCCTTGGGTGAAAAGGCTAGGGAATGTCGGCCACGTCCAACCTCAGCGGTCTCCCTGGCCGGCTGGGTAACTGCAGGTCCGAGCCACAGCCTCCAGCCGGGGTCCCCGTGATGAGACAAGCCCCCTCTGCAGGCTGGTGCAGAAGGACTAACCAAGCAGACATTCTGTGAGGCCTCATGGGCTAGTTCTGACCCAGCACCAAGAGATTAAGTATTGATTACAATGTTTGTGGCTGCCACGCTCCCCAAAAGCAATGAGGGCCAGTGTGGGTGGGAAGCTTGCCAGGGAGGGCTCTGCTCCGGGAAGGCATCCCGAGGCTGCTGGGTGAGAATGAGAAGAAGGAAGCAGCAGGGGTGGGGAACCATTTTCCATGGTGAATGACACACCTTTTCAAGTCACATCTGTCTGTGGCTCTCCCAGAAGCAGTCAACCTGGACTCCGAGACCCTCTCACGTCCTAAAAACCCGCCAGCTGGGCAAGCACGGGGCCAGGCCCTCCCACACCACTCACCTCCCCGGCGACAAAGAACAGAAGTGGGGCTTCCTCCTCTTTGGCTTTGTACTTGGCGATGATTTTCTCAGCTATTGGTTGGATCAGCTGCTTGGCTGCCTCGGACTCCCCATCATCCTCGGAATCTGTGATGGGAGAGAAAGGGAAAAAGACACGAAGAAACATGGGCTTTTCAAACAGCCTGGGTCCAGGCCCTGAGCTGCGGGTCTGAGCCGCACCAGCAGGGAAAAGAGCTTTCCCAGAGGCCACTGGCCCAAGAGGGTGCACACAAACACACATCCACATACGTGCTACAAGAGCATGCTCACACGCACTCCTGCACCAGGTCACCTAGCACAGCTCGCTCACCAAGTGGCACCAAGCTCCCTTTGCACTGAATTCTTTACAAACCTGAGGCTCTCGGTTTTTCCTCTCAATCACAGAAAGAGATCACTTACTTCCTAACAAGGCAGACCTGAAGGTGAGGGGGTCAGGTCCATGCCCTGCAGTGGGGAGGCACCTTCCCAGGTGGCAGCCAGACCTGCCTGGAAGAGGTGGGCAGAGGGCAGGAGAGAACACCCGACCCGGCTCCCCAGAGCCCCCTGGTCAGAATCTCTTGCCTCTAGTGAAATGGCAGCATCAGAGCAGCCACCCGGGGCCCAGGGCCCACGCCGAGGGAGACTTGTAACTGAGAGCAAGAGCAACGTCCCCACATGGTCAAAGGGAGTAGAGAGCAGATTCCAGCAGAGGAATTTCACCCCAAAATGTCAAACCGCCTGAGAGGTCTACAGTGTGCGCAGGACATTCCCCAGTTCAATCTCATCAGCTTTGTGATGCTAGGCAATTCACTTCACCTCTCTGGGCTCACATTTCCATACCCACAGATGGCCAGTGAGGTTCCTAATTGGCCCTGGTTTCAGAATTGTTTCCCACAGGCCCAGGATGTGGGTATGTGAACCCTGCAGCTCCCAAAGGCCACCACTCCCCAGGGGCCTTCGTCCTCGAGCACAGAACAGTTTGCTTAGGAACTTCCTTGGGCCTGCATGTTGGCTCTGCCCCAAAGAACCCCCAAACCAGACTTCCCGAGAATGGGGGTAGGATGCCATGCCTATTCCCCAGGCCCCCCAGTGGAGCAGGCAAGTCACCATCTCAGAAAATGATCCTAGTACCCAAAATCATTCTGAGCTGAAGCAGACCAACAAGTCCCAAAGCAGAGGATGAGGTGGCCCTGGGCCAGCAGGTGCTCACTTTGCAAAAGGAGCCCGGGCCATCCCATGGGCTGCAGAGAGCCTAGGATGGATGCTCCTGCCTGGGGGAGCCTGGCCCACAGGGGCCCAGTCCCATCTCTCTCCAGCAAGGGGCCCACCGGCTACAGGGAGCCTAGGATGGATGCTCCTGCCTGGGGGAGCCTGGCCCACGGGGGCCCAAGCCCCACCTCTCTCCAGCAAGGGGCTGCGGGTATCCTCCTGACCTCTTCTTCCCAGCTGGCAGACAGGGAGCAAGGAGGAAGGCAGGCAGCAGCAGCAGCAGCCACCAGAACACCTCCCCCAGGGCCGGGCCATGAATAAATCATTGGGGTCAAAAGCAAAGCTGCTGGGGAGAGACAAAGGCCCGGGACTCCACATTGTTAGTGACAGAAAGCAGCTATAGGCACAGACACTTGCCAAGTGAGGTCAGTCCTGTCCCACCCACCTCCCGGGGCCCCTCTGAGCATCCTACCCACAAAAAGGACGAGGCAGGGGCCCTCGTTGAGCTGCACAGCGTTGGAGTCGGAGAGCTCCAGCACGGGCTTGGGGTGCCACGGGAACTCCCTGCAGTCCTCGTCGTTCAGCACTTCCACCCGCCCCTGCCGCGTGATCACCTCCCCCTGCGGATCCAGCACGATGAGCGTGGGGATGCCTGCAAGAGAGGGAGCTCGCTGGGCCGCCAGCCCAAGGAGGGCAGGCCCCAGTGGCAGTGGGCAGGCTCCCGCCCAGGAGCCAGGGGACAGAGCCAGCACACAATGCAGTGTCACGAGGAGGAGACCAGGCTCGGCCACTGAACAGCACGTCACCTATCTGGGCCTCAGTATTCTCTGCTGCAAAATGGTAAATGTTCTGGAGTCCTTACCTGAGTCCACTATAGAAAGAGCAAACGGGATCAGGCATTGAAAGAACTTAGCACCAGGTGTTGGCTCAATCGAAAGTGGCTATGGCTATTACAAGGCATCCTGAAGAGATCCCAGAGAAAAAGGGGACTTGCTCCCATCTATAGGGAGTCTAACACCTAAGGCAGGTGGTTTTAAGACAGGCACAGACACTCACACAAACCAGCACAAATCAATCGCACAGGCACAAGAGCCCACCAGGAGCAAATGGGGTCCTGGAGAGGGAGGAGCCTGGGGTCTGGGGCTGCAGCAGGAGGACAGCTGGCTGCCAGCAGGGGGAGCCACACTGGCCTTTTTGCAGCCCCACCCTCACTCCCCAGTCCCAGCCCTGCTGCCTGGGGAGGTTCTTTTTTTTTTTTAGATTTTTTTTATTTATTTATTCATTTATCCCCCCCTTGCTGCTCGCGCTCACTGGGTCAGCTAACCACGCCGTGCGGGCGGGCTTGCCTTCACCAGGAGGCCCCGGGAACCGAACCCGGGGCCTCCCATATGGTAAACGGGAGCCCTACTGATTGAGCCACAGCCGCTTCCCTGGGGAGGTTCTAATACCCCTCTGAGGGGGAGAGTGCACCCATCCCACCCCCAGCACCCCAAGAAATGCAATATAAGGCACTCGGTGAGCCACACACCCCTAAACATAGAGTTGCAAATGAAAAATCAGAACAAACCCCACCTTGTATTACAGTCTCATCTGCGTGTTCCCCACCCCTGCCATCCGCACTCCCTCCAAGAGCCCCACCCACCAACCCCAGCCCACAGTCAGCCGGGTGCTGCCCTTGGGGACACTTGTTCCCCAGCAAGCAGCCAGTACCCTCCCCCTGCCCCCAAGCCAAGCCACTTCCAGACACTGCTCCTCCTGGAGCTGACCAGAGCTTGAATTTTATATGTGCCAATGAAAGCCAAAGCAATTTAATATTTATAGATTCTAAACCACTCAGTCGGTAATTTGCTTCACTGACATTTTAGTTCTCCACGGGGGCAAGGATGTGGGGGGATGCTGAGGTATTAGAACTTGGATTCTGGTGTTCTGTAACCTGCTGTGGCAGTGGGCACAGCGGGCATGGTGGTCGTGGACCTGTCTTCAAATGGAATAAACTAATCCAGTATGTTCCCACCTATTAGAAGATGTAGCCTGACGTTTAGGGAGTGGGTCCAGAGAGAGATGGGCTCCTGGGGACTGCCATTCCCGCCCACCACGCACACTCTGCCGATACTCCCAGGGGTGTTTTAAGATGTGACCGGTGCTGTGCTCAGGGATGCCTGAGAAGTTATGTGCCGAGATCACAGGAGACTCTGGGCATTTCCAGCCTATTCTAACAGCTGCATTTTATCCCGGAGGTCTGGGGCCCACATCTCGTGTGTTTCCCAGCCCTGAGGATCTGGAGCTGGACTTCAGCTGGCAGCCTGAGGGGGAGGCTGGAGCTGGGGGCCACCACGGGGCCAGCCAGCTGGAGGGAGTCCCCCCACACTGCCACTCCCCGGTTCTTTAATCAGAGAGTTGGTGTGTTTCTGGAACTGGGCGATTATGACTGTTAAAGCAGAGCTCTCCAGCTGCTAGCATTAGGTGTAAGCAGCAGGCCTGCGTGCAGCCGGGGCTTCGGATGCCCAGCCGGGACGTGGAGGACAAGCGGGCACGGGGTCCAGAGATGGGAAGAAAAGTAAAATGCAAAAGAAATGCAGCTCAATTCCTGGTTTTGTGCCTCAGTTTCTCCAAGGGGCCTTCTTGGTCACCTCTCTTGGGTCTACACTGGTGAGGGCCAGGACGCAGGAAGCTGGCTGCTCAGGTCCTCACTGATTCCACCAAGGGACAGCTCCCTTCTCTCTGCCTCGGGTCTTCCCTCCCTTTCCCCGTGGCTCCTCAAAAGCAAAGTCCCCTCTTGTATTCGATGCTTTGAACACCAAATCCAGGGTCTAAGATATCAGGGCAACACAGGGACAGAGGCCATGCCGGGCTTGTATCTCAGGTGCATAAACAGAAAGCGATTCAGTAAAGTAAAATAAGCAGCCAGACTTCAACCCTGTGAAGCCACATGTCTTTGGCATGTGGGTAAGGGGAAAAGAAGCTCTGTGCCCCATGCCAAGCTCCCGCCCCATCACGTGATGGCCCTCGAGCCCCACATGTGTGCCGGCCTCCCGTGAGGGACCCAGCTGGGAAAGGGAAATGAGCATCTCCTGAGATTAATCTTGACTCATTTAATCCCCATCACTAGTGGTTGAGTGGAGTTAACTACGATCCTTTTACAGAAGAGGTGCCTGAGCCTCAGGGGTTAAGTTCCCTCCCTGAAGCCACCCAGCCACAGAGTGGTCAAGCTGGGTCAGGACTCGGTCTCTGCCTGCCTGTTTGTAAAGGCTCTTTCCACCAGGCACCGGCCTTGCTGGGGGCCCTCGCAGCACCTGGGCTGGGGCTCTCTCAACCAGGGCAAGGGAAGGCCCAGGTGCATGCAGCCATCGGCACCACCGACCTCTCCCTTCCTTTCCTTCTTCTGTGATGCATTCCCTGCTCCCTCCTGCTTAAAGCAGGTTCCCCAAAGTAGAGACTTCTAAAGAGAAACTAGAGCAAACCCAAACGGAATGGAAAATTTCTAATAGACACCGACACCTTTCTACAAAATAACTTCCACACCAGCAAGGAACTTCTTCTCTTGATGGGAATGAAAAAGGGGCAGCTTATCTCTGCTTTGCTGGAACTGGTCTCTGGTTTTCCCAGCTGGGATGGTTGGGATGGTTGGGATGGTTGGAAGAAAAGTACTTTTAGAATCTCAGGAATAGGAGCAGACGTAGCTCAGTGGTTGAGCACCTGCTTCCCATGTACGAGGTCCTGGATTTGATCTCTGGTACCTCAAAAATAATAATAATAATAATAATAAAATAAAATAAATCTCAGGAAGACCCAGCAAGTCACTTCTCTAAACCTCATTTCCATGCTGTAAAATGGGGATCATTGACAGTTTCCTAGTTTATTTGGTTGTTGTGAGAAATAAACAAGAAAATAAGTATACAGTTAATAGCACTAACATATAGTTATGATAATGTTTTTTTGTTGTTGTTTTTGGAGTAATGAAAATGCTCTAATATTGATTGAAGTGATGAATGTGTAGGACTGATTATACCAAATGCCACTGATTGTACACTTTAGATAAATTGTATGGTTTATGAACCACAACAAAAATTAATAGGGTGAGATGGGGAAAAAATACACCAAATATAAGCTATGGTCTATACTTTGAGGATGCTCTTTCATAATTTGTTAGAAATATTTCACAACAATGCAAGGTATTGGTGGTGGGGTGATGTACAGTAGTCTTGTGATGTTATCAATATTTGTTTTGTAAGTTCACAACTTTTACTATATACTTATTGTTTACGTACGTTCATGTATGAATGACACACTTCAATACATTAAAAAATAAGGGGAAACGGATGTGGCTCAAGAGGTTCGGCGTCCGTCTACCATATGGAGAGACCGGGGTTCGATCCCCGGTACCTCCCGGTAAAAAAAAAAAAAAAAAAAATAAGAATATAATGCTTTCTACAGAGTGCCTGGTATACAGTAAGTGCTCCATAAATATTAAGTTCACTGTGGGTTTTTTTGTTTTGTTTTTTTGTTTTGTTTTGTTTTGTTTTTGAGGTACTGGGCCAGGGATTGGACCTGGAACCTCGTATGTAGGAAGGCAGCACTCAACCGCTGAGCCACATCGGCCCCCCTATGCTGGTTTTTTCATTTGTTTGCTTGTTGTTTTTTTTGTTGTTGTTGTTGTTTTAGGAGGCACTGGGAACTGAACCCGGACTTCCCATGTGGGAAGGAGGCACTCAACCGCTGGAGCCACATCCACTCCGTTATTATTTTTATCACCACTAAGTTGATTGCTTGTCTCATGAGAAAGCCGAGGTATCTTGCTCTGCTGAGGTAAACAGAAACCCCCACCTTGCACTAGAAAACGTTAGCTACAGAAACAGAACACAGAGACAACACTGGCATCACAGCGAGAGCTGCCGCGGACTTGCGGTGGGACGTCTGGGCAGTGTGGGGCTGGCGCCCTTCTCCTTGCCCCTCCTCAAGCTTGACTGCTGGGCTTGGAACACATGCTCTTTATTCCTGGAGAGCTTCAGCCCCTGCTCTGTCTGGTCCCTGCTACAAGCAGTACCCAAGAATCCCTTTCACCATCTCCCTCAAAACCTCCAGAAGAAAGAACAAAGCCTGAGAAGCCAGCTCCAGGCTTCCTCTTCCTGGGACGGACCCACGGGTGAGGAGTTAGAATCCTCTCAAAGCCACGCAGACTGAGGCTGCCCACACTTCAGTCTGACAGGAGGTGGCAGCCTGGGGCAGACAGGCTCCAGTTGTATAGGCCCCGGGGGAGAGGCCAGGAGGCGCTGGGCAGCTGGCTTTCTCTGCATCTCTCTGCATCTATCTGGCAGTATGATCTGGGGGTACTGGGAATAACTACCCCTGAGAAAGCAGGAGGTTGGGAGGAGTAATGGGAGGAAAAGCAGACCTTGAGCAGGAAGGGCAGGTTAGGGCACATGGGCAGGGCAGGATACCATGCAATCATGAAAACGGGCATTACGAAGACTGTGGCAACATGGAAGAAGTTTGCGATAGACTGCTGAATGGAAAATGCAGAATACATAGTATCATGTGTATGATTACAACTACATAAAAGTATGCACGTGTGTGGACAGAGACCAAAAGGGACTCAGGAAAGTGAAAACAGTTGTGCTGGTAAGGCAGGAATGTGGGTGATATATATATTTGCGTTTTCTGAAATGGTGCTATAATAAATCTATTAACGTTAAATAAAATCAAGCAGGAACTGAAGAGCAGTAGGGGCAGGGAGGACAGATTCAAACCATCTCCTTGGCTGAGTCAGCTGCCAGGTTCTGCTCCACTGGATCCCTCGTCTTTCCCTCCTCCTCCTCCTGGCTTCACCAAAACAGTCCCTTGTTTAGAGGAGGGAAGAAGGCAGCTGGCTGGGGGGTGGTGAAGCTCAGAGAAACCCAACGTAGGCCAGAGGGATGGGCTGGGCCTCCTTGAACTCGGCCGGAAAGCTCCTCAGGCATGGGAAGCGGCTGTGGCTCAATCAGTGGGGCTCCCGTTTACCATATGGGAGGCCCCGGGTTCGGGTTCGGTTCCCGGGGCCTCCTGGTGAGGGCAGGCCTGCCCGCACGGCGTGGTTAGCTGACCCAGCGAGCACAAGCAGCAAGGGGGGGATAAATGAATAAATAAATAAAATCTTTAAAAAAAAAAAAAAAAAGAAAGAAAGAAAGCTCCTCAGGCAGGTGCTTGTGCCAGGAGGCGTGCACGGGGACATGGAAACACCTAGAGGTCCACAACGGTGGGGACTGGAATATAGGCACGGTCACACGATGAAACAGTTCTCAGCACCGGCAAGAAATGAACTAGATACAAATATCAACATGGATAAATCTCAAAAACATAACGTTAAGTGGAAAAACAAGTTGCAGAATATTACAGCATGTCAGCGTCTAAAATACACGCACAGCTATACTATATTTATTATTCATGGGTTCACAGATACACGCAGCGAAAGTACAAAACCAGATATGAAGGTACACATTAAATTGATGGCAGTGTTTCCCCCAGGGGAGCAGGGGGGAGAAAAGCACTGCCTGCGAGTAAAAGGAGCCGGCATCTTTGTCTGTAATGCTCCCATTCTTTTTTGTTTTAAAAAACCTGAGGCAAAAATGTCAGTTCTGGGTGGTGGCCACATGGATATTTGCTTCATTATTTTCTGTCTTGTACTGATTTTCTTTTTTATGTTCTTGAAACAAAACAAAACAAACAAAACCACACCAGAGCCTGGGGCCGAGGAGCCCTGGCTGGTAGGGACCCCAGGCGGGCAGGGCCAGCCCCCGGCAGCCTGCAGAGCCCCTTCAATACTGACATTTGTCTATATAAAAGCACCAGAATCAGACCCTTGCCCTCTACAGATTGAAAAATACAATCTCCAAATGTTTTGTTTTTATCTAACAAAATAAACAGATTCTGTCTCAAATCCAGTTCTTGAAAGGGACAAGGAAGAAGGTCAAGTAAGGGAAAGAGAGAAGAAAAAGAAGGGAATGGAAGAGGAAGAAAGGAAAGAGAGGAGAAGAAAAGCAGAAGGAAGGGAACAAAAGAGAAACAGAAGGGAAGTGGCTCTGGGAAGAGCAAGCTGCCCTCCAGCCTTCCTCCCCAGCTCCCCAGCTAGGAGGTTCTCCTGGCTCCAGACCCCTTAGGCTGTGTGTTACTGCCCTAAAGGCTGGGGGCAGGGAGACTAGGAACAAAACCAGCTAGGCCCTTAAGAGAAAAGGGGCTCAAGAAGCCTCCCTGCACAGAACATGGTGTTCTCAGACAGCAGAGGATTAGTGAGACAATTGCTAATGGGATTTGCCTTTGGCCAAGTATGTCTAAAGGTTTCCTAAAACAGGCGTTTTTAAACAGTTTATAAGGCTGCAAATTCCCCAGGCTGCCTAAAGGGCTGGGGATATGGAGGGAGGTGGGAATGCAGAGGGGAGGGCTAGGGATAACCCAGCCACTCCTCTCCCAAAAAAGAGAGAAAGTAGGAAGAGGCCAAATGCCAGGCTCTCGTCACCCTCCTGGCCCGGGACACCTGCTGCTTCTCCCTGCCCTGGCCGCAGTCCAGGGCACCCACAGTAAACTGCTGCCCACCCCACGCCCCCACACTTGGATCAACACAGCTTTCCATCCTTCTAGCTGCTTAGGCAAAAAGACTTGGAGTCATCCCTGACTCTTCTTCCCCCCCCACATCCACATCCAATCTCTCCACAAATTCTAAGGCTTTACCTTCAAACTACATTCAGAATTGACTTCTCACACCCCACCAATACTACCCCTGTGCAAGCCACCGTCAACTTTTCCCTGGGTTATTACAATAGCATCCTAACAGGTTTCTCTGCTTCCACCCTACACGTATGAGGTCCCAGGTTCAATCCCTGGTACCTCCTAAAAAAAGGGAAAAAAAATTTTTTTTCAAATGTGTAAAGGGTCAAGTCCAAGGACTTCAACATAGTGCTCAAGGCCCTTGTGGCATCATCAGCCTCATGGCCTGCTCTGCCCTATAGCATACCATGGACATTCCTGCTCTGGCCTTCACTCTGGAATGCCCTGATCCCTCTATCCAATCCCACCCATTCTGTAAGGCCCTACTCCTCAGCCACCTCCTCCAGGAAGCCTTCCTGGTTCCACAGCTCTGGGCCAGAGTATCCTCTGAACTCAGACCATTCCATTGTCTGACCCTTTATGACATGCTGCCTTGAGACGGATCCTGTGTTGCTCTTTTGCACTCTCATATCACCACACTTTAGTATCTCCCTGGTTTAACAGGGCTGGAGGCAGATAGAATCAAGGCCAGCAGGCAATGTCCAGCAGAAATGAGCCTCACTGGCAGAAATGAATCCTGAGGCTTAGTCCAAGAGGTCAGTGATCAGGTAAGCAGTCGGCTCAAAACACCGTGGCAAGAAGTTGTGAACAAAAGAATGAGGAGGCACGAGGCCGAGCCAGGTGCCGAAGCTGACGAGAAATGAGGACGGAGGCTGGGGAAGGGTTCACCATTGTACAAGGGGACAAGGAGGGGCAGGCCAGGTCAGGGGCAGGGCTGGGCTCTGAATGACTCTCTCATTCTTTCAGTGTGGCTGGCTGGCTGCTGCCTACCCGCACACCAGGCCACTCCAGATCAGCCTTCCGATTGTCAACAGAGGGCTCCCTGAAGTCGGGGACCACGCGTGTACACTTCTGTCCCCATATGCCAGGGTCGTAAGAGACTGCACCAAATAAACGAGTCCGAAAGCTTGTAATTCTCCTCCCTCTCAGTTGTGGTCGAGCATTCTCTGGCTTCCTGGGCCACACCTAACAACTGCAGCATCTGGGCCTGAAATATTTACATGTTTACAACTGGAGAAGCAGAGAGTAGGTTTCCTCCTGTGCCCTCTGAAGGCAGACATAAAGCCTCCAATTGAATTGTTTGCACCCTACCAACGTTTTACAGAAAGGCACCCTCTAGCCTCAGCAGTGAGTGTCTAAAGATTGTGGTTGAATCTTGACGTTTTCTTTTTCTTTCCTTTTTTTTTGAGGTACCTGAGCTGGGGATTTAAGCTGGAGCCTTGTACGTGGGAAGTCAGTGCGTGATCACCGCTGAGACACATTGGTTCCCCTGAGTTGGTTTTTTTGTTTGCATGTTGTTTGTTTTTGTTTTTAGGAGGCACTGGAAACCGAACCGGGACCTCCCTTGTGGGAAGCAGGTGCTCAACCGCTTGAGCCACATCCACTCCCCTGAAGTTTTCTTGATCTTTCCTTAAGGGATTGCTGTTCTGTGTCTACCAAGGGGCCTCAGAAGCAGCTCAGAGTGCAGTGGGGCACAGACACTACCCCCAACCTGGCTCTGCATTATAAAGAATGTCCTTTGGTAATTTATTAGTTTCAGGTGTCCACAGGACCTTAGCACTGACCACCAGGAATACCATATCCTACTGGCCCCCATGCCCAGAGATGGGAAACTCTCTGCCTTGGAGAGGAAAAGATTCTGCTTCCCTGACAATGTGGTGCTTAAAAAGAAAATGCCTCTACGTGGAGGAGCCTGCTGACCAAGCAAAGCACCAGGTTCCACTTGCTGGGACAAGTGTCAGCCTCGTACACAATGACATTTATTTAACCAACACTTTTTAGTTCCTAAAGATGCCGTCATACTCCTCTCTTCAGTCATTTCCCTATGTAAATATGCACACTCAAGGGGCAGCATTGGGTTGCCCTTCTAGCTTCTTATCCCCCCCCCCCCCCCCACCCCCGGGCTCAGCACAAAGAGTACTGAGTGGTTAACTGAAGCTCAAGAAACCAAATCCTAAGCATTTAAAATCTACTCCAACTTTTTTTTTCCCCAAAAAGGATTTGAGGAGGCTTAAAAATGCATGATATAACCGAATAAAAAATACATGAAAATAACACCCTGAAGGGAAAACAAGGAAGAAAGAGAAAATGAAGCTGGGGTCAAGGTCATGCACAGAAATAGTAAGCTTTGCAAAACTGCTAAAGGTACTTAAAAATTCAGCTCTGAGTTTTCTAGTTGCCAAAGCAAAGAAAGAATTGTAATCTGGAATAAAATTTTTTTAAAAAAAGTCAACCCACCACCTGCTCATAAGAAGCTCAGCTTTCACTTGGCACTATTGGATAACTTCCTGAGAATAAATTCCTAAAAGTGGGATTTCTAAGTTAAGGGTTTTATAGATTTTTCAAGGCCTCCGATGTATATTGCCAAATTGTGCTCCAGAAAGTTGTTCTGATTTACACTCCTGCTAACAGTCTGATCTCTTCCCCACACAGGGTATTACTATTTGGGTGGGGGTTGGGGGATGTCTGCAAATATGATAGATCAATTTCAGAGTTTTCATCTATAAATCAACAAGGTAATTTTTGTTGAATATTCTTCATACTGACAATATATGTTTATTTTTAGAGAATTGCCAACTCATATCTTATACATATTTTCTACTAAACTGTCTGTTTCTCTCTCTCTTTTTTAACCCATGTCTGGTGAGAGCTCTTTTCCTACAAAGGATATTGATTCTTATTAATATTGTTGGTTACTTAGTCAACAAATAGTGATTAAGTGCCTACTCTGTGTCTGACACTGTGCTGGGTGCCAGTTATAGTGATGAACAAAACAGACTTGATCCCAGCTCTAAAGGAGCTGACAGTCTGGTGAGAAAGACAGAAGAAAATAAAGAAACCAATACATGATTAGGGGAGAACCACCTGTGCCAAGGGCTATAAAGAAATCTAGCAAAAAATAAATAAAAAAATAAAAAAATAAAATAAAATAAAATAAAAAGAAATCTAGCAACACTAACAATGAACTAATACTTTTTGAGTGCATACAATGTGTCGAGCGCTTGGGTTAAGCACTGAATCTATACAAACTCTTCATCCTTGCAAACACCCTATGAAATTGAAGCTTTCCAATTTTACTGAGGAAATGAAGCCTTAAGAGAGGTTAGGTAACTGGCTAAGGCCATTCAGCAGTGTATAGTGGGACCGCCTCTGTCCCCAGCAGCACTCATAGGCAAGGCCTCTGCACACCAGAAGAAAGCAGCCTTGGTAACATCTAGACCGAGTCCTACCCAACCTGTGAGTGTGTCTCAACTGGAGCCCCTCAGAGGGCTCTAGTCACAACCCAGAAACTGAGGCTGTGGAACATGTGCCCTGGCTGGGCAGAACTTCTTTCCTGATGCAGGTTACAATGAGAATGTCACATCTCCTTTAAGAAATAAACAGAGGGGAGCGGATGTGGCTCAAGTGGTTGAGCACTTGCTTCCCACTTGGGAGGTCCCTGGTTTGGTTCCCGGCGCCTCCTAAAAACAAACAGCAAACAAACAGAAAAACCAACTCAGGGGAGCCGATGTGGCTCGGTGGTTGAGCACTGGCTTCCCACATACAATGTCCCGGGTTCAATTCCTGGCCCCAGTGCCTCAAAGAAAAAAAAGAAAGAAGGAAACAGAGTCACTTTTGGGGTGCAAACCTGAGTCCCATGGGCAGGAAGGACAAGGCATAACCCTGTGCATTAAAAAAAAAAAAAAGCACAAAAAGGACCAAGAAAAACAATGAAAACCCTCAAGCCCTTTCTTGTCCTTGTCATACTCTTTGAGAAAGAAGACAATTGCTCTCCCCAAGGCCTGGTCTGCTCTCTGCCATCCCACCTCCTTCCCCAGCAGCACTCACTGGCAGGGCCTTTGCACATGATCTTCAGTCCAGGAGTGCTCTTTTCTCCCCGTCTTTTATTTAGTCACCTCCTACTTGGTTTCCAGACCTCAGCTGGAACATGGCACTCTTAGCCTTCTTCAATCCCCCCAACGAGGCTGCCCAACTCCGGTGCATCTCCTTCAGAGGCTCATCAGATGCAACTTCTATTTATTTGTTTAATTGGCCAATTTAAGTGAATCTTCCTCCTTGGATTATAAGCTGGCCCAGGGCAGGGGATATAGGTGCTTTTACTCAAGATTGTATCCCCGATGCCTAGGAGAATGCAATGGTGAATATTCTATATTCGGTAAATACTTGTTGAATGAATAAGTGAACTAAGAGACACAAAATCTTTCCTATCTCTGTGAAGAGGCAAGTCAGCCCTCTATTCAGTACTACTGGCCATCTGGACGTTTATCTCCAGAAATACTGCCCCTATCCCAAGGCACACATGCTTTAAGACTCTCCGCAAGCAGAGTGCTAGAGGAAATAAGCCAGTGACAACTCCTTCAAATTACCCAACTCAGAACCTCTCCTTTGGACCGGGAAGCACTGTCATGTCACTTACCTTCTGTTTGGAAACAGAACTGCTTTCATCTTAGCTATTTAAAGGAGGCAGAGGGCTCCAACATTCTCAAAGGATGAACCCATTACTACTCAAAGTAGGGTCCCAGAAGCAGCAGCCTCACCCTCCCCTGGGAGCTAGTTAGAAATGCAGGGTCTCAGCCACACTCAGACCTACAGAATCTGAACCTGCATTTTATTTTAATAAGTGATTCACAGGTACATTGGGGTGAAGCACTGAGTTCAAATTAAATATTAATTTTCTGAAACTTCAGTTCCAAATAAAGCCATATACTTACCCTAAACAGTGAAGAAAAAGGCTAAAGAACCTGATGAATTCCCTCCCCAAAGCCCTTGTGGAAACAGTGGGTAAATTTGGTTTGTCTTTTCTTTTTTCACTCCCTGTAACACATGATGCAATGAGAACCCAGATCTTGGTTCTCTCTGTCTGGGGCTGGCAAGGATCTGAGTTTAACTCTTATACAGACCAGTTTTTACTAGGAAAAAAACCTGACTGGGCAGAACTGGTGTAGCCCAGTGGTTGAGTACCTGCTTCACAGGTACAAGGTCCTGGGTTCAATCCCTGATACCTCCTAAAAAAAACAAAGAGCAAAAAAAAATCCTGACTGGGAGAAGGCAAGGAAGAGGTATTCATATCATAAAGAATAAAAACAGGGAGGCGGCTGTGGCTCAATCAGTGGGGCTCCCGTTTACCATGTGGGAGGCCCCGGGTTCGGTTCCTGGGGCCTCCTGGTGGGGGCGGGCCGGCCCGCACGGCGTGGTTGGCTGACCCAGCGAGCGCAGGCAGCAAGGGGGGGATAAATGAATAAATAATTAAAAAAAAAAAAAAGAATAAAAACACAGTTTGTCCCATTAATGGTCATTATTTCTGAAAGACGCCCTAATCAGTGCACCATGAGCAGTCCTCCAAGTCCTACTTTTCATCACTCTGAAGAAATCAGTTTTCTCACCTAACAGCTACTACCCCCTCAGCCCTCACTGTTATGCTACTATCCTATTAATGCTCCCAGCAATTCTTTCAGGCAGAGATTTATTATGCAGATGAGGAAACTGAGACTCAAAGACTCTGAGGGATGGAAGGAAAGACTATCCCAGATCTGTTTGACAGTAAATACCCTGGGAGAGAATTTGGGCCTAAGATGCCTGCCAAGTCACCTGGCAGCGAGGGCCGCCTGCCCAGCCATGCCAGGTGGCGGGAAGCAGCCACCTTATCAACAGCTTTATTGAGGTATAAGTTACATACAAAAAAAAATCACCACAAGCAGTTTTTAAGACGATGTGAAATGTGGACGCTCATGGGACTAAAGATGCTCTTTTCCCTCTCAAAGGAAGGCCAAAGAGGCGGTGAGCCCAGATGAGCACGTTTCCAAGGAGCCTGCCCAGAGCCAGGGCCTGGGGTGCCTACCTTGGATGCCATAAAGCCGGTTGAGGCGTGACCGCCGGGCCTCGTCAGTGTAGGGGACAGCGAGCCAGGGCATCTCACTGAAGTACTGCTTGAACGACTCCTCTGACCTGCAGAGGGACACACAAGAACAAGGCTCTTTTATGCCCGACTGCTGCACCACCACTGGGTGCCCCCACCTCTTTCCACGTCGTACCAAGAGCCTCTGCTGGGGCATCCAACATCACACTCTTCCTCAGACACCAGGCCACAGGGTGGCGTTATCCTACATTCCCCAGGAAGCAGATGCTTCCACGTGACAGGTGGATCCCAATCTAAAATGCCAGGCCATTTCAGAAGCCCACTTCCCTGCATCTGACCCATTGAACTCATGCCCAGCTTTTCATTTTTCAACACAGACGGGTCTCACTTCCTTTTATAAGAAGACTAGATGTACACAGTGATGCCACATTGCCTGTGATACTTCTGATTTGTGCATGTAACAATGACATGAGCAGGACCACTGGGGCAGTTTGAGATTATTATTGAATTCCAAAAAGAGATTATGTTTGTAAATTGGTCTGTTCCTCTGGGCATGATATGCTTTGATTGTATTAAGTTCAAAGGTTTTACGTTTACTTGATTAAATCAAGATTAGGGCTTTGATTTGACCACATCAGTAGGGTGTGACTCAGGGTTGAGTCCCTGCCCCCTTGGTGGGCTAATATAAACGGACATTCATTCAAGAAGACACACAGAAGACGACACAGGAAGGAGAGAGAGAGAACTTTGTCAGTTTTGATCCTGGGGCCCTGAGGAGAGCTGAACCATTCACCGGAAGTTTGCAGCTGAAGAAACCACAGCCCAGAGCAGCAGAGAAGGCCTGGAAAGAAACGAGCCCCGCGGCCTACAGCTGAGGTTGGGAAGAAGCTGGGCGCATGGAGCCTTAAGAGGAAGAGGAAGGCTGAACCCTCGCAGAGATCGGCAACCATCTTGCTTCAACACGTGGCAACAGACTTTGGTGAGGAAGTACCTCTTATGGTACCTTGAGTTGGACTCTTTAAGGCCTGGTAACTGTAAGCTTCTACCCTAATTAAATACCCTTTATAAAAGCCAACAGATTTCTGGTACTCTGCATCAGCACCCCTTTGGCTGACTAATACAACCACACATTTAAATTTTTTTATTTTTATTTTTTTTAAACATTTATTCCGAAATAATTTCAAACTTACAGGACAGTTGCAAAAATATCATAAAACCTAGACAGTGAACTGCAACAAACCCCCCACCCAGATCCCCAGATCCACCAACTTTTAACATTTTGCCACATTTGCCATTTCATTCTCTCTTCATCTATCCATCTATCTTATTTTCTAAACATTTGAGAGTAGGTTGTACACATCATGCTCCTTGAACACTTAGTACTGCCATGTACATTTCCTAAGATAGTCACTTACGCCACCACCTTAAGTGCAGTTATCAAGTTCAGGAAACTTACCATGGATATAAAGCTTAGAGTCTATGTTCCAGTTTTTTTCTAGGATCACACCTTTAAACATATGATTCTACCTATAAGAAACTCTAGGAAAGACAAATCTAATTTAGTGACAGAAAGCAGATTGGGGTTGCCCAGGACTGGAGTTTGGGTTGGGGGCTGACTGAGAAGGGGCACAAGGAACCTTTTGAGTGATGGAAATAAAAGTTCTGTATTTTGACTGTGCTGATGGTTATACTTGCGTATACTGGTAAAAACTCCTTGAACTGAACACCTAAAATACATGCATTTTATGGTATGTCAATTATACCCCAAGAAAACTGATGTTTTAAAAACTTGAAACAAGTGATTATTCCGGCCTGGAGCAGGGGAGGGGACCACAGGGCCACAAACATGGGGTCACATGGGCACTGAAGATCCAACAAGGCACAAAATGCCCTCATCTTAGAGAGCCCCTGTGGACAGGAACTTAGGCAGAGGTGCCTGTGACTCGTTCTGAACTGGTACTGGAGTTCTGATGAGCGAAGCCAAAGAGAGGGCAAAAAGCAGGGGAAAGTGAGGCTAAAAGGACCTGACGTACTCCAGGAGGAACTTCTGCCCTTGTTTTTGTGACTCCTTATCCATGTGCATTCAAATAGCCCCCAGACAAAGTACATGATTGTACATCCAAACCCAAACCGTGTCCTAGTCCATTAATCTCTGGCTTTTATCCATCCTCCCACCTCCACATGCACTTTTACTGCAATTCAAAAAGGTGAACAATCAGAAAAATGTCCTGATCCAAAATGACCCAGGCCTGAACTGGGACGTATCCCAGTATTTAAAGCAAAAACAGGTTTTTCTCGGCTTCCCTTCAATTACATGAATACATGTGGGAAAATAACATGCCAATAATCCCAGATATGTCTTCCCCAAACCCCACCTCCAAGCCCTATAATAAAGAAGTAAGAAATGGAAGGAGAAGGAAAAGGATGTCAACCACCGGCAGGAAAGGGACGCCACCACCGCCACCTTTACCAGCACGCATTACCTGTCTGCACTAACAAAGATGATCTCAAATTTCTGGCCTGCCTCCTTGATCTTCCGGTAGGATTCCACCAGGACCCGGGTGAGGCTGCGGCAGGGTGGGCACTGAAAGACAAGAGTGGAGCCCTGCTACATGGCATACCTTCTACTTCATCAGACGTCAGAAAAGCAAGACCTCAGTGCAGCAAAACCCAGTTTATATAAGAGGTGGGAACAACCTTCCCCTCTTCGTGGCAAGCATCCAGCCCAGCCTCCCCATACCATGCAGCTTGGCAGCAGGCAACAGCTAAAATGAAGAATCCCTTTAAGGACCATTAGAAGACTCATCGGAAGGGGTTAGGAGAAATATCCTTTCAGACCAGTTGAAAGAAGTCATTTTCTTGCTGCTCTTATTATTTATAATAATGAGCACTTATTGCATGCCCCCAAAGCAGCAGGTACAGGAGGCTACGCCAGCCCCAGGCCAGACATCCCTGTCTGAGCTGGTCTTAGTGGTGACAGCACTGCTTCCTTCTGTCCAGACTAAGGAAGGACCAAACACTCACCCAGTGTGCAGAGAAATAGACACCCACGTGAGACCCTTCCAGGCTGCTGCTCTCCAGGGACTGCCCGTTATTTCTAAGCAAAGGCCCAGCAATGACTTCCCTGAAGGGTTTAGGTCCCCAGGGGAATTCCAGACCTGAAACAGACAACAGATGGCAGGAATGTTAAGACACTTCATTATGGCTTCTGACCCAGGAGGCCTCAGAGCTGCAAAGCATGACAACTTTATCATCAAACAGCATTTGTTAACATATCCGTAGGCTCTGCAGCTAAAACAGAACCCATGCCTGGCCGAGCCCCACCTACCCTCTCCCGGCAGACTTCTGAAAAGTACCAATGCCCAGGTCACACCTGACACCCAGGACCCAAGAGCAAGGCTGAAGGTGTATGTTTAAAACAAAACGATCTGCTGAGGTAGTTACGCTGATGGGCCAGGTCTGAGAATCCATCAATCAGCTCTTAGCCATGAATTTACTCAATGCCAACCCCAGAATCAGTGGTTCTCAACTTGGACTGCATTTTAGAATCACCCTACCCCCAGAGCTTCTGATTCTGTTGGTCTGAGTTGGGGTTCAGGGACCTAAGTGAGAATTTGAGGAATTTGAGACTAGTAAAAGGAAAGAGTAAAAATCCACCTAACCCAGATGGTCTTTCCAAGCAGGTAAAGTAAATAAAATGCTCCCAGGCCAAGAGAGCAGTGTTTTCTCACAGGGTGGGTTGAGGCTCCAAAACTGCTGGGGAAGGGGCGGGGGTGGAGGAATGGAGCACTCACTGGATAAAAACGCAGCTGGCCTACCTGATAGGATTCACTGATTCATCAGACCATTTCTGCTAGCAACTTTTGGGGATTAGAAAAGCAATTGATATAAAATCTCTCTTGATAATCCAAATGAATTACTAAGAGATGTTTGAAAAAATAATGAACAGATTCTGACTTCACAAGCTGAAGTCCTCAAATGAGAACAAGTGGAAAACTCTGCCATCAGCTTCAACAGACATGATGAAAATGAAAAGACAGAAACTGTATTAACCCATCTGTAATTCTTCAGAATTTTGTATTCTTTTTCATATTCGTTTTACTTTTTTCAATAAAAGGGGATTTGCTTTTTAAAATGCAAGTGGCTGAGCCCACCCTGAAACAACTGAATCCAAAATCTATGAGGACGGGGGCAAGGGAATCTGCTTTATATTTAACAAGAGTGGGGGGGGTTACATGCTTAAATTTGAGAAGATGAAGACTTGGCTCTTCTCAAGTCCTGGTCTTTTACTGAGAGCAAGTCTTGGAACAAGGTGAAACTTTTACTAGGGGAATTTTGGACCACGGTTGAATCCTCTAACTGGATCAACGGTGAAGGAGAGATCTTTCAATGCTTTCCTGACTCCAGGGCGAGGGGAAAAGCAGCAGCAGGCCTCAAACTGCTGGAGCAGGGTGACGCAAGCCGGCCGTCCAGTCGGGCAGTGAGGCTGTAGGCAGCAGGACTTGGGCAGTGCTCACTGCGAGGCTAGGAGACTGCCGCCTTTGCCACAGCAATATTTACTGAGGGGGAAAAAAACCCACACTTGCCAGCCTATAACTGGTAAGGCGACAACTGCCATTGAAAAAGCGTTAGAAGGCAGTATCTGGGCTCTTAGCTGCTTCCTAACAGCTTCTTCAGACCTCAAAGCGGAACTTCCTTTTTCAGATTCCCTCTCCTTCAGCCCATGAATCATAGTCCCCCAGGGGACATTCTGATCCTTTGAAAAAATCTTAACCATGACTGAGAGAATACTATAATTTCAGCAAGACAAGAATATCCTCTAGCCAAGTAAAACCACCTGCACACATTTCATCTGTACTCTCTTGGCCCAAGGGGACGAGAGTCGGGCAGGGGATGGGAGGTGGAGTTGGGTAAAAAGGGCACAGGGTGGGTGGGTACCTTCTGGGTCATCACGGATCACCAGCAGCCCATTCCTGCACACGACCTTCCCTGTGGTGGCATCTAGGAATATTAGCGATGGAATGTTGGAAATGCGATATTTGTTCCAAAGTTTCAGCTGTTAGAAGAAAGGTAAAAAAGAAGGTGGTTAGGTCCAAACCAGATTAACTGCCGAGTTTTGAGCCCCTCAGGCCTGATGGGTGGTCCCACTTGCCCCTCTCTGTAAGAGTACAGGGAACCCCAAGTCCCATCAAGGCTGGCCTCTCCTACCTCTCCCATGGACACGTTCTTTAAAAAGCACGAAGACGGATTATGCACCTTTAGACCACACTGAAGTATAGCCAGGTGAGAAAGGAAGAAGGGAAGCTGCTCATCAGTGCTTTCCCACCTGACTCCCGTCTGCAGGCACGGCAGTCAGTTGTTCCCGTTTCCCTGCTCTGTGGGATCTCCTTAGCCCCGAGGGAGAAGAGGTGGCGGTGTCCAACAGAAGACCAAGAAGTTAGAATCTGCCCCGCTCACCAATTCCCCAGGCCCCTGAACTTGGAATATCTGCAATCATTACACATGTGCCATTCAACCTGCCAAACACAAGGGGTGCAATAGCTTGAGCCAGCCCCAACACTCGGCTCTCAGTGCCATGCAAAACAGCCCACAGTCTATTGGCAGGTTCTCGAGGTTGACTGTGCAACTGTCAGAGGTCCAGGGTCTAGGAGGCACAAGGCTGAGAAAATGTGCTACAGCAGCCCCCAGGCTAGGACCTGAGGACTGCAGGCACCTTTGTTTGCTTGCTGCCATCCCTGTAAAAACTGTTTCAGGGGGCCCCTTGGGTGCTCTGGAACTTAAATGCCAAGTCTAAAAAGCTGCATAATTAAATAAAATGTCTAACTACCGACGCATCTCCAGAAAAGGAAGAGGCAAAGGGAAACAGCAGTGTGGCCCGCTGGGTAGGCCACTCAGCTGGAGCCTCCTTTCTGGGGTCTAGACAGCAGGGCTGGCCGCTGTCTCCGCCCAGGCACTGGCCCAGAAGGGCAAAGGTGTGTCTAAGGGAAGCGGGCACCAGAGGTCAAGCTTCATGCAGCAGAGGGAAGGCACGGCGTGGTTAGGATTATTGCTTTTAATTCAATCCCAAGCACTGAGGGAGTGGGCCAGCATATCTGCCAAGAAATGTTAGGCTCCCCCCGTGTGTGGGGACCTGTGTTTTGGCAGGAAGGGCTGTGGGACCCCACCTTAAACTGGGTGGGTCCCGCCTCAGCACTGCATGTTTTCCCAGCCCCGTGTTTCCTGTGGGCTCACAAAACCAGCCAGGACCTCCGAAAAAGAATGACTCTGCACATTCATTTTTCAATGACCAACATGGCATCATTCCAGAGAAACCCGATCCGGGACTCAGTTTAAACACTGTTAAGAGGGGAGTTTGAACGACAGAACCTGACTGTACCGTCACTGAGATTGGCTTCACAAGTTTGCTGGTGCAAGAATCAAGTCAGGTTAATTTAAAAAGAAAGAAAGAAAAAGATTATCGTGGTTTTTTTCTTTCTTTCCTGGTTTAATAAGTAACTATTAGAAAAAATCGGGAAACAGAGCAACACACAAAAATTGAGATAAAAATCCCCCATGACTCACCAGTCAGGAAAGCTTAGAGCACTTTCTATTTCCACTAGTGGCAGGTGAGAGTGCCCATTTCCTAGCACCTTCACCCATATTATCACTAACCTTTTTGTTTTTAATTTGATAGGAAAAAATGATACCTCATTTTTTTTTTTTTTTTTTTTAAAGATTTTATTTATTCATTCATTTATCCCCCCCTTGCTGCCCGTGCTCGCTGGGTCGGCCAACCACGCCGTGCGGGCGGGCCTGCCCTCACCAGGAGGCCCCGGGAACCGAACCCAGAGCCTCCCATATGGCAAACGGGAGCCCTACTGATTGAGCCACAGCCGCTTCCCGATACCTCATTTTTGTTGCTCTTTTACTCACTGATGTTTAGACATGATACACACACACACATACAGCCCTGTTCTAAACACAGATACAGAAAAGAACAAGGCAGTGTGGCGTCTGCGTGGCAGCCGGAGTCCCTGCCCTCACGGGGAAGACAGGCAGTAAGCGAGAACGTAAATAATTTCGGATACTTGTAAGTAACAGAGAGAAAACACAGCGGGGTAAGAGCTAAGGCATGGTGGGGGGGACCCATTTTCAAGAGAGTCGTCTTGAAAGGCGGATCTCAAGAAAGGACATTTGAGCACAGACCTCAATAACAAGATGGAGCCTACCACGTGCACATCAGGGAGCCGACGCCAGGCTGAGCCAGGAGGGCGTGCACTTGAAGGCTGGGGCGGGTGGGGCACTCGGGCCGGCCCTATGAGGCCCTGCCGCCAGTGGGCTCCTCACGGAATTGTATTCTGAGTATAACAGGAAGCCACTGGGGGCTTTACGCAGGGGGATGAGCTGATCTGGTTTACGTTAAAGGTCACTTGGCTGCTACGTGGGGGAGGACAAGGGTAAAGCAGGAGACCAATTAGAGAGGTCCCTGCTAACAGCGCAGGCAGGAGGGGGGCGCAGCAAGGACTCGGGCTGGAGCAGCAGAGAGTGAGGACGTGATAGGTTTTTTGTTTTTGTGTGTGTGTGTGTTTTTATTTCTCCCCTTCCCCCCTTGTTGTTTTGAGCTCGCTGTCTGCTCTCTGTGGGTTCTTCTGTGTCTGCTTGTCTTGTATGTTTGTTGTTTTTTTTCGTTTGGTTTTTGTTTGTTTCTTTGTTTGTCTTTTATTTATTTATTTATTTGCTTGTCTTCTCTTTAGGTGGCACTGGGAACCAATCCTGGGACCTTATGGAGTGGAGGGAGGTGCTGAATCTCTTGTGCCACCTCAGCTCCCTAGTCTGCCACATCTCCTAATGTCTCTCTTCTGTGTCTCTCTTTGTTGCATCATCTTGCTGTGCCAGCTCTCTGCGTGGGCCAGCTTGCTTTTTACCAGGAGGCCCTGGGAATCGAACCCTGGACCTCTTATATGGTGGACAGGAGCCCAATCACTTGAGCCACATCTGCATCCCTGTGATAGGTTTTGAAGACAGTCAACAGAGGATGTTGACAGATTGGATGTGGGGAAGGGAGTGAGGGCAAGAGAAAGATCAGGGATGGACCCTGGTTTGGAGGCTTGAGCAAAAGAGTGTTTTGGGGTCCCATTAACCAAGATGGAAAACAAGGGAGGGAGAACAAGTTTGAGAGGGAAAAATCAAGATTGGACAGGTCAAGTTTGAGGTACCTGTAAGACACACAAGGAGGTCCCTGGATTTGCAAATCTAGACTGTATGGGGAGGGGACAGCTTCAGATGTTAACCAGGACATCAGTGATTAGATGGTCTTCAAGGTCAGGGCACTGGATGAGATCACCCAAGGAGAGGACACGTCTATGGAAGAGATGCCAGGACAGAGCCAGGATCTCCAGCCCTTGAAACCAAGAAGGCGTGACCAGTGAGGAAGGAGGGAAGTGAAGGGACCCTGGTGACCCACACAGCAGGTGAAGAAGGTGTTTTGGAGAGGAAGGGGTAACCAACTATGTCAAATACTGCAACACTGCTGAGTAAGATGAAGACCAAGAACAGACCATTAAATGTGCAAATAAACAAGGTCAGGCATGACCTGGACAGTAGAGAGGGGAGTCAGAGAAGTGGTGATGTCAAAAGACGGCCCGGAGTGGAGGCGGGGACAGAAGGCGGCAAGGCTCTGTCCAGAACACACACCTGAAGCAGGCCTGGGAGCCTGTCAAATTCAAGTCCTCTGGCCAACATGTGAAACTCCCAGGTGAAGATGATAAGAAGAAGAGAGATTATAAAAAGAGAAAGAGAAAATGGCAAATACGGGGGCTGAGGCAGTGACTAGAGACAATTCTCTGTAAGAGTTTTGCTGTAAAGGGAGCAGAGAAATGGGGTAGTAACTGGAAACACATATGATGAGGTCAGAGGGAGATATTTCAAAGATGGGAGAAACTATTACATGTTTGTATGCTAATGGAGATAATCCAGTAGAGAAGAAAAAAACTTGAGGGAATTTATTGTAAGAACAAAGTCTTGGAATAGGCAAAAGGGTGGCATCTAGGTCACAAATGGAGAGGTAAGATTGTACAAACAGCGCATTTTATTTCAAAAGTAGTTTTTTAGTTGAATCACTTGGGTTTTCTGAATAGAAAGCCATGCTATTAGCAAAAAAAGACTTTATCTTCTCAACAGTATACCATCTACTTCCTTTATCTTATAGAACTATATTGGCCAAAACTTCTAGAACAATATTAAGCAGCAAGCATCCTTATCTTCTATCTGACTATAATGGATACATCTAATATTTTCCTGTCATATATAATATATTAGCCATTGGTTTGGGACAGATATTTTTTTTTTTTTTTTTTTTTAAGGTTTTATTTATTTATTCATTTATCCCCCCCTTGCTGCTTGTGCTCGCTGGGTCAGCTAACCACGCCGTGCGGGCGGGCTTGCCTTCACCAGGAGGCCCCGGGAACCGAACCCGGGGCCTCCCATATGGTAAACGGGAGCCCTACTGATTGAGCCACAGCCGCTTCCCCAGATATTCTTTAACATGTTGAAAAAATTATTCTATACCTTTCTGACCAAAAGTTTTATCAGAAATGCATGGGTACTTTATGATTATTCTTTTTACCTGCTGTATATTTCATCAGTAGCTATTCTAAGGTTAAACCATCTGCTATCTATGGCAGTTTGAAGTTATTTTATGAATCCCCAAAAGAAAAAGATTGTTTTTTAATTAATCCATTCCTATGGGTATGGGACCCTTTTGATTGGAGTACGTCAGTGAGGCGTGACTCAGGTTGGATCTCCCACCCTCTTGCTGGAGCTTTATATAAATGGAGACACACAGAGAGACACAGAGAAAGGAAGCTGCCATTTTTTACCCTGCCACGTGAGAGATAACTCGAGGGTCGCTGCAGCCAAAGCTTAGCCACAAAGCCCCCAAAAGATTGGGCCCACAGAGCAGCTCAAGGCTGATAGCCCACAGCTGAACCGGGGAAGAAAGCGGAACTGCGGAGACTGAGAGAGGAACCCCAGAGAGAGACAAGCACTATGCCTGGTTACCAGCAGCTGAGCTCTGGGAGATGGTAGGTTCTGGAGAGGAAGGCAGGGACCTCGGCAGCAATCGGCAGCCATCTTGCTTCACCACATGGCAGGACCCCAGGATCACCAGTAGCTGACTTTGGTGAGAAAGCATCTCTGATGGTGCTTTGATTTGGACCTTTCATGGCCTCAGAACTGTAAGCCTTTACGCTAAATAAAATCCCCATTATAAAAACCAACCCATTTCTGGTACTTTGGATTAGCAGCCCTGTGGCAAACTAAGACACTATCCTTGCCTTCTTTGAAGAAATCCTCCCCCATCACATATTGTTACTGGATCACTAGAGTCATCTTCCCTAGGGCTTCGGGTTTCCACAAGCAGACAATACCTTGTAACGAGACTTACTCTTTGGATGGTGTATCAGTCAGCCACAGGGGTGCTGATGCAAAATACCAGAAATCTGTTGGCTTTTATAAAGGGTATTTATTTGGGGTAGAAGCTTACAGTTACCAGGCCATAAAGCATAAGTTACTTCCCTCACCAAAGTCTGCTGCCATGTATTGGAGCAAGATGGCTGCCGACATCTGCCAAGGGTTCAGGCTTCCTGGGTTCCTGTCTTCCCAGGGCTTGCTTCTATCTGGGTTCAGCTGCCCTGCTGTCTCCAGAAGGCCAGCTGTAGCCTCTCAGGCGACAGCTCTATCTCTCTCCTCAGGGCTTGATTCCAGGCTCAGCTGCTCTGCTCCTCTGTGTGCTTACTTCCCAGTGTCCAGGCTCAAAACTCCAACATCAAAACTCCAACTCTGTCCTTTGCCGTGTCTTTTATCTGTGAGTCCCCACCCACCAAGGTACAGACCAGTTTACAAACAGAATCCAATATCTATTTTTGGAATTCATGAACCATATCAAACTGCTACAGACGGCTAGACTGTACCTTAAAGTAAATTGTAGCCTGTGAGCCTTAAATATAAAGCTGGCAGGTACAACTTGATTACAATAGAGCAGTTTGAAGGTAGGCACCCATATTGTACTTGAGATGTAAACATGTGATGGGCTTTTGGCTAGACCCTTTTAAAGGAATGGTGGGGTTCTGGCACCTGGGCAGCTTAGCCTCTGCTTGCTTTGCCACCCAGTGTGGCTCAGGACCATCCCTAGCTGACTTCATAAAAGGAGGCCCTGGGGACTGGCTAGCTAGTACATTTTAAGCCTAAAGATAAAGATGCTCTATCACCCTTTTGCCAGATAAGGAAGAACTCAACTTCTTCTGAGCCCCTTGTATAAGCAGAAGGACTCCACTCCTTGTAACATCTTCCCCTGCCCTGCCCCAAACCACTACAAATACTCCATCTGTTCTCTCAAGACTTCTCCTTGGGGAGGTAAAGAATTGTCTTATCTTCCCTCTCTACCTAAGGATCCTCCCATTTCTTTCCCATCCGGTCTCGAAAGGCAGGAGATCTTGGCTTACATTTTATCCACCCCTTGTTAGAACTTTGTTTCTAAGTACAGTGGGAAAAGATTCTGCTTCTAGACCCACGTCTGATGCTAGAAAGCTGGTCTTTCTACAGGCTAACACAGCACGGTCTAACTCAGTACGGCAGTGATTTACTTAGGAACTTTCTGCCATTCATCAGCGAGCTGGGTCTGAAGACACACAGTGGGCTATCTCAGGTTATAATATCAAGATTGTAAACGGGTTTAAAACGATCTGGGGGAGGCTTTCTGGCTTTTTCTGTGCTCTGAAATAGTGCTTAAGGCACAGGAATAATCATTCCAACCATGTCAATTTTGATATCTGAATCAGAAAGTGAACCTTATGGTAGAGAAGTCACACAGGCCCACTTTTGACGATTCTCTTATGCTGCCTGGAAACGAGAAATGCTTGCACTTAAATAAATGATCAAGAAGATTCACCTCTGTACCTTTATCGAGTATGTGTGATGTTGAAAGTACACTAAAGGTTTTTTAAAAGGCCTCTTAAAACAGTGGTTTCTTAACAATTTTTGGGTCACAGACACTTTTGAGGATAAAAGCCATGGTTCATTTCCCCAGAGAAATGCACATACACAAAAATTTCCTGTGCATAATTTTACAGGGTTCAGGAATCCCTTGAAGCCTGTTAATGAATTTGTCTGATCCCAAAAAGTCACTGGAACCCAGATAAGGGTGCCTGTCTTAAGAGCTCATTTTAGTGTATGTCTTGACTTTGATTCAACGGGAGAGTTATAATTTTGCCATCTTTATTCATGCCATGAAAAGATTCTCTAATATCAACATTTGCCTAAAATTAAGATAATGCAATAGTGAAGAGTGCGTAAAAACTATACTGCTGCTACTATGTTCCTAAACTCATTCCGAGCTGATTACCACCTGCGGTCTCCAATTCATCCCTTTGCCTTCAGGAGAGGGAACATCAGAATCGCCCAGGACTGAGAGTTAACTGCACTTAAATACACACACACATATATATCTATACATATGTATAGGTATATATATACATCCCCAAATTATATAGATCCATCCTCAGGAAGCGAGCTCACCTTCTTCCTGGATACTATGCTAGAACCCAGAGTCAGAGTCAGGACCATAAGTGCTTCCTCGTCATCTTAAAGCTCCTTCTTGGGAGGAAACACGGTAGCGTGGAAAGCAAGCAGGCTTCAGGGGAGCTGGCTTTCCACCCTGGCCCTGTCACCTAGAAGGCATCAGCATGTGACCTGGTACATCAGACGCTGAGCAGATTGGGCTCCCTCCCCTGGAATAGTTCTAACCATGTGTATTAGTCAGGGTTCTCTTGGGAAACAGAATCAACAGGAGATATCTGTCAATAATATGAGATTTTTTTTTTTTTTTTTAAGATTTTATTTATTTATTCATTCATCCCCCCCCTGCTGCTTGCGCTCGCTGGGTCAGCCAACCACGCCGTGCGGGCGGGCCTGCCCCCACCAGGAGGGCCCGGGTACCAAACCAGGGGCCTCCCATATGGCAAACGGGAGCCCTACTGATTGAGCCACAGCCACTTCCCATAATATGAGATTTTATAAGAGCCTCTCACATGACCGTGGGGATGCACAAGTCCAGGTTCTGCAGGCAGGCTGCAAACCCGGGGCTCCGATGGAAGTCCAATGAAGGTCCTTGATGAGTTTCTGGGAGACGCTGGCTGTTCAAAGACAAGCTGGGAAGTTCTCCCTGAATGCTAAAATCACTTCCCTTTTTAAGGCATTCAACTGATCAGATAAAAGTGTCACCCGTTGCTGATGCCATCTCCTTGATAGATGCAGATGTAATCAGCCATTCACGCAGTAAACTCACTGGTGACTGAAGTCCATAAATGCTCTTGTATTACAATTAGCCCAGTGCTTCCTGGACCAAACACCTGGACACAATTACCTGGCAGAGTTGACACATTAGCCTAGCCATGACACCATGTCACAGGATGACCATGAGACTTACATGAGATGTGCGTGGAGGCAGTCTGTAAATGCTAAAGCACTGCACACATGGGACACATCATTAATATTTGAATCAATTTATGCTTCTTCCCCCTTGTCTTGTCAGCATCTTCTTCAAAAATCCATGTTCCTGTCAACTCTATTTTAAAGGTAATCAATCAACCATATCATTTGAAGGCTGAATATAAAACTATTCAGAGAACAGGGATTTCCTTCTGTAGCAAATGATATCTTTGCCATAAACATTTTCTGTAAAACACAACACATAGTTTTTGGCCAGCGTGGTCTCTCTGCCATTTTTTAGCCCTCTCTCTTTCTTTTTCCTTCTTTTGGATTTCCATATTTTTAAAGGAGCTTCTGTTGTTTTTTTTAAAACTCTGACTCTGTGGACCTTGTTTTTCTTTTCTTTTTCTGAGGTACCAAGCCAGGGATTAAAGCCGGGACCTAGTATGTGGGAAGCCAGCGCTCAATCACTGAGCCATATCGGCTTCCTTGAATTGTTATTTTTATTTGTTTTGCTTGTTGTTTTTTTTTATTTTTTTTTTAGGAGACACCAGGAACCAAAACTGAGACCTCCAATGTGGGAGGTGGGCACTCAACCGCTTGAGCCACACCCATTCCCCACTGTATGAATGCATTCTTTTTTTCTCTCACAGCACTGGAGCTGGGAGTTGAAACCAGGACCTCATATGTGGGAAGCCAGCCGTCAACCACTGAGCCACATCAGCTCCTCTCCTTGCTTTTCTTTTAACTTAAAAAAAACTCTGACCTTGTACCTGAATCCGACAGGAATTCCTACTTCGTTTCCTCACCTTCTGGTCTGAATGACTAAAGCTTTCACAAAATATAGCACAGTCTGCTATAACAGAGTGTCGAGTGGCAGAGGGAGCTGAGTCGGGCGGTTCCGCCGCATCCCTCCCTAGCAGCCTGCGAACCCGTAGACTGGACTGGAGCGAGAGTTCACTGGCCATCGGGTGAGTCAAGGGCCAACGGCAACTTAAAACGAGCATTTTATTTTATTTTATTTTATTTTTAAGATTTTATTTATTTATTCATTTATCCCCCCCTTGCTGCTTGTGCTCGCCGGGTCAGCCAACCACGCCGTGCGGGCGGGCCTGCCCTCACCAGGAGGCCCCAGGAACCGAACCCGGGGCCTCCCACATAGTAAACGGGAGCCCTACTGATTGAGCCACAGCCGCTTCCCTAAAACGAGCATTTTAAAAGAGCTGCATCTGCTGCAGTTTGGAAAGACCAAAAGGCTTTTGCTTCCAAATGCTCTCATTCTCTCTCCAGTATCCCTCCCACCAAAACATCCACCCAAAGTTCATTCTGATGACATCTTCAACTTGCTGAGCCACCTCCTCTCACAGCTGTCCAAAGGCCACATAATGCCAGGAGAACATGGCACAGCAAAATCCCAACGTCTAGAAATCTGAATGTTTACGATTAGCCCACCAGATCCAGAAGCAAGATGACAGAGATGGAAGAGAAAAAAAGAAAGAGGAGAAAACGCAAGCTCAACTTGGCGAAACGAAAAGGATGACAAAATGGGCTATCGAGTTACTTGAAAGTTTCCATTCCGAGGCCCTGGCAGCTGGTTCTGGTTAACGGTTCCAGAGTTGTGGCTGGCACTATCATCCCAGGAATGCCGGCTAGGACCACATTTTCAGTGGACCCACAAAACAACGAAGCAAAATACCAAAAGGGAACAGGACTGGGATCTGGGAAACTGTAAAGGGCAAAATATACAGCTGAGTTAACCCGAAACACTGGTGGTGGTGGTGGGGTCAATCAGCACCCCCAGATGCCACAGGAAAATGCAACCTCGTGATTTTAGCAAAGCCCCAGCTCTGGAGAGCGAAATAGAACCTGCCTCTCTCCAGGGGACTGGGTCTTGCACTTGACTGGGGGGCTAAGCGCTTATTTCTCAACAGCTGCTGCAAATCCGTGGGATCACGTCAAAGCTAACACAGATGTAGGATTAATCAGCAAGCTGCTTGGGTCAGCCAGAGCTTCTCCGGCAAACCTGACCACAGGCCACATCATCCTTCCCGTCAGCAGCATTTGAAAACAGATCCTTAAAGTGCCCCCACCCTTCCTAACCAAACATGGCCAAAAGTCCATTACACACACAGCCTGGGCAAAAATTCCCCTAGTCCCACCCTCCAACGTCAAGGCAGTATATAAACCCAGAGGTTGGTTAGCGCAAGTCCTGGAGTGACTGCCCAGCTGTAACTGCTCCAGCCCCTTCCTGTTGCGTGACCTCAGGCAGTTACCTAACCTCTCTCTCAGGCTCCTCACCCGTGTGCCTACATTTCACTGGACTGCTGGGAAGATAAGAAAGGAGCCTGGCACAGATTAAGTACTATCTAAGTGTTTGCTGTTATCATCAACATCAATTATTATTGCTGTTATTATCCCAGCACCATATGCTAAATGCTTGGAGCAGGACCTTGCCTTCATAGCCCCAGAGGTGAGACCAAGTCTTTGATACCCTTGCTTCCAAGGCCTGATTGCCGGTGTGTGATTTGGTCTGTGGCTGACATTTTCACAGCCTAGTATAGCTGTTGGCCAAGGCCAGGTTGTGTGCTCAAAAAATGATGGGTGGACAAGCGGAGGAATGAATGAATGGAAGGGAGAGGGGAAACCTTGGGACAGAATCAGACCAGATTCTTAGCTAAGCACTCATGTGCAACTGTTTAAAGGGATTCTTTATGACCAAGACTAGTTCCTGGGATACTTGGGGGTCCAGGGTGGGCCAGAATGCTCTTGAAATTGCAGAATAAATGACCTCGAACAAGTGCTCATGGAAGCAGAGCTCTTCTCCCTTTCTCAAGTGTGCCTGTGACCCCTTATCCCTCATCTGCCCATCTGTCCTGAGCTGACACAAACAGACCTGCATGTGCGACCAAGGAGAGGGTGGAGCTGGATGGGTCAGGCAGGTCTGAACCATCACCAGCTTGTGAAAAACCAAAGCTCTCTTAGAGGATTTGCAATGACGAATCTGGACTAACAATCAAGCTTCCCTTTACTCTAGCTGGTGCAAAGAGTGGACCTATGCCCCAAAGTTCACACGAACGTGAGGTTTTGAAAATCACTTGTCCTCTCCTCTTCCTGCAGATGACGGCACCAGGCATTAAAGGAACTGCACACCCTCCTTCTGGGTCCATCTCTGCCCCTCCAGACTGTATTAAAAGAAAAAATACAGTCTGGAAGGGACATTAACCATTTATTCTTCATTTCTCTCAATCTATTCTCAGTGCAGTGAGATTTACAGCTGACCTAGCTGGGTTGTGCAATCCAACAAAGCTTTATTAGCCTGTATTACATACAACACTCTGCTGGAGGTACTGCAGGGGAAATGAAGCTGAAGAGACACAGACCCTACCTTCAGGACCCTTACAGTTTAGGAGTGGGACTATAGCTGCGTATGTCTAGGTATAATGTAAGGCAGACTAGGACAAGAGCCAGGAAAAGGGGGCAAAAAAGGGCAAGAAGGAAGACTGGCTCCATCCTAATTTAGTGAATATGCTAGGAATGGCTCCATACGTGATAGCAAATCCACTGAACGTTTCAAACATCCTCCATGTACCACTTTCATTCCAAATAGAGCCGACCACAAGAAACGGCTCATGGCTGAGTTTGGTCCTCATGGGTCAGTCCAATCTTTAGTCAACACTTTTTTGGAGGGCAGAATGGTATAGACAGTGCCTGAGAATGTGGTCCTGGAGCCAGAGTGCCTGGGCTCAAATCCCAGCTACTGCATACTAGGTGGGTGACCTTGGGCAAGTTACTTCCCCTCGCACAGCCTCAGCTTCCTCGTCAGTATAATGAGGATAATAGCAATACTGTTTTATATCGATAACAATAACAATATACTGTTGCTGTGAGAACTGGATTAATATGTGCACACTATTTAGAGCACTGCCTGGTACATAAGTGTTCAGTAATTGATAGAAATGATGATTATGATGATGATGGTGGTGGTGGTGGTGATGATTAAAGAAAATACTGCCATTTTCCCTCGTCCTTAAGTAGAAAAACATTATAACCCTTCCCTCTAACCTCCACTTGACTCCCATTCTGGTGGAGGGGACATGAGGGAAATTTCTTGGGTCTTGTACCAATTTGGGTGGCATTGACCACCAGATACATGGCCAGGCAAAGAGACAATATACATAGAAAAGCCAGTTATTCCCAGCCTGGTGGTGTGGGGACTTCTAATTACGAACCTCAATTCTCTTACAAGATATCCTGTTATGGTATTTCCTTTATAACATAAATCACTTTGGTGCTCAAAAGAGAGGACCTGATATGCTACTTCCTTCTTTTATTTCTTTATTCAAGAGGTGTCCATCTTCATCAGCATCTGGACTTCCACCACACACCTCACCGGTTGGCAGCAATCTGTGTTTCCATCTTAACCTGTCATTCCCAAGTGCTGTCAGCCGGAAGGACAGGTCCCAGGATAAAGGGCTGCATGCTACGCTTCTCTCAGGCTGAACACAAAGCAGCCACTACCTCTTCATCCTTCCCGGGGGACCACTGTGTTCTGGCCGCCCCAGATCCTCCACCGCACATGGGCAGGGAGCTGAGTATGGCATTGGGAGTGCAGGCTCTGGGATCAGCTCTGCCTCCTAGGGCTTCGCACTCTTCAACTGGTACCTTCCTCCTGAGGTTGCTATGAGGACAGAACACACATCCGACGTGTTGGGAACCGTCCCCGGTATCCAGGGAGCACTCACACAGGAACGTTCCCAATGAGAGCCTTTCCAGATTTAGGATCAGAACTGGTCCTGCATGGTCCTCAACTGCAAGAGCATCTCGCAGGCAGCATCTGACCCTGGCAACCGGAGCTGGGTCCAGCACAACCCTCACACATTAAAAAAGAATATTTTATGGGAAGCAGATGTGGCTCAATTGATTGGGCTTCCAGCTACCATATGGAAGGACCTGGGTTCAATCCCTGAGGCCTCCTGATAAAGGTGAGCCAGGCCTGTGCGGTAAGTGACGCACCAAGATGATGACGCAACAAAAGAGACGCAGGGGAGAGTCAAGGCGAGACATGATAGAAACCAGGAACTGAGGTGGTACAAGCGACATGGTGCCTCTCTCCCACATCAGAGGTGCCCAGGATCGAGTCCTGGTGAAGCCTAGAGGAAAAAAAATGAGAAGAGAAGACAAAAAGAAACAGACACAGAAGATCACACAGCAAATAGACACAGACAGCAAACAGCGGGGGCAGGGGGAGGAAAAAAAAAAGAATATTTTAGAAGGGGCCTTCTGCCAGAAGGCAAGAAGGCAAGCAGATCGACTGACGGAGGCAGAGCAGGGGGCCAAGGAGTCATGACTTCCCCAGCAACAGCTCTGGATGGGGCAAAAGCAAACAGGCCCAAACTGCAATCCTTCTAAATAAGCCCACTCTGCAAATGCCACTTCATTGCACTGCATTGTGGAAATGAAGGTATTTTGCAGACTAGCGTCCAGTCTGCGGGTCGTTCTTTCTCAGAAACAGGGGAGGGCAGAACCTGACTAGGAAATGGTCACCTCTGCTAACCACTGCCAGACGAGGGGCTGATGTAGCCCCGCAGTTGGATATGAGAAGTCACCACATGGAAAAGTGGGTGCTCCACATGGCTGGGGGCCTCGTGTGGCTTCCAGCCCGGCAGCATGCTACAGCTCTGTGATCCTGGTGGGAAAGGCTGCAGGTTACCAGTGGAGATGAAGGGAGAACATGGGAAAGGGTCTGCATTCCACATGCAACCAGCAGTCAAAGATGCTCACTGCAAGAGCCCGCTGGCCTCCTCCTTTGTAGGACTCACTCCCCACGTTTCCAAACAGCTTTGCTACTTAACTTCCTTTCAGAAAACTGCACCCTCAGTCTGACTTTGAAAGGCAAAAGCAAAATTTTGAAAAAAGAATGAGACAGAAAATTACGCTCACAAATATAAAGACAAAGGTTTTGATTTTTCTTCCCACCTTTTCAAAATGACTGAAGTGCAAACTCTTTCTCAGTTCCTCTAGCCTAGAGCTGCCTTGGAGAGTCCCGTTCCCTAACCCTTGGAACTCAGTATCACTTGTAACTCCAATTAAGAAGGCTCATTTGCTACGCCATGCAACTTCCTGTCCTAATGGCTGAACAGGCCAGGAGATGAGCAGTTTGTTGGAAGTACAGAGTGACATATGGCTGCCAGGTTTTTTTTGGCCACCACCACAGAAGGAGCGGAAGACTGCTCCTTCTCCCCATGCTGCTGCTCTCATAAGCTGACAGAAGGGATTTCCTAAAGTCCCCATCTGGTATAAAAACCTCTACTGGGCAGAGTGGTTTGGAACAGTAAGGGGTGGCTAGTAATAACAGACTAGGACCAAATACTACAAAGAGAGAAAAGTGAACCAAGTGGCTGCACATTTTCATTTGAAAAGGGGACAAGGAGCCAGAATCAGTCTGGAATCTGAGAGACTGGGTCCCAGCTCCAAAGGCAATCACTTCCATGGGGGGATAGGGTTTCTGTGGCTTGTGTCGTTGTGGTCCCTCTGCTGATATTATTCTGAATAGTGAACCTGTACATGGGAATCCTTGAGCTGCCACCTACTTTGAGAGACGTGTCACCATACAAGTTCAACCCAGAATGTTAAGTTCATATCACAGAAAAACAAATTCTGAGCTTTATAGGGTCCGTAAGATTTTTCAAAACTCATAACAGAAAGAAAGAAGTCCTGGGAATAAGCACTATGTGGAGGAGTGACTTTCCTTGTAGATTTGTAGTTCTGCTGGCAAGGCAGTAACACTGCCACCTTACAACACCTTAGCTGGAATGTGGTAGATGCCAATTTACCCCAACCCAGCCATCCCTCATGGCTCAGTTCAAGGTATGAGGCAATCAACTTTGGGGCCTGACCACAGTTGATGAAAGAAATTTGCAAAAAAAAAATATATGACAAAGCTTTCTTTTTTTTTAAATATATTTTTTTCTTTATTTTTAAAAAATACTTAGATTACATAAAATGTTACATAAAAAAGTATAAGGGATTCCCATATGCCCCACTCCCCACACCTCTCACTTTTCCCCACATTAACAACATCCTTCATTAGTGTGGTACATTCATTGCAATCAATGTACACATTTTGGAGCATTGCCACTATGCATGGACTATAGTTTACATTGTAGACATAAAAAGATCCATAACAAGAAGCCTTCTTTATCTGAAAACAGACCTTCCCACAGGAGACAGTGTTACTGTAGGTTCTTAAGGACAGGACATGGCTCATGTTGGTCCTCCAGGGTCTGGGTGGGCCGACCAATCATGACCCGGGAGCTTCAGGCCCTGACTGCCTGATAACTCTCAAACTCAGCACCTGAATGACATTTTCAGCTTGGATTTAATGTACATGACAGGTTCCTCATGACCAGATACTACAGTGAAAAGCTCCAAGCAGAAAGAGAGGTAGATTTCACAAACTATGGAAACAACAGACTTTTCAAATGTAAAGTGAGCTACTAAGTCAACAGAAGACAGAATTCCACCATTCTAGAATCCTGCTGTCATCATTACAGGGCTAGAAACCAAAGGACCAGGGAGCAGGTATGGCTCAGTGGTTGAGCACCTGCTTTGCATGTACAAGGTCCCGGGTTCAATCCCAGGTACCTCCTAAAAAAAAAAAAAAATAAGAAACTAAAGGACCATCTTGTGGTTAGTCCCCTCCAGGGGACTAAATCTTATGTTGCTTTGTCTCTTCAGTGCCTTGCATACGGTAGGTAGACAACAGATGATGATGATGATAATGATGTTGTTCAGAACAGTGTCTTATCAGCTTCCCACATTCAACTCTACAGAGGAAAAACAAGCAAGCTGATTTCACACATTCATCATGGTTCCTAAGCAGCTACTAAATAAGTTGCAATCCAAAAAGAAATCAGGCAAATAGTCTCAATCGTTCAGCAGCTTCCTGTAGATTAGGAATGTGATTGCGTAACGCCTACTAACCCCAATGCAATAAATTACAAGTCAGCAGGGTGAACTTTTCCACGTACACTTTCCAAAATGAAAATAAGAGCAGGAAGTGTGGTCTATGAGAATTACAGAGACGTTTATCATTTCAGCACCATCCATACCTGCCCCACCGTGGAGCCATTAGCACTCAGCAGAGCACGCCTTTCAATTTCCTACTTGATTGTTATTTCATCACGTTGGGATATTTTTGTGTGTTTTTTGTTTTGTTTTGTTTTTTCACCTTGGCTGCACAGAAAGCTCCGTTTCTTGGCAGAACTTTCTGAATGCCCAGTTATAAACCCCTTGTTACCACTTTCCTGCTTCAGGAAGTCCCAGCGGAGCCCCAGCCAAATGACAAGGGGAAGAAAGGAAATGTTTACAATGATGTGAGAAATTCCCAGTCTGGAAAAAAAGATCAAAGAGGATAGTCATAGGGATGGGACTGCAGGTCTGTACAGGGCCTGGCATATACAGAGGCTCTCCATAAATTGGACTGGATTGCTCTATGATGGTAACATTAACCTCAGTGCAAACCCAGCTCGCCGGACTCCTCTATGGCTCTAAGCTAGCACCACCACGCTGCTATGACCAGCTGTGTCCAGAGTCAAAGGAATCACATTAGCTGCGACCACCACCAAGATGCCTTTAAATAGAAATGGACTGTGGCTTGCATTGTTCTCCTCCACCAGCTCTTGAAATGAAAGGGTTCCATAGCACAATGAAATAAATAACAGCGGGGAGAGAGCAAGAGGGAGGTAAATTGTTTGGAAAGTAGAAGACAGGGTGGAAAAGACAAAATTCAAGACAGATGTGAGAGAGCCGCAAACATATGTTCTTGAATTTATGCATCCAAGTGATTCATGTAGAATAAGGAAAAAAGAGCTACATACCCAATATGGAAATGAATACAGGAATAAACACAGAACAAAGTATTACAGTTCCTTATTCTTACAAAGAAACATCAGTTCACATCTTTCTCTCTCTGCTAAATGAAGGTGTTATAAAACAAGGTGAGTGAAGGCTCCACGATGAAACACTATTAATTAAGCAGAGGTTCTATCACTCTCAGTAGGATGTCAACCACCAACAGTTTATCTCCAATTACTGGATCTTTTTTTTTTTTTAATCTCCAAAAGGTACTGCTGCTGCTTAAGAGCAGCAGAATCTAAAAAAAATAGTAGCATTTGCCAGGTTAATGCCTGGCCATTAAGAAAAAATAAAGCCGGAAATCTAGATGGGCGTTTCCACTGAAACACAAAAGTCTAAGACATCGGCCGGAAAGACATTTTTACAATGCAGTATTAGTGTGTGTTGTTTTACTTCTAAAGAGCTAACTCAAAGGGGCCACTGCACAATTGGTTCCAAATGTCTCATACTGAGGGAAAAAACACAGGCGGCCTGCCTCACTGGTTAACTTCTCTTAGTTTGAGACTTCAGATGGTAACAAGAAAGGGTGAAAACAGCCTAACTGTCCCTTGGCAGAATAATGCCTAAATGTCCTGAGAAATGGGGTGAAGCAGGGGCCAAGGTTTTAAGGAGTATTAGGGTGGGGGAGATGACTGAGTTTTCAGGACAGGTCAAATGCCACACTTCAGAACATCAGGTTGATATCCACACGTGCTTAGCTGCTTATTCATCAAGGTAGACATTTACTGAGCTTCTAATTCACACCAAGTATTTGTGCCAGATGGTGTAGGGATAAAGAGATTAATGACAAGGGAGGAAAGGGGCCTGGTGAGAGTACATACCTGCTTCCTCTTTGGACGTGCCACCTGAGATGCCAGTACTTGAACCGCTGGCATCCCCTGGAGCCTAGGGGCTTGTGCGTCCCATGGACGCCAGCCTTTGGCCACAGGTGATTGCAACAGTAGTGGACACTTGAACTAAGACATACCAATCACACCCTCTCCTGGGAATTTAGAAATTGGATACCAAGAGAGATTCCGTAAGATCAGAGCTTCCCAACCAGTGTGCTTGCTCCAAATGGGTTACAGGAGGGCACCATATTGATCCTCTCAGTCCTGGAGCAGAGTCCTTGAACTCTGGTGGTGAGGAGCTTCATCCTTTTATTCCAGCAGAAAAGCAATGAAAAATTTCTAAGTACAGGATGTGAAAAAGGCAGAGAAGTACTCACGAGACAATGGTGGAGATATGGACCAACAATTCATGTAGAGGCGGAAGTAGCCCTGCTGGTCGAGGGACAAGCAGAGAGAAACAGAGTTGACAAAGAGAGGGGGACAGAAAAGGGACAGCAAGAAAGACAGAAACAGAAAGTCACAGAACAGAGGGCAGAAGCAAATGAGAGAAATTGTGCAGCACCTAAGAGAGGGCAAGAGGGATCTGTTTCTGAAATTCCTCTCTGGTCTCTCTATATCCCATTTGAACTCTGTTTCCTGACTCTGGATGCCCGTGTGATTAACAATTGTATTCCGAGAGTCTGACCCAATCTACTTATGAGTGAATTTCTGTTCCTTGTAAACAATCCTAACAGACAGATGTGTAGGATATGTGTGCACAGAGGACTCATATACATCATGACATCCTCACTGCTTAAAATGGAGGGGGGTGGGGGGAGAGAGGGACAGAAGGGGGAGGAAAGGGGGGGTGGAGAGGGAAAGAGAAAACGATAGGAAGGGAAGGAGGGAGGAAACAGAGAGAAAGCAAAATTATCTTATACTCTTAACCCTTTCAAAGCCCTGTCTCATTTCATTCTTGGTTCTTCCCACAGAACCCTGGCACACTGGGGAAGAAGCTCCTCCTTCTGCTATGGATGTAGAGATAAGAGCAAGATGACTCATCTAAGAGCACAGCTGTGATCACAAATGAGTAACAGGACCTCTTTCTGCTGGCCACCAACCCTTGAAATATTGCATTCCTTAAATGTGAGCCGAAAACATGATGTAAATGCCAGCCTGCTTCTCTGACTATCAGGTGGGTCAAAGGAAGGTAGCCTTAAATAAATTTTCACAAACTTACAAGGAAATCCTCACATACACTTTTTTTTTTCTTTTGAGTTCCCAAAGAAGAAAGCATCTTCCACTCCAGGAAAGTTCTGTACTCTCTTTGGTTCCAGGAGGCGCAGCCTTGAGCTGAGTCAGGAGAGAAGAAAGTCTAAGGTTTCTTCTATAGACAAAATGAACGGCCAGTGAAAAAATAAATCCCTAAGATAAAAGATGAGATTCAGAAGCAGCTACAGCAAACCTCCACCAACCTCAGTCTTAAAAGCCAGTTTGGTGAGGGGCTGCTGCTGGCGGACAGACCCAGGCCAGGTGTTGCGGCTGGTATGAGAAGCCACCGGTGCCACCGAACCCAAATGGGCTGAGAGTGTAAAGTTTCTGAGGTTGCAACTGGACAGACTTCCTCCTCCAAGACAGAAATGTCCCAATGAATCAGACCTTGACTATGCCACTAATCACTTGCTTAGGAAATTTAAACTGCTGAGGCTTTCTGAAAAGAAACCACACACAATTTGTTTCTCTATGAGGAATACGGGCTTTCTGGGACACACTGACCATTTTAAAGAGCACAATAATCCTGTCACCCTTTCGCAGAACCAAACTGTTAAATGTCAACAAGTTCCAAACTGGTCTCCAGACCACCCGTAGAATCATGTGTGTCCAAAAGCAGGGAAACTCGGTCCAGAATCTGGGCTCCGGCACATTTGAGAGCTGATCTTTGCTGAGCAACGATTAGAGCCGAAGTCCCCCGGGCTGAAACCAAGAAGGCCAGGACAAAGGGTGAGGCGCCCCTGCCTGTTCCTCCAGGAGCAGCTGCCGGCTGCAGACAGGAAGGGAAATTTCTCAAAAGCCCGAGGCGGAGCAGGCAGGGCCGCTGAGGGGTCACGGAAGAAATGCGTGCCCCTCTGCCTTCCCTGTCACTGCCAAGAGCCGCCCAGAGAACTGAAGGGGCGAGGCAGCCAGGCCAGGGCTGTGCAAGTTACTTCACTTCAGAGAAAGTTACCTCCGCTGTGAGCTGGCGAACTAATGCCTCTTGCCTCATAGGGTTGCTATGAGGATTAAACGAGATGGGAAATCCAGATGGCGTCTTCCAGCGCCCGTACTTCCCAAACTCAGCCGTTCACATACATCATTTACAATTTGCGCTCCCTAACTCTCACTCTTACTTACTAATTTGGCTTTAAATAGACTCATTTTTTTCAAAAGACAAATTTATTATGAAAGGAAAGTTGCTATTGAAAATGGAAAATCAGGACCACTTACCACGAATTGAGGGTGTCAAAATAAAAACAACAAAAACCAAAGAAATATGAAATTTGATCCGGACCCTGTTGCCTGCAGAAGGCTCCAGGGTCTTCCTTCTCCTCTGAAAAGATTAGCCAGTGTTCCAGAGGTTTAAAGATGGATTGCCACATCAAGACCTCCCCCTGATGTGACCAGAAGGCTTAAAACGGAGGGTGGAAAAAGCAGCACAATGCAGTTCAATCTGGGACACCCAGGCACAGTCCTGCCACCATACATTCCTTAAGGACAAAGGAGGCTGTGGCCGGAAAGGGGAACAAGAATCGGGTGGGTCCAGTTGACCCCTGCAGGCACCTGGGCCCCAGGGAAGGCGCCTTCTAGCTCAGCATCTAGGGGCCCCATGAGGGGTCCCCCCACAAACCCCACGGGGAAGCACCCCTAGCCACAGGTCTTGCCATGTCTCTGTCAAGGCACCTCATAAAACTCACCCCACTCCCTGAGCCCCTCGGTGCCACCAGCTCTGTCTTGCTTCCCAAACTCACTCCTGTTCTCTCTCTCCTTTCTTCCTCTAGAAAAAATCAGGAGGGAATAAATAAGGATGCTGCCGTATTTCAAAGGCTATACTGATGCCCAGAATGTTTGAGGAGGGAAAAAAGCACTTTTCCTTCTTTTCCTATTGTTAGAGGTTCCCCCTTACGAGGTGTGCAATGATTAATAGGTCATAAGGCCATGCCTACGTGCGCAGAGGCAGCCCATTGCCCCCCAAGAATGAACAAAAGATCCATATCACAGTGGGAGTAAAGAGGATAAGGACCTTCACCCCTTCTGGGCCCAGGCCCACCAACCCTTCCCGCATTCCAAGAATACCCCATCTCCTAGCCCACTAGCCCCAAGCCATACACGGGAAGAATTCCCTTTTACAGCCCCTTATTGGCCCCAGGCTGTAGTCGGTCTCTAACCCCCTCCCCACGGGCTAACGTTTCCCCGCCTATTGATGTACTGTATAAAGTCATATCCACCACCTTCCACGGGTGGGCTGAAGTCTCTCTTCAGCCCCCACCATGCCGGCAGGCGGGCTGAAGTCTATTCTTCAGACCCCTTCCATTGGGAGAGCTTCCCAATAAACTTCCTGCCTGCAACCATCAGTCTCCACATCCCAATGAGCGCTGCCTTTTTCTCCAACACCTATCCTGGCTCCCTGAGCTCCAAGTTGGTGTCAGATTTGGAGCTGGGGCCCCGGAAGTGTGGAGCAGGAAGGAGGGCTGGGTGGGTGGGTGGATGAGGGAGAAAGCACAGCAGGGGAAGGCCCCGCCAACAGCTGGGCTTGCCCTTATGCCAAAACTAACTCCACCCCCCCTTACAAAGGCAGCACAGACTGCAGAGAGAAAGGTTAGCCCTTCACCACCACCGTTTAATGCAGTTTCCCCACAACCTCGGGACCCCCTGGGGTGCCACAGACTTCTAGGCATCAGACTCCCTGAATCTGACTCTCTGGGGGTAAGACCCAAATGAGCACATTTTAAGAGAGTGCCCAGGTCATTCTTGCGCCCACTGATGTCTGAGTCCACACCATGCTCCCTGCCACATGGTCATCCCTTTGCCTGTACAAGGCTCTGCCCTTCCCCCAGCTAATTCATACTCAGACTGCAGATATTGGGTCAAACGTCACTTCCTCAGGGGAGATGTCTCTGCCCAGTTACCCCTCTCTCCTCACTCCCAGTCTATACCAGAACCCCACTAGGTGTTCAAACCCCGGTAGTTTTCCTTCTTAGCCCTCAACAGGATTCTTATTATGTATTCAAGTGACTTGTCAAATAAGGTCTTGGACTACAGAGCTCTGGGAAGGCACAGCTGATGCTTTGCTCCCAGCCTCCAGCAGGCCCAGAATGAATCTGGTATAGCTCTAATTTTTGTTTCACACAATATCTCACTATTCTCACTAAGGTTTTCAGCTATTCAAAAGTCCTTCTTATAAAAATACAATTAATGTAACTTATGGACTATAATTAACACCAATATTGTAGTATTCTTGCATCAATGTCAAAGGTATTCTATCAACGCTAAGGGTCAATAATAGGAGGGTATGGGATTTTTTTCTTTTGGACTAAAGAAAATGTTCAAAGGTTCACTGGGCCGATGACTGCACAACTCTGTGACGAAAGTGAGAGCCCCTGAGTGTACATTTTGGGTGGATTCTTTTTTTTTTTTTTTTAAATGAGTCTTTGCTCTTGAAATTGAAACTTAGCCTAGTGACATAGGGTGCCTAAGAGTTACCTATGGGGAGCCTCCTTGTTGCTCAAATGTGGCCTCTTTCTAAGCCGAACTCAGAAATTAAAAGTATGGGACATGACTCCCGGGGATGAGCCTTCCTGGCACCGAGGGATTGCTACCAAGTACCAACAAGCAATGCATCTGGAAAAAAAAAACAAAAAAACCCCACCTTGATCAAAAGGGGGAAAAGCTAAAGACAAATGAGTTTGTGTAGCTAAGAGACTTCAAAGTAAGTCGGGAGGCCATCCCAGAGGAGCACTTATTCACATCTCAACAGGATCTCTGACAGCCAAAGTAGATATGACCCCAAATAGTGAAGCTCCTCAGGGATATGGAGACATCCATACACTATAGTCAGGGCAGACAGCTCAGGAATTTGGCCTCTTCCCAGTGGGCCCTAATCTAGTATTTATGCTCCCCAGTGTGAATGAGTTAGACTCAGCAGTGGTTTCCCTATGCATGACTCTTCTGTCCTTCTATTTGAACCTATAATTAGTACTAGAGTTGGTAGGTATACATCCAAGAGACTTAAATCTTTGGGCTGTCCATGTGCCAACTGAGCCCTGAATCTCAACGGAATTCCAACACCTACTCTCCAGTTCAATGGACTCACCCAGGACAACTAATGGGGAGGAGATGATGGACAAACAACACCAAGGAGAGTGCCTACAACTGCAAGCAAGAGAGTCCCATCCATCGAACGTTTGGGATCAAAGCCCCTCTCAATTAATGGTAGAGTGGGCATCATCATCCCAGAGTTCTCAGGATTGGGAAACTAACTATGGACTAAAATAAACTTACTAGTATTGTCCTATAGACTTACTGTGATTCTAGCAATGGAAGAAATACCACTGTTGTAGAGGCAGTGACCCATGAATGTTCTGGGGTTAGGGAGAGGGAAAAACAGGTGTAATAGGGGGACATTTTCGGGACTTGGGAATCATCCTGAATGACATTACAATGACAGATACAGACCATCATCTATCCGGCCATAACTAATTGAATCAAATGGGAGTGTGAACTACAATGTAAACTATAATCCATGCTTAGTGGCAATGCTCCAAAATGTGTTTCTCAATTGCTATGAATGTATCACACTGATGAAAGATGTTGGTAATATGAGAAAAAGTGGGAGGTGTGGGGAGCGGGGCATATGGGAATCCCCTATATATTCACTGTAACATTTATGTAATCGAAAGATCTTTAAAAAAATAAAAGTGAAAAAAAATAAATAAATAAAAGATTTATTTTATTTATTTATTCCTTCCCCCCATCGTCGTTTGTGCTCACTGTCTGCTCTCTGTGTCTATTTGTTGTGTGCTTTCTGTGTCTGCTCATCTTCTCTTTAGGAGGCACCGGAAACCAAACCTGGGACCTCCTGTGTGGGACAGAGGTGCTCAATCACTTGAGCCACCTCAGCTCCCTGGTTTGTTATGTCTTTTATTGTCTTTTCTCTTTGTGTCTCTTTGTTGTGCCATCTTGTTGCGTCAGCTTACCACTCCCACCAATCACACCAGCTCACTGTCTTGCTTGTCTTCTCCAGGAGGCACCGGGAACCAAACCCGGGATCTCCCATGTGGTAGGCGGGAGCTCAATCACTTGAGCCACATCCGCTTCCCTGGGTGGATTCTATAAGGCATGGGACTGTATGACACAGTGAACCATGTGGTGGAAGGTAGACTGTGGTTAACAGTACAAATATGAGAGTGTTCTCTCATGAACTATAACAAATAGACAATACTAATACATAGTGTTAATATTAGGGGGGTGTATTGATCACTAAACCAAATGTACGCTACGGGCCATAGTTAGTGGTAATAGTCTGATCATGTTCTTTCATAATCTGTAACAAATGTTCCACAATAATGTAAGGTGTTGGTGGAGGGGTGATGTATGGGAATTCTGCACATTGTGCATGATTGTGTACAACTTCTCTAATTAAAAATAATAATAATAAAAACCTTTCTCATAGCAGGGACCAGGAAAGGGGAACTCTGGTTCCTGAAATATTTATCAGTTAAAGGGATTTTCTATTATCCAGTCTTCTCATCTGAGGAGAATTTTTGAAGTTTTAAACTTCTCCTATGCTAACATACAATAATAAGGGAGGCTGAAAGCCTTCTCAGACTTCCTGCTCTTTTCAGCCCCAAATTTCTCCTGGGTCCAGTCACGCTGTCACAGGTTCCAGGACCACTGCACCTACGTTTTAAGCAGAGGGAAGTGGTTGCTTTCTGCCTAATCCAAACCATCTCCTCAAAGGCTAGTAAAAACTTGACCACTACTCCAGGATCCATCATGGATCAAAATTTCACCAGATTTATCTCATTATTAAATTCTACTCATAAGTAAGTTTGTTAAAAGTTTTGTTTGAATTAGTACAACTCTCCATGAAAATATGCCCCAGAAGGAAGCAATCCTCCCAGTCTTCAACAAGTATAGGCATGGCCCGCTCTGATCCACCACCAGTTCTGGCAGCCAAATACCCACAAATGTTTAGCTCTGCCATGGGATATGTAGAATAAATTAAGTTTAGGGGAAAAAAATCATAAAACAAGCCTCTAAGTCTAAAGACTCTGTGTACCTTGGCAGGGGAGATGTATGTGTTACAACAAATTCTATCCCGTGTGCCAGAGAACTCAATCAAAACCAGCATAAAATGATTCCTGTCATCTGATACAGCAGCTCCACATGGTCCCCTAAGGGGGATGGAGATAAGGGAGTCCAATCTAGCTCTGCATCTGCCAAAATTCTTTTCCATGAGGGCTAAGAAAGGAAAAGGCCTAAAACCTTGAGTAAGAGGAGATGGACATTCTACAATCAAGGCTTTTGCAAGCACAAAACAAACATTAAATCCCTCAGGGAAGCTTTCACATTGAGGTCTTTACATTTGAGACTGACAGGACTTATTCTTGGTAAGGGAAGACTCACAAGCCACGGTAAGGCAAGTTCTAGGCTGGGAATCTACCAGGTCTTAAATTATGGCTCCACTGATCTTGCTAAATACAGTCAATTCTCATTACTCATGGTAGTTATGGTCCATAAAAGGCTGACAGGAACACTGGGTTAGAATAAGGAATTAGAAAATACTGAACCATTGCCCCCAAGGCAAATACAGGATTAGGTTCCTGCAAGTCTCTGGTCACCAATGGATCAATACCTAATTTTGTTTTATGTCTGTTTCTGTTTAAAGACATCTATCTCTTGCTTTCTCCTTTAATTTGCATATAATAATGTCCTAGGAAATTCTCTGTTTCACCAGCCTTTTGGAGACTGCTCCCATTTAACCCCATCTGGAAACAGTATCATTGTCTCCAGAACATTTTAGACCAACATTTAAACAAAGCCTCTAAACAGAAATTTAATCAAGTCTAATCATAAATTGCTTTGGGGCAGGTAATTGGAGTTTATTAAATAAGGTATTGGGAAGCTGCTGTGGCTCAATCAGTGGGGCTCCCGTTTACCATATGGGAGGCCCCGGGTTCGGTTCCCGGGGCCTCCTGGTGAAGGCAAAAGCCCGCCCGCAAGCCGTGGTTAGCTGACCCAGCGAGCACAAGCAGCAAGGGGGGGATAAATGAATAAATAAATAAAATATTTAAAAATAAATAAATAAATAAATAAATAATAAGGTATTGATTCATTAACATTGAACTCATGGCTAACAGCACCATAACTCATGCCTGAACTAAGCTTATGTAACAGGTATATTTTCTCCATTGCATACATCACTGCCTCTTTGTGCTTAGGAACACTAGACAGTACTTCAGCACTACGTGTGGGCAACATTTACACAGTGAAATACATGGGACCAAATATACCACGAAAAAGATATTTGTTTACATTATGCAAGCTGAAATAAAGAAAGCAGAGTGTGGCCTTGTTCAACATCAGTTGGAAACGTGTGCAGCAGGTGACTCAAAAGTGCTGCCGCTCTGAGCATGTTGGCAGAGGACCTCGAGAGCACAGGGAATACTGATTTTGGGGTTACAACTAAATTTTAGTAAATAGGAAAATTTGCAAACATGTAGTCCATGAAGAATAAAGATCAGACAGTACTTGTCTTTCATGAGAACTCCAATTTCCATGGCTAAGCCTGCCTTGCATCTGGATGGCCAAGTTCATCTGGACCAAAGTGAACTCTAGCTAATTAACAGATCTACAAGGTCAGCAATATCACCTGCAGGAAAGCAGGATTTACTAGTGAGTCTGGCCCATGCGAGGCAAAGGAGGCAACAGATAGTACCAATGAGTTACTTGCTTAAGTCAAGATTTCTCAGGGGGGCGGCTGTGGCTCAATCAGTGGGGCTCCCGTTTGCCATGTGGGGGGCCCCGGGTTCGGTTCCCGGGGCCTCCTGGTGGGGGCAGGCCCACCCGCACGGTGTGGTTGACTGACCCGGCGAGCCCGGGCAGCAGGGGGGGGATAGATGAGTGAATGAATAAAATCTTTAAAAAAAAAAAGATTTCTCAGGCCAACAATTTATATGAGGGGTGGCTACCTCACACCCCTGTTATAATTTTTTTTTTCAAGATTTATTTACTTTATCCATTTTATAAATTTTGACCACTTTGTGGAAGGCAAGGGCATGAATTCAACTCTGGGCTACTGAGGCTCATTCAGACCCTGCACTATAATAGTTCTACTAGAGTCACAATCAGAAATGTTTTTCCGGGAAGCGGCTGTGGCTCAATCGGTGGGGCTCCCGTTTACCATATGGGAGGCCCCGGGTTCGGTTCCTGGGGCCTCCTGGTGAGGGCAAGCCCGCCCGCCCGGCGTGGTTGGCTGACCCAGCGAGCGCAAGCAGCAAGGGGGGGATAAATGAATAAATAAATAAAATCTTTAAAAAAAAAAAAGAAATGTTTTTCCGAGGAAGCAATTTCAAACAGATTAAAACAAGTTTCCATTCTGGCCCTTCTGCTCTGTAACTTTTTCCTAATGATCCAATAAGTAATACCACTTTTGGATGAGGTGGCACATGCTTCTCTACAACAACAACAAAAAAAAAAACCCCACAGAGTAGCCTTTTCTTACCATGCATGATACAAGCTTATCATTTCACATTAGGAGTAGCCTGCATAGACCCTGCTAATTTACTACTGCCAGAAGGGCTAAAAAAGAACTATTCTGAAGCTAAAGTTAATACTTTTTAAGTACTAAGTATTAAGTATTTTTACATTTCCCAGCTTTTAGTTGATTTGTAAATTAAACAGCAATTCCATATGATAAGCTACTTCTTTTAGTTGCCACCATAAATAGTTTATCTTGGAGAGTTCACCAGGACGTAGCACTGAGGAAAGCTAGGTAGTTTGTGGGAATTTGCTGAAGGTTTTTACCTTCTGGCCAAAGACACTAAATGGGTTTTATACATTTTAAACATTGTTCAGTCTCAAACTATGCCATATTTAGTAGACCTTGGGAACTCAATCTCCGTCCCCATCTATCTGTGTGCTAGAGCAGATTCAAAATAGGATTCTTCACTTAGTGAAGCCCAGAGCCCAGAGTAGGAATAAAACGGTCTTCCATCCTGGGCCTTCCTGGGCTCTTCAGCTTTCACAAAAGCATGCCAACCTACCCCCAGCTTACGAGTGGTCCAAGCATACCTAGGTGGTACAGTATTAGACTCGCCACCATTCTCCTGAGTGAGAGAAACCACATTCAGAGAGGAGTGCTTGAAGAATACTCTTCCAGATGATCTAAAATGACCTCAAATTTAAGACAGAGCAGCAGGGAGCTGAACTTCATACTTGACCACACCCAGAAGTAGCTTTACTAAAGTTCTCTTTGTTGGAATGCCATCAGAGTATATCAATGGTTATTATAAGAAAATTATAGATTTATAATAAGATATTGTTGAAGGCATTACTTAATAGAACATATAAATTCCTCTCTATGAGGATTCCTGGAAGAAATATCCAGGAATGTTTTTCTTAAGCAGTTGATTTTATTTGATCTCATAGATATTAGGAATTGTGGAATCGATAATATGGTTTCCCTTTACTCACTGGCTGCTAGGAAGCTCATGCAAAATTTTACATTCCTACATATAGGTCACCATGATATGCATTTTTAGTCTCATTGCTAATTCTATTTTGCTCTCCTTTATTTTTCTTATTTATCTTATTTTAATCCACTTTTTAATTTATCCTGTCATCTTTTTAATGCTCCCTTATAAGTCAAATTAAATCCTTTTTAAAACATGGACTGGAATATGTATGTATGCAATCTGTTTCTTGGTTTGAAATGAGGTCTTTTCTAGACACACACCAAACTACTGTGAAACCTCTAGTTTTCAAGGACATTCTAAAAAGTTGAACATCAAAATAGTGACTATCTGTATCAGTGGTTGCCACCTTCCCAAATACCGTCAGGGTAGTCAAAATATGGCACTGGGCAATGATTCTTTAAACGGAATTCCTTATCTACGGTGCTGAAAGAGAACATTTTTAGGTGGCACAAGTATTCTTCACTATGTAACACTAAGTCAAATAATTCAGTCCTTCTAATTATTTTAGGGGGAAAATCTTGGCTTGATGCCAGTAAATTTCTCCAACACTTGCTCATCTCCCTTTTTAACAGAGAGCTAAATCTAGATTTTAAAAGTGAGTTTAAAGAAAAATATTAAGTAAATAGTAGTGTAGTTGGTATTCTGACATGGCAAATCACAATGCTGATGATGGAACGCCTGAGATATGGAAAATACGAGCACAGTGAAAGCCTCAAGCTTCTCTCTCTATCTCAGATCCAGATATCTGTCCCCAGCCAAGGGTGGGCAGTGCTCCGTTTTCTGAGTTTATTTACTCTGCTTTAAGTGCCCTGACATGGTCAAAATGACTCCATCCTTCGAGGAAGAACTGACAAAACGATTTAACATTGCTAGGTTCTGGTTCAAAGGCCATCCTACCTCCAATGTCTGGAGAATTTCTTTACTGAGAAAATCCACCACTCAAGAAAAGGACCAAGTCACTCCAGGAAATAGTTTCAGATCCAGCTTCCTGTATGGCTATAGTTTTAAGGTGACGTCATCTCAGTCTGACCCCCAAACCATATTTAATGGAACCTATTAGATGTGTTGACCCACGTTTACCAATAGCTCCAAGTTGTCATTTGGAAGTGGGATAAAGAGTTATTCCCTAAATTCACTAAAGGAGTTAAGACCAGAAATACTGGAGAGATTCCTACTGAGGTCATTTGGAGTTTAGAGGAATTTTTGGTTTGGGTTTCCTCCTAATTTTAATTGCTTATAAAAGCCCTTTTAATGTCAACAAAGGAACAACAACAACAAATGTGAAAAGTTAACTTTCCCAAGATGTTTACTCTAAAGAAAAAATTTGCTCCCTGCAACTCTTATGCAGGAAGGGATCAAAACTAGATAATACTGTATTAAAGGAAAAGGGAAACCCAAATTACTCAAGCACAAAACAGCAGCTGCACTAAAAGGCCCGCCAGAGGAGCAATTTATCTGCTTAGTCAAAACCTGTTTCACGGATCCCAGATCTGCTCTGGGGATAGCAGAGTTGAGTTCCACTCCAGTCAAAAGCAATTAAATGGACCTTCAAAACCAAACCCAGACGTCTTCATTCTATTTGAAAAGCCTGCACCTCAGGTCCTCCCAGTCAATCGTTAATTATCCTCCCAGAGAGTGGTTTTGTCTTTTTCACAGATTACCAAGCAAAAGACAAAACTAAGCAAATTAAAAGAACAAGGGAAGATAAGGAATTCCACATTCCACTGTTTCTAAAGTGTTTCCTGGGGCCATGGCTGTCCCCAAGAAGCAGAACGTAGGACATTCCCATGCATGCAGAAAGACAGAAAGGAAAAAACAGGAAGTGATGAGAATGGGTACTTCTGGAGGTGGAAGTGACACTTCTCTAGGTATACTGCTTCATGTAGTTTCCACTTCTGAGCCACATAAATGTTTTACTTGTTAAAAGAATAAAAAATAAAAATAAAAAAGCATGAGGGAAAAAGCAAATCCTGAAGTTGACTATGAACAGAAACATATGAACCTGTTTATCATAACTGTTACATATCTATGTATAAAAAAAAAAGGAAGCAATTCTGAGACCTGTGTGCACGGGCACATGCACATGACAGAGGGAGAGATGGAGAGAGACACAGCTGAGTCCTAGCATTTCCATGGGGAATGAAGGACGCCTCATTGTCAGGACAGAACTGAGCCCACTTCCTGCCACACGGGCCACTTCTATTGCACTCAGTCCTTAGTTCTGCCATGCCTTGCTGCTTGGCTTGGAGAAGTTCTTCAACTTCCTTGGGGCTCTGCTTTCTTATCTGTAAAATGAAGCCCTATTAAGTGCACAGGCTCCAGCACGTAACAGCCTGGGCTCTAATCCTGGCTCCATCAGCTTTCTGATGTGAGGCAAGCAACTGAACCTCTCTTGCTTATAAAAAGGGAAAATGATAGTACCTATGTCTTAGGGTTGCTGGGAAGATTAAGTGAAGGCTTAAAACAGTGTCTGGCACATAATAAACATTCAATAAGCATTAGCTAATAGTATTACCCTCTTTGGGAGTTAGGACATTTTTGGCTGCAAATAACAGGAAATAGAACTAGAAGTGATTTTTTTTTTTTTTTTTTTTTTTTTTTTAATTTTTTTTTTTTTTTTTTAATTAACCCCCCCCCTGCTGCTTGCGCTCGCCGGGTCAGCCAACCACGCCGCGCGGGCAGGCCTGCCCCCACCAGGAGGCCCCGGGAACCGAACCCGGGGCCCCCCACATGGTAAACGGGAGCCCTACTGACTGAGCCACAGCCGCTTCCCTAGAAGTGATTTAAACAAGTGGTTTCCAAATTTTTGTGATCACATACTCTTATTGCAAAAAAAAAAAAAAAAAAAAGTTTTTGAGCATATTCCCTAGTACATGCACTTATCTTAAAATTATGTTCTTATATTATTGTACCAAATTTCATACATATAATAAAAATTTTAGAAATAGAAAAAGTTAAAGAATGAGATAAAAGCAAGTTAAAAAGCGTATCAATGGGAAGCGGCTGTGGCTCAATCAGTGGGGCTCCTGTTTACCATATGGGAGGCCCTGGGTTCGGTTCCCAGGGCCTCCTGGTGAAGGCAAGCCCGCCCGCACGGCATGGTTAGCTGACCCAGCGAGCACAAGCAGCAAGGGGGGGATAAATGAATAAATAAATAAAATCTTAAAAAAAAAAAAAAAAAAGTGTATCAATGATGCTAAAGCTACTGGGTGACAAGATATTGGGAACAGAATACTCCAGTGGTCCTCTGTGATTATACCAAGAGCCAGTGATTGTAAGCTAATAAATTCCCATTGTTTAAGCCAACTCTTTTCATGGTATTTGCTGGAACAGAGAAGGAAACTAAAAAAAACAATAATGGGACAAACTGGAAATATGTTCCACCTGGCTGAAATACAATAGGAAGTATACATCACCTTTGTAGCATTCTTAACAAAAGTGATCTGAATCTAATCATGAGAAAGAAATTAGACATTCTACATGACAACATGAACAATGTTAAATTCCTGGGGCATGAACTCAGCATATAAATGTAGTAATTTCCCCCCAGCATGGGACATGACTCCCAGGGATGAGCCTCCATGACACCAAGGGATTACTACCAAGCACCAACTAGCAATGCAACTGGAAAGAGACCCTGACCAAAAGGCGGAAAAGCTAAAGACAAATGAGTTTATATGGCTAAGAGACTTCAAAGTGAGTTGGGAGGTCATTCCAGAGGTTACGCTTATACACATCTCAGTAGGATCTCATTGACTGCCAAATTAGACACTATCCCAAATAGTGGGGCTCCTAAGGGCTCTAGAGACACCCAGGCACTATGGTCAGGGCAGATAGCTCATGAGTTTGGTGCCTTGTCAGAGGCAAGGGCCCTACTTTGGGGGGTGTGCTCCCCAGTGTGACAGAATTGGACTCAGTTGTGATTTCCCTACACATGGCTCGTCTGTCCCTTCTATTTGAACCTATAGTTGGTGCTGGAGTTGGTAGGTGTAAGTCCAAGAGACTTGAATCTTTGGGCTGTCCATGTGCCAGCTGGGCCCTGAGCCTCGATGGAGTTGTAACACCTAGTCTCCAGTTCATTGAACTCACCCAGGACAACTAACAAGGAGGTGATGATGAACAACCACCATACCAAGGAACTGAGGGAGTGTACAACTGCAGGCAAGAGAGTCCCATCCACTGGCTGTATGGGACTGAAGCCCCCTCTCAATTAGAAGTGGAGTGGGTATCACCATCCCAGAGTCCTCAGGATTAGGGAATGAACTATGGACTAGAGTGGACTTAACTGGTATTCTACTATAGACTTATCGTGATTCTAGCAATGGAAGAACTTATATCATTGATGTGGAGGCAGTGGCCACTGGAGGTTCTGAGGTCAAGGAGAGGAAAAACAGGTGTGATATGGGGACATTTTCAGAGCTTCGGAATTGCCCTGAATGACACTGCAATGACAGATACAGGCCATTATATATCTTGCCATAACCTATGTGAGAGAGAGTGTAAACTACAATGCAAACTATAACCCATGCTTAGTGGCAATGTTCCAAAATGTGCTCATCAATTGCAATGAATGTACCACACTAATGAAGGATGTTGTTAATGTGGGTAAATGTGGGCGGTATGGGGAGCGGGGTATAAGGGAATCCCCTATATATTTTATGCAACATTTATGTAATCTAAATATCTTTTTTTTTTTTTTAATTAAAAATTAAAAAAAAAAAATTCCTGGGACCTGATAATGGCGTTGTTATTTGCGACAGCATCCTTGTAATTATGAGATACAAAATGAAATGGTTAGGACTGAAATATGATGTTACAATTTACTTTCCAATAGTTCAGAGAAAAACAAGTACATCTATCACACATACAAACAAATGGATAGAGTTATGTCAGAGGTTCCTAAAAGTGTGGTCCCAAGCCAGCAATAGCCACATCACCTGGGAACCTAAGCTGGGAAAAGGTTTCCAACCGGTAAATTTAGGTGAAAGATATATGATGGACAGTCCCTGTACTATTCTCTAACTTTTCTGTAAGTTTGAAATTTTCCAAAATAAAAAGTTGGGAGTGGGGAGAATAAGTCTAAATCCATTTCCTTCTCAGGGAATATAAATCATGATCCTTCTTTAAATTGTTGATTCTTGAATTTGCAAAACCAAAAGGGAGTGCTAAAGTGGAGTGATCTGTTTTCTCTTGTGCCACGTAGAGTGTGGGACTAAGACAATAATCTCAAGGGTTTTAAGTCAGGGGGTCTGACGGTAAGAAAGGAAATAAAATAGAACAAACCAGGCTCCACCCATATTCACTGCTGCCTTTGTTGAATGGCTGTTTTTCCTGATAAACATCAGTTAGACCAAGATGAGTGTGAGATTTTGGAAGAACTCATCTTTCATTTCTTCCCTCTCCAGACAATTCTCTGGTCCAACATCCATTTCAGAAGACTTTTGCCAGACTTCCACCTGGAGATAATTTCCAAGCTAACTGTAACTGAAACCATAATTATCTCATCCCTCACTCAGAGGCCCTTCTAATTAAAGGGCCTACTTATGGAATGTGTTTGGCATTAAAGGAGCAAAGGGGCAGGATGCACAGTTAAGTAAGCTGCCACAAAATTTCCTGGAAATGCAGATGACCCAAGAGTTGTTCAGTCTGTCTGCTGCCCAAGGAAGGACCAGATGCCCCCAAACCTTCCCACATCAATAAGTGCTGGTGAAAGCTCAAGGATCCAGAAATTGAAGGGCAGGTCTCCCCAAGGCCAGGCTTGTGAGTCCCAGGAGCAGGACCGCACCACGACATAGGGAATATCATAGGCGTGGCCCACAACTACTGAACAGATGAGAAAAGCGAGGTCCCCAGAAGTCTACTGTCTCACCAACTGTCAGTCATGTTCCTTCCATTCCCCAGTGCTGCCTGACAGGTGTGATGCATTTGTTTATATCCTCTACATTAGGGCATCATCTTCTGGGAAGAGGAAATGACCAGCATTTTAGTATGGCTGTCAGAAGCCAGGGTTAGACATCTTCCCTTATAAAGCAACCTTAACTCTGTGTTCTACAAAAAGGACGCTGGCAGTGTCTACCAAAGTATAGTGTACATACCCTTGGCCCAGCAATTCCAATTCTAGAAATTTATCCTACATATATGCACGCACGAATGTGCAAAGATGTTTGTGCAAGAATGTTTATCGCATTATTTGAAATCACAAAAGACTGGGGGAGGAGTGAAATGTCCATTTATAAGGTGATGTGTAAGTAAATTATGCCATATTCATATGCTCTTCCAGAAGATTGTGTAAGAAACAAGTTATTCCTCCATTACACCTCCAGGACAGCTTAAATTTTTAACCATGTGCATGTAGTTCTGCTTTGATAATTAAAGAAAAAAGACGGTTTCTTCTTTTAGGAAAAGTCCTGGCAGCCTCTAAGGTTGCTTGCTTTCAGCCCAAGCCCTATCAATTGAAGACTTTTTAACCGAATCAGCAGTTGAACTGCTGGATGTGAGCTAATCAAGTTTGCTATCTTGAAATACATACTCTTAGTGAAACAAATGATTGGAACACGGGTCAGGGCAAGGCCAACATTCAAACACAGTTTTGCTGCAAACCTTCAGCTGGTGCCAGCCCTGGGCTGGAGTCAGAACATTTGAGTGAAAACATTTTACAAGAGAGAAAACTGATGCCATCTCAGCTTAGTCAGCAAGTTCCTTCGGTTCTCCCGGGCATTCTCTCCAGCCCTTAAATGATGCTCAGTGTAGGGCTTGCATAGTTGTGAAAGTGTACTCTTCTTCTGCTGAAGGGAAAGGTCAGAAAACTACATAGTGGGGCACTAATGGCCTTTTCTCCAAACTAGCAGAGCAGCACTTTGGCCCTCTGAATGATCCCAAACCTGTGATTTATAAGAGGAAGAAAGAGAGCTTAACACACGGGAGATAAGACAGTCTAAACAAATGTATTAATAGCAAATTCACTCGCAAAGGATACGCAGCACATATCACAACGTAAGCGAAGGGGCGGATGTGGCTCAAATGGTTGGGCATCCGTCTGCCATATGGAGGGACCTGGGTTCAATCCCCGGTACCTCCCGGTAAAATAAAAAAATATATATATCGAAGGTACATGGGCTACCAGGCTCTGTGTGCCGGTGAGCCGCCAGGCCCCGGGAGCCATGCAGCAAGATGATGACCTAACAGGGGAGAGACAAGACGAGATGCTCCGAAAGCTCCGAAAACGAGGAACCGAGGTGGCGCAGGTGGCAGAACACCTCTCTCCTACATCGGAGGTCTCCAGGATCAAATCCTGGTGAAGACTGGAGGAGGAGGATGGCAGGAAACAGACATAGAGAATTGCCCAGCGAATGGGACACAAAACAGCAAAATGGGGAAGGGGGGCGGTTAAATGGATAAAGTAAATAAATAAATCTTTAAAAAAAAAAAAACGTAAGCGAAGGCCCTGGATGAGGATTCTGAATGGTCAGTAATGGGTTACAGGACCTGACTCGTATTCAGGGCCGGGGAATGGGGTGTTGGGAGTGTGTGTGTGTGTGTGTGTGTGTGTGTGTGTGTGGCGGGTGTGGAATGTGTGTTATGGTGGGCAAGGCTTGCAGGGCTCCCTGCACCTCCTCTCCAGCTGAACCCCGACAAGGGCTCCAGGATGGTGTCTCTGCCTCCAGCTCTTGAGACCACGTACCCACCTTCCTACGCACGGGCCATTGTGCAACCTGTGTCATCTTACTAAAACCCTTTAGCACCAGTGGCACCAAGTCCCAACTCCTTACCACATAAGACCTTTTGCTCCCATTGCTCTGTATCCTATACTTCGACAATCACAACTATTCCTTGGATCCCCTGAGCTTACTGCCCCCTCATCCTTTGCACCTGCTACTCCCTCTATCTTAATCGCCCTTCCCTGTCCTGTTTACCCAACTCCTACTCCTTCTTCAAGACTTGGTTAAAATTTCTGTGAAACCTCCCTGACCTCATCTCCCTCAAACTGGCCAGCAGAGTGAGGGAGCCCCTCCCTTGCTCCCATGGGTATATTCAATGCCACGCTTCACACATATCACTTCACACCCCAATTCTCTTTTGTCCCCACAAGAACAGAAACCATGTTCCATTTACCATGATAGACCCCCTGTCAGCACAGGCACTGGCTGCGTTTATTATCCAGAAAGAGCAAAGGAAATGTACGGGAGGGACAAAGAGGAAAAGAGACTTTCCTTTTATCTCAGAAATCATTGCAGCAAGTAAAATGCAGAGCACACAGAAGCCCAAGTAGTTTGCTCTTCCCAGTCCCAGGGTTGAAGGTCTTCCGAGGCTGTTTCAATCATTCCGGAAGCATGGCAGAGCGAGGTGTTGGCACGCTACCCCAAGCCGCAGGTCTTACTGTCTGCCCCTTCTCAAAGATGAACTTCTAGACTTGGGGGAATCCCAACCGTCAAACAGTTCCTTTTCTCCCATCTCTTTTCCTATTCTGTTATTTGTTAACTATCCAATATAGATGTGTTTCTCTTTAAAGGGCAGGCAGATGTTACACAAAGGTTGGAATGTCTTGGAGAGCACCAGGAACAGACCCTGACAGCTGCACCTGCAGGTGGTGACACTGTCCCAGGAGCATCCCAGCTTCTGCCTCACCAGGCACAGCTCACCCTCTCGATGGATCAGGAACTCTGTGCAAGCCACTTCAGGTTCCAGAGGGCTGCCTGGCACTTCTCTGTTCTGATCCGACAAGGACTACAAACCAACCTTGGTGACATAGTGGGCGGAAGTCTCTCAAGTACCCGACACAGCCCTTTCCTGCAGATGGGACCACCTTTTCAAGGCATTTAGGGTAAAGTTCCTGTCCCTGCTCACCTCCACATATTTTATACTCAGTATTATTTCTGCAGCATTTAGAACATAATGCAGTAACAGCAATCAGCATACAGAGGTTTCAATGGAAACATGCAGGCAAGGAGCACTACCAATTAAGGAAAGACTCCTGCTTTCAAATACACGACTCTGTTCTGTAAATTACCTGGAGAAATGAGTGAAAAGGAAGGGAAAGCATTAAATAGGCAAAATCTTGACACTGTTTTTTTATTTCCTCTAATCTTTCGTATTCCATGGATGGGTAACTGCCAAGTTCTGCCAATTCTCTCTCTGGAAGTATCTCTAGGAATCACTTCTTCACCTTTTCCTTGATCTCAGTCAAGGACCACTAACCTGCTGCCCCGTGTCAATGGTGGCTTGGCATGCAGGACAACTCCAGGGTGGCTGGCAGGGTACTGAGAGCCACTCAGGAAGGGAGGACATTTAGTGCTTGTTTCAACCAGTGGTTCTCATCGAGGGATGACTGGCAATATCTGGGAACATTTTTAGATGCTACAACTGGGGAGGAGGGTGCTACTGGCATCTGCATCTAGTGGGTAGAGGCCCAGGGATGCTGTTAAACATCCTACAATCCACAGGACGGCCCCCCCACAATAAAAAAATTACCTGGCCCTAAATGTCAATAGTGTCAAGGTTGAGAAACCCTGCTCTAAGCCTCTGCTGGAATTCTCTTTTGGTTTCCATTTGCCCCTAAATTGCTTCCTAAACTAAGGGAATGTTAACTGAGCAAGACACTGGTTCCGCCACATACTAGTAACAGGGAAAGAACCTTGAACTTATTGTGTGATTTGGAAGATACATGGGCAGGCTTTAATAGTCTCATTTTTATAATCAAGGAAGAGTTAGGAGGCCTAGAGAAACATTCACATGAACAGAAAGGGACCTGGTAAGCCAGATAAGGAATCTTATCTCCGGTAGTCTTCGCATCTGGGCAAAGGGGCTCGAATCACCCACACCTTCAGAGAGCTATAGGCTTTGATCTTAAGCATGGTGATCTTCACAGTTCTAATTCTGGAGCCATGTTTGCAATAAAGAGCAAAAGAGCATGTACTGATTAGCACCCTACAGCACCAATGTGTAAGATAGTCTAGTTATCTCAAGGAGGAGACCAGCAAGTAATCGATTACTACTGTCACTTAACCAGAACCCCCAAAAAATGTACCTATAACCAGCTAACAGCTCATATTTTTGTTGAATAAATGAATTAATAATATAATGGATGGCTAGAGAGGGAAAGCAAAAGAGAGGACAAAGGTGAAGAAAAACTGGTGGGGGCAGAGGGAACGAGTTTGGTTTTGGACCCATGGAGCTTAAGGTCTCTTTACAAGCAGGTAAAGACACCACCGGTACATTGATGAGGCCGAGATGCCCAACATGAAAACCTCAAGTGTACCTGCTGACAGGTAGCTGGACTTCTATCTTGGAAAAGTAGAAAAAAAGTAGTTGTGTCCAGCAGGGGGCAATAGAAAAGATGATTCAGAAGAAGGAATTTGGCCGAGTGCATGTGTGTGAGTCTCTAGAAACCTCTCGCACAGGTATGGAATTCAACCACCATGCTCTCTGTGGTGAAGCCTTGTTCTGTTCCAAGAAAAAACTTACAAAATGACACTGAGACCAGTACATCCTGCAAGTTAAAATCCCCGATTCTTTGCGCTATGTGTTGTTTGGTTAAGAAAAGAAATTCTACTTTTATTCCAAGAAGCATTCCAACACACCAAATTCAAGGATGGGTTTCACTGAAAGAATCTTTTGGGGGGAAAAAGTGAGATCACAGTAACTTAAAAAGAAATCATTCTTTTAGGGGAAAAATGGTCTTCTCACTCAGGGCATAATTCCTAGTCCTGGTCCCTGAAGACAACACACAGCCTTGAGCAAATCATTCTTTTCTTTATTGCTTTGTGTGTAAAATGAAAGAATTTAACTAAATAACTTTGGATTAACAACCAGGACTGAGGTTTATGATAAGAGTGTGATTAGGGACACATAAAGGGAGAAAATGTCTCAATAAGCACTTCTTTGTTGCCAGTTTGGGCCTTTCTTAATGTACTAATAAGTTACACTTTTCCTGGAGAGAAAATCTTGGAAAAGACCCATTTCCCCCACAGGGGAGCATTTCCTGTAATTCACAGGTGGTAAACTTAAAAAAATCATTTGAACCTAGCTCAGATGGGTCAAGAAATTTTAAAATAAGTGCTTATTTTCCTTATTAAAACCAAATAACCAGACTCAAAATAGAGAAGCCACAAAAAACCACAGACTCTTTCCGAGTGGCCGTGAGCTGTGACACCCAAAGACATCTACTAATAGGAAGAAGCAGCAGGAAAAAGAGCAAGAGTTGCTCTCCCCTCTCCCAAGAGATGCAGGCTGGTGCTCTGCTGGCCAAATTCCTGACACATTTTTAGGGGTGGAGCAAACTTTGGGCCAAATGAAGAAGTTGACTGTGAAGGGCAGGTGTTCAAAATTGGAAATTAGTTAGGGCACTTGGTCTGACAGTGGGATGACTACACTATCTGAAATGAAGCTTGCTTCCGCAGATCCAGCTCTGGCCTGGAGCCTCAAGAGTAGAGGAGAATTGAGAGCAGAGACAGGTTGATCAGACCAGGTTCCGGTGATTTAAATATCTGGAAGCTTCTTCCTCCCTTTTTGCTACATCTATGCAATTAGCCTGAGCCCTGACCTCTGCTCAGTGAGTGCACACTCAGAAAGCATTAGGTATCCTGGAAGGAGAAGCTAGGACAAAGAGCAATAACTCTAGCTATATTTATTGGCTATTTATTAGGTATTTATAGATACTTATTAGATATCCAGCTATTATTATTAGATACCTTATCTTTAGATGGTTGTGGCAAGTCTCCCTGGAAAAGGTGAACTAGAAACTTTTGACTGCAAAGTAAAAACGGGGAAGCAGACAGCTGGACCGACAGAATAAGGGGGCGAACCCTAAGAACCTTCATATACCCCAAAGAACCTATATATAAGGGCAAGATGAGCCAGGAGAAAGGAAAGGATGCAGGCTTGCCTTCAAAATTCAGACAAAAGTCATTCAAGCAAACCAACTGAAAAAAGAAAAGTATTATTAGGGAATTATTATTAAATTTTAAGGTATTGTAGTGGTTTGGCAGTTTGATGTAATTATGAATTCCAAAAACAGATATTGAATCATGTTTGTAAACTGATCTGTTAATCTGGGCATGATTAAGTTATGATTAGGGTGTTGACTGGGCCAGTCTATAGTCAGCCAAAGAGGTGCTAATGTGAAATACCAAAAATAGGTTGGTCTTTATAAAGGGTATTTATTTGGGGTAGAAGTCCACAGATACCAGGCCAGAAAGCATTAAGTTTCTTCTCTCACCAAAGTCCATTGCCACGTGTTGGAGCAAGACAGCTGCCATCGTTTGCCAGGGTTCAGGCTTCTGGGGTTCCTCTCTTCCCAGGGCTAAGTTTCTCTCCAGGCTTAGCTCCTGTTTCCTCCACAAGGTCAGCTGTAGACTATCAGGCAAACGGCCGGCTTCTCTTCTCCTGGGGCCTTCTTTCCAACATCAAAACTCCAACATCAAAACTGCTTCTCAAAAACTGCTTCAACTCTGTTCTTGCCATGCCTTTTATATTTGATTCCCCACCCACCAAGGGATGGGGCTCAACGCCCTACTGACCTGGCCCAGTCAACACCCTAATCATAACTTAATCATGCCCAGATTAACAGATCACTTTACAAGCATGACCCAATTATATTTTTAGAATTCGTAATTACATCAAATTACCAAACGGCTACACTCCACCCTCTGAATTCCAAAAATACATTAAAATATTCAGAAAACCTTAAATCAGTAACAATTCAAGTAAAAATCATATCATAGGCAGTTTAAAGAAATACAGTTTGGATGCAGTCCAGCTTCACCACCCTCAGAAGAACATCCAGCTGCAAACCGAGCTGCAGCACTGCCTCCTTCCCACAGTACCCTGGCTTCATCCCGCATCATGTCAGTGCCTGGGCTCAAGCAGCAGTTCCCGAAAGCCATTCAGGAGACTTCGGGGAAGATGGTGGAATAGTAAGACACGGGAATCTCTTCTCCAGAAAAATAGCTAGAGGACAAGCTGAAACAGCCCCGGAAAAGATCTTCTAGGGTTTAGGACAGCAGGTGAAGGCTGCACACCACCCAGAGAAGAGAGGAACAGAAGAGGGAAATCGCGACTACAGAACTCTGAGTTGCAAGTAGCAGCTTCTGCTGCTGCCGGCACCCTCCCCCACACTCTTCAGAATTCTCAGGCCCCTGGGCCTGCGACCACAGACAAAGGGGGCTTCAGGGATCTGCCACTCCCGGAAAGGGGAGAGAGAGAGACACAGCCTTAGGCTGACTCAGGTTCTGACCTGAAATTTGGGCTGCAGAGCCCCACGGACCCTTCCACAGGGCTGTTTGCCCTGGGAGCCTGGAAAGGACTGGAGAAATCCGATCCTCGCAACCTCCCTCTCTTCTAGCCTGGACTAATTGTTGAGGACTCCACGGCAGAGGGGAGAGAGAGCCTGGGGCTGACCCTGCTTTGGACTCCCAGGTTTGGTCTGCCCTGTCCCGAGAGCCCTTCCAGGCTGGGTGGGGCTGCGCCATTGTTTGCCTTGGAGCCTGCAAGGGGCTAAAGATATACAAACCTCCCAATCTCCTCCTCTACTAACAGGGACTGATTGTTGAGGATTCAGAAGGGAGTGGAAATATTTCCTAGCTGGGAAAAGGGGGGCACTACGAGAGAAGTCTGGAGAACTGTCGCAGAAAGTTTGAATCACAGGGCTCCTAGCCCCCAGACAGGAAGCTCTATCACATTGATCTGGTCTGTGTCACAACAAATATGCTCCGACCAGGCATTGAATTGAGAGCTGCCAACAAGCGCCATCTCCTGGCATACCAAGGAAGTGCACATAAGAAAATTAATAAGTAAGAGAGTCTTTTCCTGGCCTCTATAGCCTCCCTGCCCAAGGCCCTAGGAAACGACTCTACAACCAATTACTGGGTCCAGTGCCCAGTTTTGAGCAACCAGCAGAACAATCCTAACAATCAAGGTTGAGCCAAAAACCAAAGAGCGGTGGTAACTCACAGCCTCCTGCCACTAAAACCCCATAAAAGAGAAAGAGATAGAGCATCTAAGTAAAATACAAACTAACCAGATGCCTAAGCACCAGCAAAAAATTACGGGCCATACTAAGAAAATAGAAGACATGGCACAAGTAAAGGAATACAGCAAAGTCCCAGAAGAGATGCAGAATTTGAGAGAACTAATAAGTGATGAGCACACATTTCCAAAATCAAATTAATGAGATGAAAGAGAATATAGTTAAAGAGATCAATGACATCAAGAAGTCATTGCGCGAAAGTAAAGAAGAATTTGAAATCATGAACAGAAAAGTAACAGAGTTCATGGGAATGAAAGACACAACAGCTGAAGTAAAAAATACATTTGAAGCATACAACAGCAGACTCGAAATGATAGAAGAAAGAATAAGTGATACTGAAGACAGAGCAGCTAAAATTGAAGAGAGAAAAGGACAGAGAGAGAAAAGAATGGAAAAAATTGAGCAGGGGCTCAGAGAGTTGAATGACAAAACAAAACACAAGAACATAGGTGTCATGGGAATTCCAGAAGGAGAAGAGAAAGGAAAAGGGGCAGAAAGAGTATTTGAGGAAATAATAGCTGAAAATTTCCCAACTCTCACAAAAGAAATGAACTTACATGTCCAAGAAGCACACTGTACCCCAGTAAGAATAAATCCAAATAGACCTACTCCAAGACACATATTATTCAGAATGTCAAATGTAAAAGATAAAGAGAAAATGCTCAGAGCAGCAAGAGAGAAGCAAACAATCACGTACAAAGGACGTCCAGTAAGACTTTGTGCAGATTTCTCTTCAGAAACCATGCAGGCAAGAAGACAGTGGTATGATACAATTAGGAAACTGAAAGAGAAAAACTGCCAGCCGAGAATTCTTTACCCAGCAAAACTGTCCTTCAAATATGAAGGTGAATATAAAGTATTCACAAACAAACAGAAACTAAGAGTTTGCAAAAAAGAATCCACCTTTGCAGGAAATATTAAAGGAAGCCTTAGAACCTGAAAGAAAAAGACAGGAGAGAGAGGCTTGGAGGAGAGTATAGAAGAAAGAAAAGCAGAAAGGATAACCAAAAGAGTAAAAAGAAAGACAAAAATAAGATGACATATGAAAACCAAAGAATAAAATGGAGGAAATAAATAGTGCATTTTCAGTAATATCATTGAATGTGAATGGATTAAATTCCCCAATCAAAAGATACAGGCTGACAGAATGGATAAAAAAACATGAGCCATCCATATGCTGCTTACAAGAAACTCACCTCAGACACAGGATACAAGCCGGCTGAAAGTAAAAGGTTTGAAAAAGATACTCCATGCGAATAGTAAACAGAAAAGAGCAGGGGTAGCTATACTAATATCAGACAAAACAGACTTCAAATGCAAAAAAGTGATAAGAGATGCGGAAGGCCATTATATATTAATAAAAGGGACGATCCTCCAGGAAGATATAACAGTCATAAATATCTACGCACCTAACCAGGGTGCCCCAAAATATATGAGACAAACTCTGGCAAAACTGAAGGGAGAAATAGACATTTCTACAATAATCGTCAGAGACTTCAACACCCCTCTCACATCATTAGATAGAACAACTAGACAGAAGATCAACAAGGAAACAGAGAACTTGAACAATATGATAAACAAGTTAGACCTAACAGATATATACAGAACACTGCATCCAAACTCAGCGGGTTATACATTCTTCTCAAGTGCCCATGGATCTTTCTCCAGGATAGACCACATGTTAGGACACAATACAGCTCTCAATAAATATAAAAAGATTGAAATTATACAAAGCACCTTCTCAGATCATAATGGAATGAAACTAGAAATCAATAACAGACAGGAAAAAAGTAAATTTGCAAATGTGTGGAGACTGAACAACACACTCCTAAATATTCAGTGGGTCAAAGAAGAAATTGCAAGTGAAATCAGTAAATATATTGAGACAAATGAAAATGAGAACACAACATATCAAAACTTGTGGGATACAGCAAAGGCAGTCTTGAGAGGGAAATTTATAGCCCTAAATGCCTATATTAAGAAACAAGAAAGAGCTAAACTCAAAGATTTAACTGAACAACTTGAGAAACTAGAAAAAGAACAGCAAATCAATCCCAAAGCAAAAAGAAGGAAAGAAATAATAAAGATTAGAGCGGAAATAAATGAAAATGACAACAGAAAAGCAATAGAGAAAATCAACAAAATCAAAAGCTGGTTCTTTGAGAAGATCAATAAAATTGACAAACCCCTCGCTAGACTAACAAAGAAAAAAAGAGAGAAGATGCAAATAAATACAATCAGAAGTGAAAGGGGGGAAATTACAAATGACCTCACAGAAATAAAAAGAATCATAAGAGGATATTATGAGAAACTACATGCCAACAAACTAGACAACCTGGATGAAATGGACAAATTTCTAGAAACTCATAACCAACCTACACTGACACAACAAGAAATACAAGAACTTAACAAACCGATCACAATTAAGGAGATTGAATCCGTCATCAAAAATCTCCCAGCAAAGAAAAGTCCAGGACCAGATGGCTTCACAGGTGAATTCTACCAAGCATTTCTAAAAGAATTAACACCAATCCTGTTTAAACTCTTCCAAAAAATTGAAGAGGAGGGAAAATTACCCAACACATTTTATGAAGCCAACATCACCCTAATACCAAAGCCAGATAAAGATTCCACAAGAAAAGAAAATTACAGACCAATCTCTCTCATGAACATAGATGCAAAAATTCTCAACAAAATACTTGCAAATCGAATCCAACAGCATATCAAAAGACTTATACATCACGACCAAGTGGGATTTATTCCTGGTATGCAAGGCTGGTTCAACATAAGAAAATCAATCAATGTAATACACCACATTAACAAATTGAAGGAAAAAAACCACACGATCATCTCAATAGATACAGAAAAGGCATCATCCTTTTTTGATAAAAATACTTCAAAAGATAGGAATAAAAGGAAAATTCCTCAATATGATAAAAGGCATATATGAAAAACCCACAGCCAACATCATACTCAATGGGGAAAGGTTGAAAGCTTTCCCCCTAAGATCAGGAACAAGACAAGGATGCCCACTGTCACCATTGTTATTCAACATTGTACTAGAAGTTCTAGCGAGGGCAATTAGACAAGACAAAAAAATTAAAGGCGTCCAAATAGGAAACGAGGAAGTAAAACTCTCACTGTTTGCGAATGGCATGATCCTGTATTTAGAAAATCCTGAAGTATCCACAACAAAGCTACTTGAACTAATAAATGAGTTCAGCAAAGTGACAGGATATAAGATCAACACGCAAAAATCAGTAATGTTTTTGTACACTAGTACTGAACAATCTGAGGAGGAAATCAGGAGGAAAACTCCATTTTTAATAGCAACAAAAAGACTCAAATACCTAGGAGTTAATTTAACCAAGGAAGTACAGGACCTATATGCAGAAAACTACAAAACAATGCTAAAAGAAATTTTAAAAGACCTAAACAAATGGAAAGACATTGGCATATTCTTCATGGATTGGAAGAATAAATATCGTGAAGATGTCAATCTTGCCCAAACTGATTTATAGATTCAATGCAATACCAATCAAAATCCCAACAGCTTACTTTACAGAATTAGAGAAGGCAATTACCAAATTCATCTGGAAGGGTAAGTGCACCCGAATAGCCAAAAGTATTCTAAAAAAGAAGAGCAATGTGGGAGGAATTTCACTGCCTGACCTTGAAACATATTACAAAGCTACAGTGGCCAAAACAGCATGGTACTGGCATAAAGATAGACATATCGATCAGTGGAATAGAATTGAGAATCCAGAAATAAACCCTCACCTATACAGTCAACTGGTTTGTTTGTTTTTTTTTTTAAAGATTTTATTTATTTATTCATTTATCCCCCCCTTGCTGCTCGTGCTCGCTGGGTCAGCTAACCACGCTGTGCGGGCGGGCCTGCCTTCACCAGGAGGCCCCGGGAACCGAACCCAGGGCCTCCCACATGGTAAACGGGAGCCCTACTGATTGAGCCACAGCCGCTTCCCTCAACTGGTTTTTGACAAACCTACCAAGCCCACGCTGATGGGAAAAAACAGTCTCTTCAACAAATGGTGTTGGGAGAACTGGATATCTATAACCAAAAGAATGAAAGAGGACACCTATCTTACCCCCTATACAAGAATCAACTCAAAATGGATCAAAGATCTAAATATAAAAGCCAGGACCATAAAACTACTAGAAGAAAATGTAGGGAAACATCTTCAAGACCTTGTAGTAGGTGGTGGTTTCTTGGACTTCACACCTAAAGCATGTGCAACAAAAGAAAAATTAGATAAATGGGACCTCCTCAAAATTAAACACTTTTGCACCTCACAGGACTTTGTCAGAAGGGTGAAAAGGCAGCCAACTCAATGGGAAAAAATATTTGGAAATCACATATCTGATAAGGGTTTAATATCCAGTACCTATAAAGAGATGTTACAACTCAACAATAAAAAGACAAATGACCCAATTAAAAAATGGGCCAAAGACTTGAATAGACATTTCTCTGAAGAAGAAATACAAATGGCAAAAAAAACACATGAAGAAATGGTCAACATCACTCATGATTAGGGAAATGCAAATCAAAACTACAATGAGGTATCATTTCACACCTATCAGAATGGCCACTATGAAAAAGACAGAGAACTACAAGTGTTGGAGAGGATGTGGAGAGATAGGAACACTTCTTCACTGTTGGTGGGAATGCAGGATGGTACAACCACTATGGAGGACTGTTTGGCAGTTCCTAAAGAAGTTGAATATAGACTTGCCACGTGACCCTGCAATACCACTACTGGGTATATACCCAGAAGAACTGAGAGCAGTGACGCGAACAGACATCTGCACACCAATGTTCATAGCCACATTATTCACCATTGCCAAAAGGTGGAAACAACCCAGGTGTCCATCAACAGACGAATGGATAAACAAACTGTGGTCTATTCACACGATGGAATATTATGCAGCTGTAAGAAGAAATGAAGTCATAAAGCATATGGCAACATGGATTAACCTGGAGGACATTATGTTGAGTGAGGCAAGCCAGACACAAAAGGACAAATACTGTATGAATGTGTTACTATGAACCAAATATATTGTGTAATATATTGTTTGATTCACAAAAAAAAAAAAAAAAAATTTACATGTATCCATTACATTTAATTAAGAAATGTATATATTTATTCATCTGTGTTTACTTTTTAGTTTTTAATTGCTTATGTTTTCAATTATTAAATGTACAAAATAAAGTTAAAAAAAATTAAAAAAAAAAAAAAAAAAAAGAAATACAGTTTGTCTTGAGGCAAAATCCCATCTGCTGTAGACCACTGAAACTTACAAAACCATTTAACTGCTTCCAATACACAAATGGACAGACAAAGGATAAACATTTTCAATATCATAAGGAGAAACTGGGATGTTAAACATGAGTCATGGATCCTCTGCAGTTCAATAAACCTGCAGGGCACCCTCCATTGGATTTCAAAATCTGAGAGTCATTCTTAAGATGATGGTTTCTTCTCCTTGGGGCCACATGGGAACCCACCCTTTCCACAGGCTTGCCCAACGGCCATTTTCTTGGTTCCACCCTCATCAAGCATCTGGGTGTCGACCAAGCTCCAGACCTCACCATCCAAGAGTGTTGGGCTGATTGCCACAACTTACCCAATCTTTGGGTTAGAGTCTTAGCCTCCCTGGTACAGTGAGGTGAAGACAACATTCCCCCTAACCTTTGGCATACAGGTTCAACCCTCAGAGCAATGGGTTGACCACCTGGCCTTCTCTAATATATGGGGGACAGGAGCACCCCTCTGAGACCTATGGGGTGCTGACCTTAACCGCCCTAATCTTTGAGGAATGTGCTCCACCCTCCCTGTGCCCTGGAGCAGTAAAACTCTTCCTGAACATAGGGTGGGGATATCCACCCTCTTCAATTCCTGGGGCAAACTCACCCTCTCTGTACACATGGGTGGGACTCCTCTCTTGGCCCAGGGTGATGTCTTAATTCCAGATCTCAGCTTCCATGATTTTCTTCTTAAAGCTGTTTCTCCTTCAATCTTTCCTTTCCATGTCCTCTTTTGTCCAAGCTGACAGTGGTTTTGTTCATATAGCACTCTCAAATACGTTGTTGGTTTAACATGCAAGAATCAGGGGTCCAAGCCATCAAACAGTAAGACTTTCCACAAGTCTTTCCGAGATAACTGCACCTTCAATTCTGAGTTACAAGTACCAGGTTTAGCTAAGTCTTCAAATGGGGCACTTTTACCTGGGAAATTGATTTCCAGAAACTTGGAAGTTCTGGAATCAGCTTCTGTTTTCTTTGTGCCCAAAAGTTCAGTCCTTAGTGTATTTCGCTTATCTAGTATTTTGCTATAAGCTGCAAGGAGAAGTCAAGCCACATTCTCTGGGTTTACTTTGGAAAGTACTTCTAGCTAAATGCTCAGGTTCGCCATTTCCAAATTCTGTCTTCCATAACACCAGGAGTTAATCTTGCTAAGATCTTTGCAACTTTAAAACATGGATCACCTTTCCTCCAGTTTCCAATAATAGTTTCATCATTTACTTCCAAGGCATCATAAAAAGACTCCTTAGTGTCCATATTGCTATCAACAGTTTCTTCAAAGCAATCTTGGCCTTTTCCATCAAGCATTTCACAATTCCTCCAAAAAATACCCCTTATAAATTAAAACCGTCCCAACATTTTGGTAATTACAAAAGCACTACCCCACTCCTGGTACCAAATTCTGTATTAGTCAGCCAAAGGGGTACTAATGTGAAATACCAAAAATGGGTTGGCCTTTATAAATTCGTAATTTTTAATTCATAAAATTACATAAAATTACATAATTCATAATTCATAATTACATCAAACTACCAAACGGCTACAGCCAATTAGTAGGGCATTGAGTCCCACCCCTTGGTGAGTGGGGGAATTGAAGATAAAAGACATGGCAAAGAACAGTGTTGGAGCAGTTTTGATGTTGGGAGTCTTGAGATGGAAGTAAGAGAAGCTTGAGGAAGGAGAGAAGGAGAGAAGGAGAGAAGGAGAGAAGGAGAGAAGGAGAGAAGGCCCCGGGACAGAGATAAGCCATTCTCCTGATAGTCTATAGCTGGCCTTGTGGAGAGAAGCAAAGCCTAGAGAGCCTCATGGTCTACAGCTGACCTTGTGGAGGAAACAGAGGAGCTGAACCCAGAGAGAAATGCAGCCCCAGGAATAGAGGAACCCAAAATTCTGAACCCTGGCAAACGTCAGCAGCTGTCTTGCTCCAACACGTAGCAACAGACTTTGGTGAGGGAAGAAACTTATGCTTTATGGCCCAGTAACTGTAAGCTTCTACCCCAAATAAATACCCTTTATAAAGACCAACTGATTTCTGGTATTTTGCATCAGCACCCCTTTGGCTGACTAATAAAGGTATGATAATGTATTTTGGGTGTGTGTGTTTTTAGAAAGACAATCCAAAACATTTACAATGGAAATGATACAATATCTGGGATTTTCCTCAAAATAAACTGGAGGCAGGGGAGGGAATTTAAATAAATAAATAAATAAATTGGGAGTGGGGAGTGAAGGAAATATAGGTGAAACTCTACTGGCCATGAATTGTTGAGCCTGAGTGATGGGTTCATTCTAATATTCTACTTTGAAATCTGAAGTTTGAAATTTAGCATAGTTTTTTTTTTTTTAAATCAGACTGTTTTGGAAGAACTCTAATACTAATACTGCCTTTTTCAATAGGTCGAGAAGGATTGTCCCTGCCACCACAGGTGAACCTATTTCCTAAAACACAGAATCTCTCGCATGCCCAGGTGGCACCTCTCAGCTCCCATTTCTGGGCTAGATCAAGCATCAGCAACAATGACCCGTGCTCTTTTTCATCAAGAGAAATAAATTATTATAACAATAAAAGCACGTTTCATCTTCTAATTTCCTGACTGAGTCTGAAAATGCCCCTAATGCTTAGCACCTTAGGATGGACAGAACCAAGTGATATTAAAATTTAAAAATTTATGCTAATGTATATTTGACAAAGGACTCATCTACAAGCTATAAAAAGAACTCCTCCTACCAATCAACAACAAAAGATGAACAACCCAATAAAAATAGGCAAAGGATCTGGACATCACAAAAGTGGATAGGTGAATGGCTAACAATAATAAGCACATGGAAAGGTCATCAATCATAAGGGAAATGCACATTAAAATTTCCCACCTGAACAGTGAAGGAAAAAAAATACCTGATAGCACCAAACACTGCTGAGGATGTGGAGCAACTGGAACTCACACACTGCTGGTGTGAATATAAAAGGACATAACCACTTTGAAGAACAGTTCAGCATGCCTTATGAAGTCAAACACACATTTACTCTATAACCCTGAAATTCTACTCATAGGTATTTACCCAAAGGAAATGAAAACATATGTCCATAAAAAGAATTGTACAAGAATGTTTACAGCAACTGTTCCCCATCCCCCATGTAGTAGTCAGCCAAAGGGATGCTGATGCAAAGTACCAGAACTCTGTTGGCTTTTATAAAGGATATTTATTTGGCATAGAAGCTTACAGTTACCGGGCCTAAAGAGTCCAATTCAAGGTACCATAAGAGGTACTTTCTCACCCAAAGTCTGTTGTCACGTGTTGACACAAGATGGCAGGTGATGTCTGTGAGGGTTCAGACTTCCCCTCCTTCCTCCTAAGGCTCCGTGGTCCCACCTTCTCCTGATCTCAGCTATAGGCTGGCATAAGGCTTGTCACTCTCACCCCGGGGCTCGTTTCTTTCTGGGCTTTCTCAGCTGTTCAGGGCTCTGGTCTCTTCAGCTGCAAACTATCAGGTGAACAGCTCGACTCTCTCCCTGGGGCTCCAGCGTCCAAAACTAAACTCTGTGTTCTCTTTCTCCATATATTTACTTCCTTCTCTGTCTTGATTGAGCATCTGTTTATATAGCCCACAGCTGTAGGCTAGCTCTAGGCGGGGACTCAAACCAATTCGCCCTAATGATGTGGTCAAATAAAAACCCCAATCTTGATTTAATAAAGCAAAAGTGAAATCTCGGAGTCTAATACACCCAGAGGAACAGACCAGTTTACAAACACAATATCTATTTTTGGAATTCATAAATAATATCAAACTGCTACACTCCCCAAAAAACAAACCAGAAACAACTCAAAAGAAGAGATAAAATGATTGTGGCATTTTCATTCAATGGGATACTCCTCAGCAATAAAAAGTAACAAATGATTGATACATGCAACAATATGAATGAACCTTACAGATATGCTGAGCCAGTGGAGCCAGACAGAAAAGAATATATGACTCCACTTATACAACAATCCAGAACAAGCAAAATTAAATTACAGTGGGTGGGGGTGGTGACTGGAAAAAAGCATGAGGGAACAGGGAACTTTGTAGGGAGAAAATGTTCTATTTTGTTTGGGGTGACATTTACATAGGTATAAGAGTTGTCCAAACTCATCAAACGAAACACTAAAGAACTGTGTATCTTATCATATTAAATTAGACACACACACACACACACACCCATCTATCCCATCTATCTATCTATCTATGCCAAAAAGAGAAAAATCACTTGTTCCTCCACCTAGGAGCAGGTAACTGAGAATTCAAGAGTGAACAGGTGGTGCCTGCCTACTGGGTGTCTGCACCTGCCCACAAGTGAATGCGTCACCTCCCACCCTGTCTTCCTCTGCTACCATTTCCTGTCTCAGTGAAAGGCACCCCACTACCATCCATCCAGTTTTCCAAGCCAGAAAACTGCCAGTCATTCCACATTCTTCCCTCACCCTCACTTTTTTTTTTTTTTTTTTTTTTAATTTTACCGGGAGGTCCCGGGGATCGAACCCAAGTCCCTCCATATGGAAGACAGACGCCCAACCAGTTGAGCCACATCCGCCCCTCACCCTCACTTTTACTCAGTCACTTCCTAGACAGCTCCTGAATCCACCCTCCTTTCCTCTCCATCCCAACTGCCTCGGCAGGAGTTTGGATCCAGGTTACTAGAACTGCCTCTTGACTTTCCCCAGTCTGGCTCCTTTTCAATCTACCCTTACTCAAAACTGAAAGCCTCTGCTTACCACCCTTCAATTGTTCTCTATCATCCTGATAATAAAGACCAAACTCCTTAGCAAGACAAGCCAAAGCAGTCAGTTCCCTTCATGTATCATGCAACTCTTTGCTTTGGCAGTTTCAGCTGCCAAAAGCACCCTCCTACCACACTCTCCCCCTTAGGGCTCCCCCACCATCCCATCTTCTCACCTGTCCACCTGGTAAATACCTATTCTTCCTTAAGATTCGGATCAAGCATCACCTATTCTTACAAGTCTTTCCCAGGCTGAGACAGGTACCCGTCCTCTGCCCTCTGCCTCCAGATCTCCTCCTACAGCCACGTGGGGTTTAAATACTTATAAGAGGGCTTTCAATGACTGGGCCAGGCACAGGTCGCATGCTTTACATGTGTCAACTCATTTAGTAGCAATTATCACTCTGTAAAGTAATACTTAGTGTGCTGTTTTGTCTCCCTAAACTAAACAGCAAACGGGCTATTTTGTTCAACTTTCCCCCTAGTACTTATATGACATGAGGAAAATTAGATACTAGCTTAATACATATTTGCTGAATGAAGATGTGTCATACAAGTTAAGGCACAAAATGGTTTGTATTTGTTTTTTCCTAACCAACAAAATTACCTTTATTCATGTTTTACAAACAATTCCTCCAAAGGTCCGAACCCCCATCTCCCACCAAGGGGACCATCTCCACCCTAGCCAGTCTCTGATCTCACCCTCAGGTCCTCACCGCATCTGAAGAACCAAGGAATAATGTGGGGAGAGGGAAGGGCAGAAATGGTTAAATCTGCTCTGAGCTCCCACCTTGAGGGGCTGGTATGTAGGAGAGGATGGTCCTGCTGCTAGATTTCATTTTACTTCAACAAGCAGGATGACCCACCCAGGACAGGCTAGATGCCAAGGTTTACACCTGATTTGTTATGGTAAAACCCAACTGTATCCCAAGAATTTCCTAGGCAGAGATCACTCACCATGCCCAATCCTCAGAGTCCCAATTGCCTTACTTTCTTCTCAAACTACAAGTGCCTTACAACCACCTCCTATGGGCTGCCTACTGTATACCCTGCATTGTCCTAGGCCTCTCACACACACAATCTTATTTAATCCCCACAACAGCCTGGAATGGTGGGCATCACTGACATCCTCCTGTTTACACAGGAGAAAACTGAGGCTCAGAGAGGTTAAGTAACTTTGTTTAAGGAACAGAGCCAATGAATGGTAAAGCCTGAACAGAAACCAGCTCAGATGCCAAAAATCCAGATTCTTCCCCTTCACCCCACTGTTCCCCAAGAAGCCAAAACCAAAACCTCCTAACTGCTCTGCAACAAATTTTTTTTGAGTTACTACTATACAGTCGTATCCCGTTTTTATAGAGTGGAAACCAAGACTCACTGCGACTATGGCTTTGCTGTCACTCAAAGAATAAGGACAGGAAGCCGGCAGGGTCTGCAGGGCCGGCCAGCTGGAGAAGGATGTGGTTGCCAAACCCACTGCACAGCCCCTCCAGTGCTCACACCCCTCACTCCAGACACTACACTTCTACCCGCTCAAACCCATCTTCTGGCTGGGAGTTAAAACGAAGAATGAAGATCTGGGCTCAAAGTTTAGAATTTCTAGAGAACTAGAGAAATTACCACAATATGTTCAGAGTCACTAATGGCTTAAAGAGCAAAATTCTTTAGAACCAAACCCTCTGTAAGTGAGGAAAGCAGAACCGAGAAGAGAATGTTTTCCGTGAATATTGTCTTTACAGTCAGGCAATGTGTTGGAGGCAATTCTGGGAAGAAAAGCTGCTAGACTTAAGGATCTTGAAGACACTCGTGGGAAGCTGTTTGTTTAAGGCTCTGCTGACTCTAAGGACAGCTGAGGATGTAAGGAGGTCATCAGCTTGGCACCCTCACAAGAGGCCACATGGAAGAGAGGTCTGTGCCAACAGAAGTGCCAATACCAGGAGAACCAGACAGTGAGAGGAAGGGTGCAGGCCTACACCTGGCCAAGTGTAGCCACATGACGAAATGGAAGCCAACTGAGTCCCCAAGGGCCAGGCCATCCATGGAGCAGGAAGAGAAAACTGATAGGTGTGTGGATGGCCCCTTCTGCCCCCAGGAAGTGTGGGACAAGAAAAAAGATCCACATGTGAGTTCTGCCTCCTCTATTGTGTCTGAGACACCAATGTGCAAAATCTAAAACTTCCCATTTTGAAACTAAAATAAAGACTCCTTGCCTTCCTTTCTTTCTTCATGCCAACAAGTGCTAGGACTATGCCAACTTAGGCCTGGAAGGTAAAGACTAGAGGAAGAAAGCTGATTTTGGATAAAGAAACCTTACTCTCCCTTACTAAATTTTAGTTTCTAAGACATAGAAACACCCAGTTCACAAGCCGAGGCCTCTCCTACCCACCCCCACCCCCTTGACTTCCCCGGGGAAAAGCTGCTCAATGGCTCTTGTAAAAGTAGTCTTTGTTCTTGGAGTTCAACCAGCCAGGGCCTCAAATTTCCATTACATCCACCACCTTCATGACCTCAGGCTAAAGAAAGAAAAAGCTGCCTATAAACATCCTGGGCTAAAAACCTAAAACTCCTCTTAGGAGAGATTACCTAGAAGAAGACCCTCTGGCATCTTCTCCATAAAGCCAGGTATAAAACTGGAAGAACCAGAAAGTTCCCTTAAGACAAGCACCCAGGAAAGCTCATTTAGTAGACTTAAAAGGGGTAACTGTCCCATAAAGTGCAAAGTACAGAAATAGGGATAGAAAAGTCAGGAGGCCTTGGCTAGTCCGGGAGATGAACACATCTAAAGAAAGTCTCGGGGGGTGCTGTGCACAGCGCTGGTGGGTCATAGGCAGCAAAGAGGAGAGAAAAACCAGCATTCAGAAAAGCAATTCTGGAAGTGAGCCCAGCACTCGTGAGGGGAAAGACAATGCACCTTGGAGACAGATCCAGGATCCCAGGAGATCCTAGGACCCCAGGAGATCACAGGAGAGAGACTGTGCTTGGGACAGGCTAGGATGAACTGTCCCCCCACACTCTCCATCCAACTGTCCTTGTAAAAAAAAAACCTTCTTGTTCATAATTTGGTTTTCTAGCCACCTAGATAACAGGGAAATGCAGGGTCTTGGGCAGGAAATACAAATGTTCAAATACTAGAAATGGGATGGGTGGTCTCCAGTTGAATCAATAAACTACTGAGCTGACATGATTGTTCTGTAAACCCAAACTTCTCTAATAAAAAATAAATAAAAATTTAAAAATCTGTTTCTAGAATGAGAACAGTTTTAAGCATCTGTATTCCAATCACCAATCTTAAAACTAGGGAACCAGAGAGTAAAATCATGGTTTCCATATTCTCACATCCGATAATTCACCACAATACAGTCACTCAGTGAGGCTCCGGATGGAGAGGTGGCTGACCTTGTCTTAGCAGTAAAGTCTTACATGCTTCCCAGGGCTGCCCACCTTTCCACATGCGTAATTTCTATAGACACAATAAAATGAGGTATTAATATATATTCTGTTGTTGTAGGGTGGAGTGTCCTATAGATGTCTGTTAGGTCTAGTTGGTTTATGGCATAGTTCAAGCCTCCTATTTCCTTGTTGGTAGTCTGTCTAGTTGTTCTATCCATTACTAAAGGCAGGGTATCGAAGACTCCAAGTATTATGGTTGAATTGTCTATTTCTCCCTTCATTTCTTTCCATTCTTGCTTCATGTATTTTGGTGCTCTGTTACTAGGTGCATAGATATTTATGGCTGTTACATCTTCCTGGCAGATTGACCTTATTACCATTATGAAATGTCCCTCTTTATTTCCAGTAACTTTTTTTTTTTTTTTCAAACAAAGTATTAAAACCCTTTTTCTTAAATCACTTTAGGATTTTTTCCTCCTTAGATATTTAGCTGAGGGCAAAGAAGAATGACTGAAGTATGTATGAAATATGAGTCTGGCTGAGACCATCTTTTGATAAGGGACATCTAACACCAAGCAGTTCAGAGCCAGTATTCCTGGGTGGGACAAAAAGGTAAAGGGAGATTCCCAGGAAAAGAGTTTTGTTCAGAATAACATATCCCATAAATATCAGGTGAGATTTGAAAGGAGACTATATTAAAAAGATGTGCGTGTCTGAGCATTTTTAATTAGAACTGGAGGGAGGATCTAATTAAAGTGTTAGTACTCTGGAGTTGATCTCCTACTTCCAACCTTCCATTTCTCCTATTCAGTTTCTTAGCCACAAACCATCTCTGGAAGTAAACAGCCTTTTCCTTTTCTCTTTGCACATTGCCCATTGTGAAGAGAGTCTGTGCCCACCTGGGGACTGCGATACTTGCTTTTGATGTTCCTTAGAAATTTCTAGATAAAAGTTCCAAATATAGCTCAAAACCCTGGCATGGAACTACACAAAAGGCAGAAGGAGGTCAGCGTGAGGCGGAGCCCACCAGAAGTTGAAGGCTCTGCAAAGACACATCATATTCTGATCATGGCACCAGCTTTCTCAGCTCCCAAATCCCAAGGGTAAAGCAGACTGGATTTGTCAGGAAAACCATGCAAGGGTATGTTCTTGTACAGAATCTCTCAAACGTTATTCTTGGCTCTGCTAGTATTGCTTTGGCTTTAAAAAATCAATAAATAAAGCAAGCAGAAGGCCCCTCACATCCAGGCTGGACTAAAGGGCTTTGCCCTTACAGAGTCAAAGGGAATATTTAGCCCAAGGAGATATAATCCAGTGGATACCTGACACTTTCACATGCTTTTCCTCAGGAGGGCCAGCAGGGCACAGGGAGGCACTGCTACTGAGAACCCACGTTGCTAAGCTACCAGAAGTCACTGTTGTAAGGGAACAGCCAGATAACTCCAGGAGCAGAAAGAAAAAAAAAAAAAAAAAAAAACCAGAAACAAACAATAAAATCAGAAGGAGAAAGGGAAGAAGCAAAGGGAAATAAAAATCCAATTGAACAACAACTTTTAATGCTCTGAAGGCAAACTGCTGGATCCTGAAAGTTTAAGCTCTAGAAGGAGCAAAATCCCTTCTGGAAACGATATGACATAAAGAAAGGTATAGAAATAACAGCTCTTACTATTCTGGATGCTTTCCATCCTGACCTAAACCAGGAGGAGGAATGCTTGTATCTCATTCTATTATTTATTCTAAAATTTTTGCCTGATAATCTCGATACAACAAACTTTTATCTAGTAGGACCTCAATATATACTTGTTAATTGCCCATCCAGTACTCTCCCAGGGAAGAGACCCTAGCGATGAAGGGTCCCTGGGGAGAAGGGGGGTGTGCAAAGTTCTGCAGCATCAGGGCAGTGTCTGATCTGGGGGGTGTCATGCAAGAAGCTGGCATGGGGTCTTGTCACCAAAGTCAACAAGAACGCCTTTCTCTGCACCACTTCGTTGGAGATTTTCCAAATCCCAGACATTTTCAGTCCTTTACTCCTTCTACTAAAACCCCAACTTCTTCCAAGTGAAGAGGCCAAGAAGAGAATCCCTCTGATTTGTCACAACTAGCCATAAGGCAAACACATACAAAAGGAAGTGTGTGCTGGCCAATTACACAGGAATGCAGGGTCCTGGCAGCTATGCGGCCTAGTTTTTCCATTCACTCATGTAAGTGAACCCCGTTACTATGGCTTTGGGGGAAAAAAAGAGAAAGGTTTCATACATGTTTCTGCAAGCCTTCCCCACCTCCTTGAGTCTCTGAAAGCAAAACCTCTTTAACTCAATTCCTATTCAACTGAAAGGAAGTACAGTAGTGTGGAAAGAACCCTGGGTTTGGTTGTCAGAGAGGCCTGGGTTTCAACACTGGTTCTGATATAACCCACTAGGCATGCGGCCTGGAGCACGGGTATTGAACCTCTCCTTGCCTCAGCTCCCTCATTTGTAAACGGGGATGTCTCTCACTATTATGTAGGCTGCCGATAACCAGTAGAGAGAAGTCAGGTGCAGAAAGCACCTGGGACCTAGCACGTGCACGGGGAGGGCTCCTTCCCTTCAACCCGGGTTCCCCCTATACCTGAGGGATGAGCTGCACGTACCCATGGTAGGTGCAAAAAAGGACTGAAAGCTGTGCTTAAGGAGCTTTTAATGCAATAAAACGGATAATCCACACACCATGGTACTAGGGACTGTTCAGCAAGATCTGAAAAAAAAAAAAAAAAAAAGGTCAAGAAACTAGGGTGTTCTGAGGTCTTCAGATAACTGATGTTATCAGTTGCAATGAAAAAATACAGCTGGGATGTCATTTTCTAGATGCGCTGGAATTTACACAGTCTCTGACTGATCCACTAGAAATTCCAGAACCAGAAAGTCAGAAGTTTCTCTAAGTCTCAGAGCACAAAGGGAAATGCACTGCAGAACTGCATAACACAAAGAGTGGCCAATAATGTAAACTATGGACGTTAGTTAATAATATAATTATATCAGTTCATCAGTTATACCAAAAGTACCACAATCATGCAAAATTGTTAATAATAGAGGAAACAAAGGAGAGGGGAGGATATGGGAACTCTGTATTTTCTGCGTAATTTTTCTGTAAATCTACAACTGCTCTAAAAATTAAAGTCTATTAAAAAAGAGGGGGGCACTACAGCATTCTGGTTAAAGGCTTGGGTGGTCAGGAATCAGGTCCACACCTCAGCTTCACCACTCACCAGCTATGCAACCCTTGGCCTCTCAGGAAGATTCAATGAGCAGTAAAACCAGTCCCTGTCCACAGGATTAATAATGGGTGAAGTTACAGTTGCAACTTACTGGAAAGCTGTGAGCCCCATACCTGGAGGCATTCTGCAATTCAAGGCAAAAAGAGGACCATAGCAAGGTAGAGATAAATGAAAAACTGCAGACAGATTAATCCTTGGGGGTTGCAGAATGCAAAGTAAAGCCTGGGGTCTCAGGTTCAAGGTCATGGATACCCAGGGAGGCACCAGAATGTTTCCTCTTGGCTGCCACCACCTCTACCCCCTATCCCTACCCAGCACGCCCTACGAAATGTACCCTGTGAACATGCAGGAGCATGGCCAGTTCACGGTTCCTATCACTCAGCTAAAGAAAAGCTTCCCAGGAATTTCACTGCCTGGCCTTGAAACATATTACAAAGCTACAGTGGTCAAAACAGCACGGTACTGGCATAAAGATAGACATATCGATCAGTGGAATAGAATTGAGAATCCAGAAATATACCCTCACCTATACAGTCAACTGGTTTTTGACAAACCTACCATGCCCATGCCTATGGGAAAAAACAGTCTCTTCAACAAATGGTGTTGGGAGAACTGGATATCTATAACCAAAAGAATGAAAGAAGACCCCTATCTCACCCCCTATACAAGAATCAACTCAAAATGGATCAAAGATCTAAATATAAAAGCCAGGACCACAAAACTACTAGAAGAAAATGTAGGGAAACATCTTCAAGATCTTGTAGAAGGTGGTAGTTTCTTGGACCTTACACCCAAAGCACGTGCAACAAAAGAGAAAGCAGATAAATGGGACCTCCTCGAAATTAAACACTTTTGCACCTCACAGGACTTTGTCAGAAGGGTGAAAAGGCAGCCAACTCAATGGGAAAAAATATTTGGAAATCGCATATCTGATAAGGGTTTAGTATCCAGGATATATAAAGAGATATTACAACTCAACCATAAAAAGACAAATGACCCAATTAAAAACTGGGCCAAAGACTTGAATAGACATTTCTCTAAAGAAGAAATACAAATGGCAAAAAAACACATGAAGAGGGAAGCGGCTGTGGCTTAAGTGGTTGGGCTCCCGTTTACCATATGGGAGGCCCCGGGTTCGATTCCTGGGGCCTCCTGGTGAAGGCAAGCCGGCCCCTGTGTGGTGCAGTAAGTTGACGGCCTGCGCAGCACAGTGAGCTGGTGCAGCAACATGACGCAACAAAGGGAGACAAGCAGACACAGAAAAACGCACAGCAAATGGACACAGCGAGCACAAGCAGCAAGGGGGGATAAATAAATAAAAATAAATCTTAAAAAAAAAACCAAAAACACATGAAGAAATGCTCAACATCACTCATGATTAGGGAAATGCAAATCAAAACTACAATGAGATATCATTTCACACCTATCAGAATGGCCACTATTAAAAAGACAGAGATCTACAAGTGTTAGAGAGGATGTGGAGAGACAGAAACACTTATTCATTGTTGGTGGGAATGCAGGATGGTACAACCACTATGGAGGACTGTTTGGCAGTTCCTAAAGAAGTTGAATATAGACTTGCCATGTGACCCTGCAATACCACTACTGGGTATATACCCAGAAGAATGGAGAGCAGTGACACAAACAGATGTCTGCACACCAATGTTCATAGCCACATTATTCACCATTGCCAAAAGTTGGAAACAACCCAGGTGTCCATCAACAGATGAATGGATAAACAAACTGGTCTATTCACACAATGGAATATTATGCAGCTGTAAGAAGAAATGAGGTCATAAAGCATATGACAACATGGATGAACCTGGAGGACATTATGTTGAGTGAAGCAAGCCAGACACAAAAGGACAAATACTGTATGAATGCGTTACTATGAACCAAATATATTGTGTAATATATTGTTTGATTAAAAAGAAAATTTTTATATGTATCCATCACATTTAATTAAGAAATGTATATATTTATTCATCTGTGTTTACTTTTTAGTTTTTAATTGTTTATATTTTCAATTATTAAATGTACAAAATAAAGTAAAAAAAATGTTAAAAAAAAAAAAAAAGAAAGAAAGAAAAGCTTCCCAAACCCTAAGCTCCAAACTTACAAAGACATTAAATCCAAAACAACAACAAGTCAACCCCTCATATGTAAAGGATCTTAATTAAACAGTGTCAAGCATGCAAATGTGAATTCAGTGTCTGGACCTACTTATTATTAAATAAACTTGATTAAGAACAAATCCCTTTTAAGAGGAAGAAAAAACCCAACAACTTTCATACACATCAAATGCTGTTCTCAATTAACCCTCTTCCTCTGAAGTTCACAAAGTACCAGCAGGTGGGAGATAATTAAAGTTTTAATAAAACTTGTTTTACATGCCTCTGTTGGAACCTTTTTGTTCTGCAAACTTCTCCCTCTCTAGCCCAAAGATGCTCCTACAAAGGAAGATTTTTTTTTTTCTCTATAAGATCATTTTTCTGGTTACATTTGTGGGTTGTAACTTCAGGCAGTTGAGGGTGGTAGAGGTAATTTATGAAAAGGAGTATTTCTCTTTATCCATATTTACATTCTATAAGGGAGTGAGTTTGGCTTTTGGATTCTCCTCCCATGCCTATCAAAGAAATAGAGTCCTGGCTCTCATTTAAAGAAATTTATGGGCCAATGTGAAGCCTGCAGGACTGATGCAAGCTCCACCATCCGGCACCATTTGCAGGGAGTGTTGATTTTCTTCTTGGGTAGTTTTTTTTAGCTGATTATGTCTTTAACAGTATGTCTTGTTGACCATCACACAACTCTGGCATCACAAAAGCTAAGTTGTGAAGACACTGTCCACATCTAGACAAGGAGGACAACTCTCTCCCTTGTCTGAGAAAAGAAACCAAGGCAATGGAAAAATAACTGTTGCTTAAACACAGGGGACTTGAACCTAAGTCTTGGGCTTTCAGTTCTACATGGATCAGAGACTGTATTTAATCTGAGAGCAACCTAAGCTAACCCCACCATGCACAATCTAATAATTATAATTTTTGGCATCTTAATTGGCCTCAGACCTCAGGGTCTGAATTAAGAGGCTGAGAGTTAAAGAAATGTGTGTAGGGATTCTGGCTGGAATGCTACGTGCATGTTGCCGTTCTCTTTCTCTGCACTTCCCAAATCCTCCGGGTGCCTCAGCTCTGTAGTGCACAGCAGGCCTCCCACCATCCCAGCACCAGGCTCATTTGCCGCGGTGGCCTTTGCAGTACTGGGGTTTCCCACCCCCACCACACACAGCACAGCAGGGCATCTCTGGACAGCAGGGCTTCTCAACCTGGGTGCTGTGACATTTGATGCCAGACAACCCTTCCTAAGAGGCAGCACTCCTTGCACATGGTGCGTCAGTCCTGCAGGCCTCACACTGTCCTGTAACTTTCTTCAAATGGGGATGTCCTATGCATTGTAGCAGCCCTGGCCTCTCCCCATTAGATGCCAGTGACAAGACCTGCCTAATCACGACAATTAAAAATGGGTCCAGGGAAGCGGCTGTGGCTCAATCAGTGGGGCTCCCGCTTACCATATGGGAGGCCCCGGGTTCGGTTCCCGGGGCCTCCTGGTGAAGGCAAGCCCGCCCGCACGGCGTGGTTAGCTGACCCAGCGAGCACAAGCAGCAAGGGGGTGATAAATAAATAAATAAATAAATAAAATCTTAAAAAATAAACAAATAAATAAATAAAAAATAAAAATAAAAATGGGTCCAGACATTGCTAAATATCCCTTGGGGTGCAAAAGTGTCCCCCTGCTGTGAATCACTGCGGGAGGAAGACACCTACTCAGGTCAGGTCCCTAAAGCGTTATTCAGGTCACATATTTGGATAGAAGGTGGAAAGGTGAGTTTGCTGAGTGTCCATGGATTGCTGAGACTCCCTTGGGGGTGTTCTTATTAAGGGAGGAGGCATGAAACCAAGTCTCTTTGGAAACCCCCAGAAGAAATGGACAGAGGGACCCTGTCCTCCTGTCCTGGCCTCCAAATGCACTGAGGCAAGTAAAATGCCTTGCCAGACCACCTCAGCCACTTTATCCAGTCTTTGGTAAGAACACCCTCCTTGCTTTTCACTTTTATCAGGAATTATCTCTGTAGCCCAAGAGCCTGAGATAATGAAAGGAAAGGATTTGGCTTCAAAGAGGACAAAAGAAAGTAAGTACCTGAAGTCCCCAAACTAGGGGTCCTCCCCATGTATGCTGTCCTCTGCTTCAATTGATCTGTGCCAGCACACACTGCTGTCCACCAGAACAGACCACTGACATGGGCCAGTATAAAGTTTAAACCCATTTGGCAGGTAGTAGCGCACATGCACATCTGAAATGTGGGCCAACCCAGGAGTCCCTGGCAGCCCAGCAGCCCACCTTGGAGGCTCCCCTGAGTCTTGGCGGACTTTTGCCGGTGGCCTGATTTCCTTTCTCTTTTGCCTTTCCAGTGTCACTCCTTCCAGTCAGAGTTCATCTTTTCTAAAAGAAAGAGGAAGAAAAGAGGCTCCCCCAAAGAAATAGAAAAATGAGAGGTGATAATACATAAATCACAAGAAAATAGTCTGGAGATCGCTACCATGACAAAGCTAGGTTATGGAGACAAAAGAGAATGAAACACCATTCAAAAGCTGCCACATGGTGGGAGGTGTGGGAGGTGGGCAACATGGGAATCCGAGTGGGTTCCGTATAATATTTTAGGTAATCTAAGCACCTCTTAAAATATATGTATATATATATATATAAAATAACATTTTTGTAAGCAAATACACATATATGCATATATATTTATATATCATTTTACAAATGTTTGTATGTATTGTGAGAATTTTGATTTTTACCCATAATAAAAAAAAAAAAAAAAAAAAAAAAAAAACGCTGCCACAATACGGCCCTGCTCAAAAAGATCGAATCTTTCCCAACATCATTAAATTTCTCTACACCATCAATTTCTTGCAAGGCTGAACCTTCTGGTAAATGGGCACTAAAAATTGTTCCTACACCTCCAGGCTCGTGTTTAGAGAGCATTTAACAGAGTGCAGGCACAGAGTACATGCTGAACAGATGGTGTTAGCTACTATCTTTATTTGTATTTCAACTTCACTTGAAACAAAAATCTAAACATTTATTAAACTGTGCAGTCCCCCCACTTCTCCTGCTCACCAACCGTAGCCCAGGGAAGTTTCTGTGGAATTAACATTTGTTTTCATAGGGAGAGCTGTTCCTGGTAAAAGGACCTTCTCGTCTAATCGCCCTTAAATCCTCTACCAACAGACACTTCAACCTCTCTGAGACCAAGCAGCCGTGGCCACCGAAACAGACCAAGGCTCAATCGCACGTGGTCACTGAACAACTCACCCCACTTCTCAGTGGCTTCAGTTATCATAGAAAATATTCCTTTTTTTTTTTTTACCCCCCAAATCGGTCCCTTCGTATGCCTTACTGCTTAAAATACACCTCTCAGAGGGAAGTCCCTGCAGCAGATAAACACAGGCTCCGTAATGGAAACTCCAGCCTGCCCAACAATAGTGCCACTGTCACACACGCATGAGCCTTCATGAAAGCAAAGGCTTGGCACAACCCAGGGTTGCCGTGCCCAGGAAAATTATTTCCTGTGGGAGAAAGCAAACAACCTTCAGCTCCTGGCAGGTCCCAGGCAAGCCCAAGCCAGGCTCGCTGGAGAACGTGAACGCTCAGTCTTTGGGGAAGGAGGTGAAGGCGAGGGCTGTTCCCATACATACTTCAGCTGGGAAAGGCAATTGGGTGAGAATCAAAGCTGCAGAATGCAGGCCTGGTTTTTTCTTAGCAGAGCGGAAACAAAGCCTCCATGGGCCGCCCAACACTGCTTAGGGGACAATCAATTAGCAAGATGGCTCATGTGGTTGAGAGGACAAAAGGAAACTCAATTTCTTTTTGAAGGCACCTTCCAGGGTCGGATGCATTTTTATCCCATCAGTCGGATATAGAAAGGCAATCAATTAAATTTAATAAAAGAAGGAAAAGGCTGGGCAGCCTCACTGACATCCTGCATGTACTGCTATTATTGAAAGGAAATAGAGAAATTACAGCAGAACTTATTAACTTCAAAATGCCCAGTCCCATGGTGATCAGCAAAGTCTTATTCAATCCAGTGTGCTCTTCACTTGGTGGTAAATGAAGTCTTGGTTCAGTATTATTTAAGGATGACTTGCCATTGTACACCGAGACATTCTCCACATACTGAGCTGGCAGCAATATTTAATTCTCAAAAAAACTGCCCACCCACTGCTGCCCCTTTCACGTTCCTAACCCCTAACCCACCCAGTTGAGAACCACCCATTCTCCTAGTCCTGTGCATTATGTTCTTTCGGAAACAGCCTCCCCTCCCCTCCTGCTGCCTGGAACACCTCTGGATCCATCTTTATCTCCTAATTCCTACTATGCTGTCAGGAACCAGTTTGATGTCACCTCCTCTGGAAAACTACTCTGCCATCCCCTCCAAAGAGTAGCAGAGGGATTCCTCCTCCATGTACCTACCCAGCCCCAGGCATGCTTCTATAGCACCTGTGTTACAGGATCCCAGTTGACCTCATTTCATTGTCATCCATCCAACCATTAAGTCATTCAATGAGTATTTGTTGAATGTTTATCTTGTGCCACACACTGGGATGAGTTCTAGAGATACACTCTGGGCTCCTGCTATCATGCGCTTATCTTCTACTGAAAGAGGACAGTCAATGAACAATATCACTCAACAAGAAAAAGACAAACAACTCTTTTATGAACAAATGAGCAAAGGACTTGAAGAGATATTTCTCAAAAGAAGATATACAAATGGCCTGATAAGCACAGGAAAATAAGCTAAAATCATTACTCATCAGGGAAACGTAAAACAAAATCAGGGGAACAGATGTGGCTCAAGCAATTAGGTACCTGCCTTCCACATGGGAGGTCCTGGGTTCAGTTCCCAGTGCCTCCTAAAGAAGACGCACAGATGTCGCAATGAGCAGACACCACAACCAGCCGAGGACACAACCAGCAAGACACTGCAACAAGCAGATGCCGCAATAAGTAGATGCTGCAACCAGCAGAGGACACAACCAGCAGGGAGCAGAAGTGGCTGAAGTGGTCGGGCACTTGCCTCCCACATGGGAGGTCCCAAGTTCGCTTCCCAGAGCCTCCTAAAGAAGACGAACAGACTACGAGCAGACAGAGGAGGGAGCTATCTGGGGTGGGGGGCAGAAATAAAAAAAAAAATCAAAACTACAGTATGATACCACCTCACACCAAAGAGAAAGAGGAACTTAGTACATGGTTGGTGGGAATGTGAAATGGTACAGCCCCTGTGGAAAACAGTCTGGTAGTTCCTCAAAAAGTTAAACACAGGAACAACAAGCAAAAACTGGCAAAACATCTTTCTAAAAGCTCCAGAAAACAGTTAAAGGATTGCAGTAACAGTGCGAGCTCCAAATCAAGAAAAAGGCCACTTCAAAGCAGTAGGAGCTCATGGCACCCTGGTTGCCCCCACCCCACCTTCCAGCTCAGATCCCTGGTCCCAGTTCCAGAGGGAGCAGAGTAACCCTCCATGCACATACTAGAAGCATGTACTTCTGTCTGATGGTGGCCTAAGGGACACGCTAACTTGCCCTGTGTGTAAAAGGCAGCTGACAGAGCTCAGCAGTCAAGGGGCTGCCTTGGGAAAGGGACTGCTGGTCCAGGACCACTAAGAAACTGTTTTCTAGGAAGAGGGGAACCGTGTAAACAGAGGATTCCTAAGGCCAAATGTGCATGCACAAGACAAGAGGTGTAGCAGTTTGGTATTATTTATGAATTCCAAAAATAGATATTGGATTATGTTTGTAAACTGGTCTGTTCCTCTGGGCAACTTAGATTGTATTGGATTCAGATGTTTCACTTTTACTTGATAGAGTTGTGATTAGGGCTTTGATTGGGCCATGTCAGTGGGACATCAAGTCCCTGCCCCCTTGGTGGATGGGGACTCACAGAGAAAAGACATGGCAGAGGACAGAGTTTGGAGTTTTAATGCTGGAGCCCTGGGAAGTAAATACACAGAGGAGAAGATACATGAGGAAAGAGAGAAGGCTCCATTAGACACGGCAGAGGCCCCAGGAAGAGAGATGAGCCATTCACCTGATAGTTTAGAGCTGGCCTTGTGGAGAGAGTAGAGCAGCTGAGCCCGGAGAGGAATGAGCTCAAGAGAGACAAGACTTATCCCAGCTTACAGCTGATACTGGAAGAAGCTGGGACCACGGAGCCTAAGAAGCCTGAACCCCTGCAGACGTCAGCAGCCACCTTGCTCTAACACATGGCAATAGACTTTGGTGAGGGAACTAACTTACACTTTATGGCCTGGTAACCGTACGCTTCTACCCCAAATAAATACCCTTTATAAAAGCCAACAGAGTTCTGGTATTTTGCATCAGCACCACTTTGGCTGACTAATACAAGAGGTATGCAAGGAAAGGATGATGGAGAGCCCTAAGCTTTGGCCCAGAGCTATTTCCAAACTCATTGTATGGCTAAGCCCTGAAGGAGAGCACTTGCACAATCTGTGCACATTAAAATATCAAAATGTAATAAAAGACTACAAAACATACAACGAAACAGGAAGTAATGCCCCAGGCAAAGGGGACTGAAGCATTAGAAACCATCAATGAGGAGGATCAGACCTGGGACATTCCACATAAAGACTTAAAAAAAAAAAAAAGGTCCTAAATATGCTCAAAGAGCTAAAATAAAACATGGACAAAGAACTAAAAGAAATCAGGAAAATGATAGATGAAAAGAGAATATCAATAAGAAGTGGTTCTTTACAAAAAGGAATCAAACAGAGCTGAAGACCACAGTAACAGAATTTTATAATTCCCTAGAAGGGCTCAACAGCAGATTGGATCTGGCAGAAGAAAGAATCAATGAACTTGCAGATAAGAACACTGAAATCACCCAGCCGGAGAAGCAGAAAGAGGAAAAATGAAGAAAAGTGAACCAAGCCTGCGGAATCTGTGGGATAACCATCAAGTGTACCAATAAACACATTGTGGGAGTCCCCAAATGAGAAGAAAGAATGGAAGAGGCAGAGAGAATATTCTAAGAAATAACGGCTGAGAATTCCCAAATTTACACATCTAAGAGGCTCAATGAACTCCAAACAGGATAAACTCAAATAGACCCACAGCATACCATGTTATAATCAAACTGCCAAATGCCAAAGATACAGAATTCTGAAAGTCACAAGAGAAAAGCAACATGTCGCATCAGAAATCATAGATGCAAGAAGGCAGGGGAAGACATTTAAAGTGTTGAAAGCAAGAAATTGCCAACCAAGAATTCTGAATCCAGCAAAACTGCCTTTCAAAAATGAGGGAGGGATTAAGACATTCCCAGATAAACAAAAGCTGAGGGACTTTATCACCACTAGACCGACCCTACAAGAAATGCTAAAGGGAATGCTGTAAGTTAAAAGGAAAGGACACCAAAGGACACCAATCAACTGGCTGAAGCCACATGAAGACATAAAGATCTCTAGTAAAAATAATGATGTGGGTAAATATAAATACGAGTATTATTGTATATTTGATTTGTAACTCCACTTTTTACTTCCTACAGGATCTAAAAGGCAAATACATAAAATGTAATTGATAAATCCAATAGTTTTGGACTCATAAGATATAAAAACACAATTTGTGACAAGACCACATAAAGGTGGGGGGACGGATGGATACAGGAACATAGGTTATATATGTTGTTGAGGTTATAAAGTTGGTATTCAAAGCAAACTAGACTGTTATAGATTTAGGATATTAAATTTAAGCCCCACAGTAACTACAAAGAAAATGTCAGAGGATATGAAAACTCATAGAGACAGAAATTAGAGTACAGGTAACTAGGAGTGGAAAGCAGGGAAATGGGGAGTAAATGCAAAATGAGTGTAGGGTTTCTGTTTGGGGTGAAGGGAAAGTTCTAGCAATGGATGGTGGTGAAGGTACTATAACATTGTGAATGTGATTAACCCTACTGAATGGTAAGCTTGGGAGGGGTTGCGATGGGACTATTTATGTTATATATATGTTTCCACAATTTAAAAAAAAGGAAAGAAAACTAAAGAGATAATTACAATTAAATGCAGTACACAATACTGGATGAAACCTAAGAAAAGAGGAGAAAAGGCTTAAAAGAACATTATCAAGATATAACAAAAAATTTGGAATAGACCGTAAGCTTTTTATCAATACTTTTTTTTAATTTGATAACTGCAATTAAGGCAACTATATAGCTGAACATCCTTGTTCATAGGAAACACACATGAAAGTAACATGTGTGCAAGGAATATGATATGTGCAATCTGCATTCAACTGTTCAAAAAAGAGAGAGGGGGCAAAGGTGGAAAATGCTAAAGAGGGTAGATCTGGATATCTGGGGACAGCATTATTTGGAGTTCTCTGTATGGGGCTTGCATTATTTTCCCAAGTGTTCTATAAGTTTGAAATAATTTCAAAATAAAATGTTCAAAAAAAAAAAAAGTTAAACACAGAACTACCATATGACCTGTCATTCTTCTTACTGCTGGGTGTATAACTCAAAATAACTGAAAGCAGGGACTTGAACAGACATTTATACACCAAACATTCATAGCAGCATTATTCACAACAGCTAAAAGTGGACGCAAACAAGTATCCATCTACAGCTAAATGGATAAACAGAACGTGGAAAATACATACAATGGAATATTATTCAGCTGAGAGAAGGAATGAAGTTCTGATAACATGCCATTACATGGATGAACCTAGAAGACATCATGTTGAGTAAAAGAAGCCAGACCCAACAAGAGAAATATTGTATGATTCTACTTATATGAAAGAGAGACAAGGAAGACAAACAGACACAGCAAGTGAAAAACAACAAGGGGGTGGGGAGAAATAAAAAAACAAAATAAATCTTAAAAAAGCAAAGGTGGCAAACAGTACAAAGTTGGTGAATCTGGGTATTTGGGCAGGGAATAGCATTAGAGTTCTACATATTGTTTTCTTAATATTTTTGCAACTTTCTTGTAAGTTTGAAATTACTTCAAAACAGAAAGTTTAAAAAATAATAATAAACAAGACAATGGCAGGTTTTAATAAGAACTTTAAAGAAACTACAGCTTGCCTCTCTTCCCAAGTAGTTATATTAGCTTCCCGGGAGCAAAGACAGCTCTATTCATTATCTCCAGGAATTAGCACTGCGCCTAAAAAAAATAATAAAACCTTAGCATTTTCCACCTTTCTCTGCAAGCATTTGTCACTTTCTGCTGTTACGGAGAATTAGGTACAGGGGTCCTCTCCTGGTAGACAGTAAGCTTCTTGAAGGGAGGATTCTGCCAAGTTTATAAATTTTACAGACTGGAAATCTGATTTTCCTTAAGCTATAATTTTTTATACAAAAACTTCACTAATGATATAGCCACAAGCACACCCCAGTGTTGATCTTTGTGCTCGTACCAAGACAGCCCCCTCCTCAGGAAAGCAATTTTCAAGTAATAAAGGGCAACTGAGCAAGTATAATAACAAGAGCCCGTGGTAAGTCTCCCACCTTCTTCACTTACAGATATTACCTCACTGACTCCTCACAACCACCCTGTAATATATAGGTACTATGATGTCTTCATTTGATAGATGGGGAAACTGAGGCTCATGGTCACAGAGCCAATACTGGGAGCTGAGCAACTGGCTCCAGAATCTGTATCACTGCCTCCTGTAGGAACAGACACAAGATCGGTAAAAATATCAGGAGGCAATCCCTTTCCTCACAGAAGGCTGTTGGCAAACTATGGCTAGCATTTTGGATCCTCCCTGGGAGGGAAGCAGAAGGTGGTGAGTTTATTTACAAGCAAAATACTAGTTCATGGAAAAGACAAGTGAATGACATTAATTTTTCAAATTCTTACCACTGGGACGGGGTCTAAACTTTAGCACTTTATTAGCAAGGCCAAAAATCACTCGAAAGCCAACACCTACAAGAAAGAGGCCAAAAAAAAAAACTGCCTTTTTTCTCTTTTAAAGGAAATGTCTGTAATATTTTAAAACTCAGGATTGTTCTGCACAGATGTTAAAACTGACCCAATCTGTTGGGTTGGAAGAAACTTCTGAGAGGCTGGGTGGTTCTGAGTCAAGCATGGGCTTTAGGAATCGACAGACCTGCATTCAAATTTGCATTTACTTACTCTCTCCAAGCCTCGATTTTATCATCTGTAAAATGTGGGAACATGGGGGGAATAATATCTAAATCAAATGGGAGGGAAGCGGCTGTGGCTCAATCAGTAGGGCTCCCGTTTACCATATGGGAGGCCCCGGGCTCAGTTCCCGGGGCCTCCTGGTGAAGGCAAGCCCACCCGCACGGCGTGGTTAGCTGACCCAGCAAGCACAAGCAGCAAGGGGGGGATAAATGAATAAATAAATAAAATCTTTAAAATAAATAAATAAATAAATAAATAAATAAATAAATCAAATGGGAGAGGACAGTACTGGCATGCAGTGGGTACTTAATCAACATTAGCTCATTCCCTTTCTGCAGTTCATACCAGGAAGAGCCTTGATCTGGGAAACAGAAAGCCTGGTTTCAACTCCCAGCTCAATATGTGAGTCAAGTGTTTGAATTCCCTTGACCTTGGCCTCTTTGTTGATAAAACAGAGAGAACAGTACCTACCTCAGATAGTGGTCATAGGATCAAAGAGCACGTCATATGTTAAAACTAGCACAATGCCTCACAGGCTGTAGACACTCAAAAATGCTAGCTAAATCTGAATCGACCAGACTTTGCCCTGTAAAACACTTGTCATGAGAGTTTCCTGCCTCTACTTGCTGTTTAAAATATGGCCCAATGTAGCTCCATCTGTCTCTAAGCTGGACAGTAAACTAGCCAACAGTTCCAGCCCTCCATGGTCATCTCCCCAAAATACACTCAGGGTGTTTGCACCAGCTGGTGAGTCAAGATTGAACCTGATGACCTTGGAATTGTGGGAAGACAGTGTAGTAGAAAGCTCCAGGAATCAGTCCCTCTACTAGAACAACTACTAAACAGGCAGGAACTGCCTGAATCAACTATTTTGAAACTCTGGAGTCCAGCAGAACACTGTACAGCATCCAGGAAAGAGGGGGAGGCAGAGGCTGGTAAAATAAGGTAAATTAAGCTTGCTGGTGCCAGAGAGGAACACAAAAATCCACTTCCCTAAGATCCTGGGTGGGTGGGGGGGAGCATAGGTGGATGGCTGCTCACTGCTTTTGATTAGCGACCTCAGATCTCTGGAGGTCTGGCTCTGAGGGCGGCCACTGTTCCAACCTGCCCCGGACAAAAGTGGGTCAGGAGACTTAAAGGTGTTTCACTTCCCCAGCACTGCAGAGGACAGTTTAAGGGCTGCACTGGCTGGGCAAGGGCCAAGTAAAGAAAGCACAGCTTTGGGGAGCCGTGGAAGAAGCCTTGGTGCCCTCATCCTCTCCCCAAGACAGGTTGGAGCTCCCTCTGTGGGGTCCCTGGTCTTGTTTCAACTGGGAAAGACTGACTTGGGAAACTCCTCTCTGATGTGCCTCCCCTCCCAGAATTTGCCCTCAAGCAAAAGCAGATTGAGATAAGAAAGCAGTGTAAGGAACAACTGAGGCGGATGACCTGGGGCAAAGGCTTACCTGCTTTAAGTCCTGCAGTGAAAGACCTAGGAGAGGGAGAAGATCTGCTTCCTGGGAAGTAGAGGGGGCAATGCAAACCCCTGTAAACAGGGGAACTCCTAAGACCACCAGCAAGCACAAGTCCCGGCCATAGCACAGGACCAGAAAACACAAGGAGGACCCTGCAATTTGCATTCATTTTGGGTTGACCTTCCTGGTAGGAGGGCTGAAATCTGACAGAGAGCACCAGCCAAACAAAACCGATTTGAAAGACAATGAGAGGTGATTTCTGCTTTGATTTGCTTGGTTTTGCTAGCTCTGGATACTCAAGAAAGTCTATCATATCACCAGCCAGTTACAAACTCAAAAACAAAACAAAACAAAAAACTCAGACGTATCAGGGAATAAATTCGAGAGTTACTATTTTAAAATATTAAAATAGACAGTGTGTCACAAAAGATTACATGACAAACAAAGAATCAGGAAATGATGGCCGATCCAAAGAAAGAGAATAAAAACCTAGAAAGTATCAATATAGAAGACCAGATTGTGGACATATTAGGCAAAGACACTTTAAAAGAAAACTTCAATGAAGGAAAATACAGAGAAAGAAAGAACTAAAGGATATCAGGAACACAATGAGTGAACAATATGAGAGTCTAAGTAAAGAGACAGAAATTTTAAAAAGGAACCAAACAGAACTACCGGAGTTGAAAAACCACAATAACTAAAATGAAACATTCCCAGGAGGGTTTCAACAACATAAGAAAGAATCAGCAAACTCAAAGACAAGACAATACAATTAAAATGAGTCAGGCTGAGGAGCAGAAAGAAAAAAGAATTATAAAAAGTGAAAATAGCCTAAGAGTCCTCTGGGATACCATCCAGCGTTCCAATACATGCCTTATGGGAGACCAAGAAGGAGAAGAGAGAAAGGGGCAGAAGGAATAGAAAAGAAGTGATGTCAGAGAATTTCCCAAACATAGCAAAACATGTGAATATGTACATCCAAGAAACCCAGAGAACACCAAACAGGACAAACTTGGGGGCAGGGGATAAGAAAAACAAAAAGCAAAAAAATGCTCTGCCACATATTGATCAAACTGTTGAATGCAAAGGACAAGCAGAAAATTCTGAAGGCTGCGAGTGAAAAGCAACTTGTTAGATACAAGGGAGTTCTAATCAGATTAAGTGCCGATTTACTATTAGAAATCACGGAGGCAAGAGGGCAGTGGGTTGAAATACTTAAAGTGTTGAAAGAAAACAATTCCCAACCAAGAATTTTATATCCAGTGAGACTTCCCATCAAAAATGAAGGAGAAAGACATTCCCAGTTGGGGGGCAAATGTGGCTCAAATGGTTGGGCGTCCGTCTGCCATATGGAGGGACCTGGGTTTGATTCCCGGGACCTCCCGGTAAAATACAAAATTTATATATAGAAGGCACATGGGCTGCCAGGCTCTGTGTGCCGGTGAGCCACCAGGCCCCAGGAGCCATGCAGCAAGATGATGACATAACAGGAGAGAGATGCAGGGGAGAGACAAGACGAGATGCTCCGAAAGCTCCGAAAACCAGGAACTGAGGTGGCGCAGGTGGCAGAACACCTCTCTCCTGCATCGGAGGTCTCCAGGATCGAATCCTGGTAAAGACTGGAGGAGGAGGATGAGAAGAGATGGCAGGAAACAGACACAGAGAATTGCCCAGCTAATGGACACAAAACAGCAAATGGGGAAGGGGGGGTTTAAAATGGATAAAGTAAAATAAATAAACTTAAAAAAAAAAAAAAGACATTCCCAGTTAAACAATAGCTGAGGGAGTTCATCACCCTTAGATCTGCCCTACAAGTAATGGTAAAGGAAAGTCTTCGGACTGAAAGAAAAGGACACCAGAGAGTGGTCCAAAATGGCACAGAGAGCGCTCGGAAGCAGCCTCTGCGCAGACCGGACACTCGCTTGCGCGCCTCACTCGGCTTCCTCTGCAACCAGGTCTGACAAACCCAATATGGCTGAGATTGAGAAATCGGTAAATCGAAACTGAAGAAGACAGAAACGCAAGAGAAAAATCCACTGCCTTCCAAAGAAACGATCAGACAGGAGAAGCAAGCAGGCGAATCGTAATGAGGCATGCACCGCCAACAACATGCACTGTACATTCCACAAGCATTGCCTTTTTTTTTTTTTAAGATTTTTTTATTTTCTTTTTTTTTTTTTTTTGAGCCATCTTAATCCCTCGCTTTCCCCAAGAGAATTGGGCAATTCTCTGTGTCTGTTCCTTGCCCTCTCCTCTCATCCTTCTCTTTCTGTCTTCATCGGGATTCGATCCTGAGAACCTCCGATGTGGGAGACAGGCGTTCTGCCACCCGCACCACCTCAGTTCCTAGTTTTCGGCATGTCTCGTCCTGGCTCTCCCCTGCGTCTCTCTCCTGTTACGTCATTATCTTGCTGCGTGGTTTGGCAGGGCCTGGGGGCTCACCTGCTTGCGGGGCCTAACAGCGCATCTGCTCACCTTATATATTTTTCTTTATTTTACCGGGAGGTCCCAGGAATCGAACCCAGGTCCCTCCATATGGGAAACGGATAGGCCAAGCATTTGAGCCACATCTGCCCCCCAGCATTGCCTTCTTATTTCACTTCTTTTAGCTGTTAACTTTGTAAGATGAAAAGAGGTTGGATCAAGTTTAAATGGCAAGTTTAAATGTGCTGCCCCTTTCCACATCAAAGAATCAAGAACTACTGACAAGGAAGGCTGTACCTACCCCTCCCATCTGCCTGGCTGGCTGGAAGGGAAGGAAAAGAACTTGCATGTTAGTGAAGGAAGAAGCTGGGTGGGATGACAGTGAAATCTGGAGTAAAAGCAAAAGCTGGTCCAATGTGTCCTACAGGCTGTAAAATGCAGTTTAATCAGACTGCCATTTTGTTGTTGTTGTTGTTGTTCAAATGATTTTAATTAATGGAATGTACAATTTTTAAAATATGCAAATAAAAAGTTTTAAAACCTGAAAAGAGAGTCAATAGGGCCAAGATGGCGTTAGTGTAGGAGGGCGCACACTGCAAGCTCCCAGAGCGAGGCGAATTGTGGACGGGGTCCTGCCCGGGGGTCTGTGCTGTGCACGTGTGGAGTGAGAGGCTTGGGACATCTATCTGCGCGGATCGGCGGCATGGACCGAACAGTGGAGATTCGTGAGTTTTGAGGCTGCCGGTGGCGGTTGGCACAGGCGGCTGAGCCCCGCGGCTAGGGAAAAAAAAATAAAACGGCCATTTGGAGCCGCGGGCGGGGCAAAAAAGTTTTATTTTCTGGGGATCTGGCTGCCTGGCGCCCCTTGGACCTTGTGTGAACAGAGCAAACGAGCTAATCAGCACCCGGTGAACCGGAGGGGGGATTTTGGTCGGGGAACGGAGCTGATTTCCCGAGCCACCCAGGGATAAGACCCGGGCCGCTGCGGAGCCAGGAGGAAGGGACACTTCCCAAAAAAGGGAGGGTTCGGTTGGAAGACAGGGAAGGGTATTTTATATTTTTAGAAATTGATCTGGCTGCCTGCACCGCACCATAGCTTTGGGGAGCAGATAAGCCGACCTGAAGCAGCACCAGGCTGAGAGCAGACGCGAATCTGCACTCAAACTGATTTACTGAGCAGCCCGGTGACGCTGGAGCTCGGCGCCAGAAGGGGCGGAATCCGCCATCTTTAGCACTCCTCACTGACTAACATCAGAGCTTCAGCTAACCTGGGGAGTC
>JAKSZT010054053.1:1615422-1682114 GCA_026826555.1 Tolypeutes matacus | reverse complement strand
AATGGCCATCCCAGGGAATGGAGAGGGCCTGCATCTGCAGGCAGGATCATCCCACCCACCATATCCATGGGATATAAGCCCTCTCTCACTTGGAGTTGGAGTGGACATCACCATCCCAGTCCCCTCTGGATTGGGGGAAGAACTATGGACTAGAGTGGACTTGATGGTATTCTCTTGTTCACATATGGTGATTCTAGCAATGCAAGAAATTATAACAATGAGGTGGAGCCAGTGGCCACTTGACACTTTTGGGGTAAGGAGGGGATGAGCAGTTGAAATACAGGGGCTTCTTTGGGAGTTGGAGGTTATCCTGAGTACTGTTGTGGCAACGGATGTAGGCCATTTTAAATCAGCACACACCACTAAGAACTGAGTGGGAGAGAGTGTGGTCTACAGTGTGAACTGTGGTCTATGGTTGGTGGCAAGGCTCCAGGATGTGTAAGTTCATTGAGGGTGGTGGGCCACACTGTGGGAGATGTTTGTGTGGGATGTGGGGGGAGGTGTGGGAGGTAGGCAAAATGGGAATCCCAGTGGGTTCCGTGTAATATTTTGGGTAATCTAAGCACCTCTTAAAATATATGTGTATATATATATATATATATATATATATAAATAACATTTTTGTAAGCAAATACACATATATGCATATATATTTATATATCATTTTGCAAATGTTTGTATGTATTGTGAGAATTTTGATTTTTACCCATAATAAAAAAAAAAAAAAAAAAGAATGGCATAGAGAAATAGACCCGTGGTAAAGATAACCATTTGGGTAATTATAAATGCCAGTACTATTGTATTGCATTTTTTGATATGTAACTCTACTTCTCATTCCCCATAGGAGCTAAAATGCAAATGCATAAGAAGTAATGATAAATCTATGGTTTGGGGCATACAATGTACAAAGATATTATTTGTAAAAAGTACAAAAAATAGGAGGGCAGAGTGGTACAGAAACAGTGTATGTGTACGCTATTGAAGTAAAGTTGGTATCAAATATGATTATTACATATATAGGATGTTAAATTTTAACCTCATGGTAACTATAAGGGAAACATATGAAAAATATATCCAGAGAGAATGAGAAGGCACTCAATATGGTACATTACAGAAACTCAAATAAATACGAAAATAGGCATTAATGGAAGAATTGAAGGACAAAACATGTATAAGACTTACAAAGACTAAATAGCAAAATGGAAGAAGAAAGACTTGCATTATCAGTTGTGACTTTAAACTTTCCAAACAAAAGGCAGAGACTGGCAGAATGAATTTAAAAAGCATGACCCAAATATATGATATTTACAAGAGACTCACTTTAAATTATGAGGGACAAGGACAGTCATTATATATTAATAAAAGAGTCAACTCAATAAGAAGATGTGATAACATATGTACCTAAAAGCAGAGCTCCAATATATATGAAGCAAATACTGACAGATATGAAGGAAGAAATAGTACTACATTAATAGTAAGAAATTTTAAATACACCACTTTCAATAATGGATAGAACAGATAGACAGAAGATCAATAAAGCAATATAAAACTTGAACGATATTCTAACTAACTAGACCCAACAGCCATAAATAGAACAATTCACCCAACAACAGCAGAATACACATTTTTCTTCAGTGCACATGGATCATTCTCCAGGAGAGACCATATCTTAGGTCACTACTGAAATCATACAATGTATCTTCCCCAACCACAATGGAATGAAGCTAAAAATCAATAAGAGAAAGAGAAATGGAAAATCCACAAAATACATGGAAATTAAACAATGTACTCTTAAACAACTGAGTTATAGAGGAAATCACAAAACAAATAAAAATGAAAATATAACATACCAAAACTTATGGAATGCAGCAAAGTCAGTGCTGAGAGAGAAATTTAGAGCTCCAAATGCTTACATTAAAAAAGACGAAAGATTTCAAGTCAGAGACCAATCTTCAAAACTGGAAGAGCTTGAAAAAGAAAAGCAAAGTAAACCCAAAGCAAGCAGAAGGGAAAAAATTAAAATGAGAATGGAGATAAATGAAATAGAGAATAATTTAAAAAACAAACAATAGAATCAACAAAACCAAAAGTTGGTTCTTTGAAAAGATCAACAAAATTGACAAACCTTTAGAGCTAGACTGACAAAGAAAAAAAGAGTGAGTATAAAGAGTGGGTATGAAACATACACACTGTTCCCACATGTACAAAGAACAAATATCAATAATCCATCCCAGATATAATTCAACTTTAGTTCTATCCTTCTTAGAAGGCAGAAAGGTAATGGTGACAGTTTGAAGCTTTTTGTGGATCCCAGAAAATATTGTGTTCTTGAAGCTAATCCGCTCCAGTGGGTGTGGGGCCCTTTGATTGGCTTACTTCCCTGAAGAGTGACCCAGAGTGGGTCTTGGTCCTCTTGCCGGAGTCCTTTATAAACGGAGGATTGAGAGCACAGAGACACACAGAAAAAGGCGGCAGAGACAGAGAAACCTCGAAATGCTGAGAGAGAGGTCCCGGAGGCTGGAATCAGTGGAGCACAGAGGCTCAGAAAGACACCTCCGAAAGGCTCAAAAAGAGGAGGCCTGGAAGAGTGGGGAAGAGATAAGCCATATGCCTGAATGCCCACAACTTGAGCTTGAGGAGAAAGTAAGCCTGGAGGAGAAGGCAGAGACTCAGGCAAGCAGATGCCTCCATGAGCCTTGCCACGTGGCAGGAGTCCAGGATCGCCTGCAGCTGACCTTCAGTGAGACAGCATCTCTGATGATACCTTTGATTTCACGGCCTCAAAACTGTAAGCTTTTTTTTTTTTTTTTTTGATACAAAACTTAATTTAATAGAAATTTTGTTTGTAGTTTACATTCTGTGAGAGCCGAGCTGGAGCCCGCTGCCCCACCCAGAAGTGGCCCAGTCCTAGGGACAGGGGAGCAAGGGAAAGGGTTGGGGGGTGTGTGTCAGAGTTCACGCCCTACCTAGAAGTCCCATTTTCCTCAGTGCTGGAGGGCTGGGGATGTCACCCTCTTTCTCTAGCCCTGTTCTGGACTCCAGGGAGAAGAGCAGATGGAATCTCAGGCCTGGGGCTTCTCCACATAAACACACACATCACCCCCCACTGCCACCCCCCAAGCTGGAGAACTAAGGATGAGGAGGAAGAGAATAAAACTGTAAGCTTTTAACCTACTAAATTCCCATTATAAAAGCCAACCCATTTCTGGTACTTTGTTTCCAGTAGCCTTTAGCAAACTAAAACAGTGAGAGAGAGAAAAAAAATTAAAACTTCCATTATCAAACTATGATACCCACAATCTTCAAGCAGAAAATATCAGAATGTCTCCAAACCTGGAAAATCACAGCGGAGGTCCTAAGAATATCTATATAGAGGCACAGATTTAAAAGGGAGAGAGCAGTGAAGAAGAGATGATCCCTTGATGGGTTGTTCTACCCTGCCCCTGCTCCCACTCCCTCCAAAGCATGAGCAGTGAAGGCGATTTTAAAGTCAAAATGTCATTCGGTGGCAATGCCACAAGGCTTCTAGGACTTGTTTTCTTTCTCCCCACAAATGAGAAGTGAGGGCCACAGAAGAGAAGGGAAGCAGAGGTCAGCACTGCTATAAGGCCTTGTCCATCATTCTAAAGTACCATGCTGCCATATTCAAAGTGTTTTCAACACAATGAATAATTACTATAATAATATGAAAAGAAGCTAACAGTTATTAGGCACTTATCCCTATTCAGCTACCAGTTTATATGCATTAGCTCATTCAGTCCCCATGACAACATTTTTTTTTAGGTGGTACCTGGGATTGAATCCAGGACCTTGCACATGGGAAGCAGGTGCGCAACCACTTGAGCTACATCCACTCCCCTATAACAACACTTTGAGATATTGCTTTCCTCATTTTCCAAACGGAACACTGAGGTTCAGAGAGGCTTAGGAACCTGCCTGAAGTCCCACAGCCAAAGTGGCTTGGCAAGATCTGAACCCAAGTTAGCTAACTCCACAGCCTGACATCTGCCTTAATTCGAAGAACAGAACAACTCCCTCCTGGAGTGAGCCCCCAGAAGTTCCCAAACAGATTGTTAATAAAATTCATGTTCCTGGGCTTGTGGAAAGAAAGTCACTAGACTATGGACAAGGAATAGTTAAGGTCACATTTGCAGACTCAGGACTCTAATTTTTCCCAGTTTCGTGATCCGAAGTCAGGCTCGGAGGCTTAACTTTAATGTAAATTTTTTTGGAGGTGATTCACGTACAATTCCTGCCAAGAATTTTAATAATTAGTCTGAATTAGACCAAACTCTGTCTGCACATGCCTAACAACATCTGCTGATTAAGTTATCCTGGAAGCCCCGCAAAGCCTGGGGAAAGGTTGGCAAAGCAGGATGCAGACCATGTGTGGGGACTTTCAGGAGACAAGACACCTGTGGGGCTGCCCTGTGACGCCAGCCATCCATGCAATTACAACCGGCTCCGGTTCCTACCATTTTGGAGCCACCAGGGACTAGAGGAAGAGACAACACAGCCAAAAGGGCTATAAAAGAAAAACCTTCCCCAACAGTCTCTTTCCTACCATGAACTGAGGCCTATAAAATGTTTCTAACATGATTTTTAGCCCTTTTTTTCTGCTCTCTGGCCCAATGCAGTCAGTAACAGGGACTTACCCACAAGGCAGTGTTTTTTAAGGGTAGGGGAAGACTCCAAATCTTTACTCCTCCACCCTTGGGAATCAGAATCAGCAAGCAGGGGATGGACAGTGTGGCAAAGTCCCCTGGAGAATGTGTGGTCCATCTTTCTCTGCCCATCTCACTTACACATACACACTCACCTACACTCACACACACACTCACAACACACACACATTATGGCCCTAACACACAGTCAACACAGTAGAGGACAGCACCAAAGAACCAAGCCTTTCCTGGAAGACAATGTCATTAAAACCTCACAAATTAAATTCTTGAAGTAGAATTCAAAACAGAAAGGGAAGTTGAGGTCAACCTGCCCTCTCCACCCCAAATTGGGGGAGCACTCTTTCAAGCTAGAATGGTAGCAAATTATAAAGGCATATTATTTGTACAAAACACAAGTTACACGATTGCAAACCAAGGAGGATGGTTCTAGGCCAGAGCTGTCCAACAGAAATACACTGTGAGCCACAGACATAATTCAAAATTTCCTAATCGTCACATTAAAAAGATGAAAAAGTAACAAGTGAAACTAATTTTAATATATTTTAACCCAAGGTATCCAAAATATTATCATTTCAACAGGTTATCAATATAAAAAAATTATCAACAGAATATTTTACATTCTTTTATTCATACAAAGTCCTTGAAACCCTGTGTATTTTACCCTGACATCACATCTCAGTTGGGATTTGCTGCATTTCAGGTGCCCAGTAGCCCCATGGCTACTTATTATATGGACAGTACAATGCTAGGAAGTGACACAGTACAATTAAGAAAGGTCCTAGCTTACTCTTCTAAATCATGTAATTCTGAATGATTGGCCTGTATAGAATGAATGCATACAATGTTTGTAATCAGAAAGATTTTCTTAAAAAGAAAAGTTTTAAGTTCATGCTTGCCCATTTACTACTAAATGGTCCTTACTCAACTTTATTTTATTTTATTTTAAACCCAAGTCCCTCCATATGGGAGACGGATGCCCAACCATTTGAGCCACATCTGCCCCCCACCCCTTACTCAACTTTTTGAGCTTCAGTTTCATCAAATGCAAATGGAGACCAAAAAAAATCCAACACAATGTCTTTTTATAGGGTGTTCTGTACCGTGCTATGCAAATGCTAATTACTGTCATTACAGCTCCTTTAAGAGAAAAGATCATTCTTACAGATCAACCACATTCTTTTCTTTGGTCTTTAAATATTTTGCACACACCTGTTATTCTTTCCCAGAGGCATAAAAACAGTAAGAAATGCACACCCATAATCCCAGCACTGTCAGTTTATCGGAAACTACAAGCCTACTGTATAAGAAAAATCCCACCCTAATTTCTAAGTGATCTTTAAACTGTTTAATCGAATAGATATTTTGTTAAAATGAATAACTTCATGGTCAGCAAACTCTGGAGCGAATTAGCCTTGCCTCCAAGAGAATTAGCCAATGCAAAGAGCATGTTCTGATAGAGAATATCCACCTCAATCCAAGTCCCCTTTCCTTGAGCCTTCTGATTCTTTTAAGGGTTTTGGTGAATTATTTAGGAATTTAGGTGATTGTTTTTTCAATACAATTTTTTAGGATTGAAAAGAGAACAGGTGTCTCAATATTTTTTAATAGTTGAACAAAATAACTCCTGGGTGCCCCCCCCACCAATTATAACAAAGACAATTGTGCATGCCTTCAGTAGTGAGTAAGCAAATGGTGATTATTTTACAGAGTGACTTATACAAACAGAAACCAGAGAAAGCGTTTGTCTTAGAGAATTCACTGTAACTAGAGAACAAATCCTTGTTTCCAAAGGCCATATGAGGTTCCTGGCATCTGTGCCCTTGCCAGACAGAACGCTGGCCCTGGCAGAGGCCACGAGGACTCTCCATTACAGCATGCTCACGCTGCAGACGAGCCATGTGTGCATCAGGTTTCTGAGGTCCAGATTATAGCTAAGATCAGGCTTTCCTCAAGTGTGTCCCACAGATCACTCATTCCACAGGATGTTTACAGGCATTTCAGGAAGGGGATGGGAGACCAAGCAGGAGTGTCACATTCAAATGAGTTTGGGAAAATCCTGGATCAACACAGAGTTCATCAGGTTCTTCTATTGTTGTACTGCTCAGTCTTTATATGCAAATGTGGGTGTTTTCTTTTAGGGGCAGGTAGGATTTAGCCATGGGTTGAATCTTTTTTATTTAGGAGGTGCCAAGGATTGAACCCAGGACCTAGAACACTGGAAGCAGGAGTTCAACCACTGAGCTACATCCACTTCCCGAATCTTTTTTCAGAGATCAGATCAACAGTATCCTCAGATTGACATGGGCATATCTTCAGACATTTCCATGTTCACCATAAAATATAAAGGATGGTAGAAAAAAAACACCGAGGTTGGGTCTCCCCTCTTGAAACCAGTAGTGTAAATACCTTTGTTGTTTTCTTATCAAAACTGACACTCAGTAGCACTAGACTCAGCACTGGCTGATGTAACACCCTCAAGATGGCAGCTCTGCCCATTTACCTGTGATTTCTCCATTCTTCCTCCCAGGTTTCCCCCAGCCTTCCTCCTTACAGATACCTGTGGCCCCATTCATTGTCACCCCTGCTTCTGTACCTAAAGGCACTGATATAAAAAGTGCCAGCATTCTGAAAGAATACAGTTACTGTAACTTTGATTGTCTTTACTGAGTGTTCCAGAGAGCCTGTTCAGGGTAGGAAGACACCACAAAGGAAGAACAATTTCTGATTTTTTCCTTGACAACCTAGGTTGGCCATTATGTTTCCAAACAACCAATTTCTGCTTCTCTGGATTGAAACTATTTAGTTAAATCTGCATAGTACGTGGCAGTGGTTCCCAAACACGGGACAAGGACCCCTTGGAGAGAGACCCAGGGTTATTTCAAAGATTCTTCCATCCACATGAACTCCAAAAACTGTCCGCAGGCCAAAAACTCAAAAGTATAACTGTCATTAGGGAAGGGATCTATGAACCCTTTGATATTAAAAAGAGATCTCCACATTAAAAAAAAAAAAGAAAAAAGAAAAAAACCAAGACTAGAGGACTAGAGCATTTAGTAAATATATCCCTGCCAGTAATCTGTCCTATTATTAGCAAGTGAAAAACATATCTCAGTATCTTAAGTTATAGAATAATGAATTAAATGATACAAATCTTTGCGCTTACTTCCAGTTTTAATCTCATAAACATGCCTATAAACCCAAGCATTACACAACCATCTTTCCTGAAACTCTACAATCTTCTACACTTCAGCAATGGAATGGATTAGAAGATTTTGTATTTATTTTTCAGAGATACCAAATAGTGGAAGTTATTGGTGTTCCAATAGAATAAAATCTCAGTATAATATTGTGACAGGCTTGCATTGATTAAAAAAAAAAAACAAAAAACAATGTCACCATGGGAAGCGGCTGTGGCTCAGTCAGTGGGGCTCCCGTTTACCATATGGGAGGCCCCGGGTTCGGTTCCCGGGGCCTCCTGGTGGGGGCGGGCCCGCCCGCACGGCGTGGTTGGCTGACCCAGCGAGCACAGGCAGCGGGGGGGGGATGAATGAATAAAAAAAAAAAAACTTTAAAAAAAAAAAAAAAAAAAAAAAAAAAACAATGTCACCAGAACCTTCGCCTGACCTTTATTCACAAAAGACACCTTCTTTTCTGCTAGAGTTTTGCAAGGGATGAAAAAAATGGAGATTTAATAAGCTTGTATTGCAAGGGAAACCAATCTTAAAGAACTACTGGGAATGATGCTCATGAACTAGATTAATTGGAAACAGGGTATGTAATAGATAATGTATGCCTTAAGAAATGCTAACAAGTGATATCCCCTTTAATATATATATTTATCCCCTATAGATATTATAAAATAAGAATTACCATTAAATACTCCTATCATAAACGCAGTTTATTTGCCAAGGGAAAATATAAAAAATAATTTCACTTAATCACAGGGATTATTTCATAAAGACCTATAAAAACAATTGTTTTTCTCTGAAAAGCTCTATTCAGTTCTAGGTTGGAGTGACACCTTCTAAATCAAACAATCTATGACTTGAATTTGTAACTGGCACAGGGAGGTGACAAAATGTTTTCCAAATGTTGTGGGAATTGTTTTAAAGCTCCCAATGCATAATACATTTTTTTTTTAAAGAATTTATCATCAGTTCTAAGACAAAGCAGTTGTTACAAATACTTGCAACTGATGAATTTTTTTAAAAAAACATACCTTCTATATACAGCATTATTGCTTCAATGAATTAATGCCAACAAATATGGTCAGTATTGCTTCCAGATTCTTCAAGCAATTGTACTTCTTATACTGGCCAACCCAATCTCGTCTGTCCTGGATAACTCGATTTCAGTCATTTGCAAACTCAAAATAACTTCTCTACAATGAAAATGTAGAGGCACCTGAGCCACTTTATTGGGCAGTAAAACAAAGAACATGGGCACAATTCATTGTCTTTTCACATAGGTCTGCATACAAAATATACTGTAGAAAAAAAGAATTTCCTCTCTTGATGAAGAAGCCTTTGGGAGAACAGTTTCCAGTCCACAATGTGGACTTTAACTCCATTTGGCCTATTCTCTCAGAGGACTCCAAGTTCCCACAGTACATGTGTGTTCAATTTTATTGCTTTGCACTTGATATATTGCTTTGTAACTGTTCAAGGCATTTTTCAGTGAACATTATGTTTCTGTCTCTCAAACTATACTCTAAGCTTCTTAACGATAAAAACCATGCCCTTTCTCTCCCTTGGGATTTTTTTTTGTTTTTTTTTTTAAACTATAATTGCATTAAACCTATAAATTAAGTCTGAAATAATATCTTCACAATATTTCATATTTCCAGCTAGGAACAGTCTGTTTCTCTATTAATGCGAGTCTTTTTTCTTAAGGTCTAACCAATATTTTATAGTTTTCCCTAACTATAAAAACAACATGTGTACGTGGTGAAATTTCAGAGTCTTTCCTTTCCCAAATCCCAATCTTACCCTCAATCGTAGCCCCCTCAACTGTTTCTTATGCACCTTCCAGAAAATGTTCATGTATATAGTAAGTATAAATATAAATAATATTTATACTTAATAATATTTATAAGTATAAATATCAGCCCCCTAAACTTTTTAAAAGCTAGGCCAGTTATCAATTTATTGCCTCTCAGCTGGCAAAGGAAAACTATTTAAAGGGCACAGATCTATTTTTATCCATTACTTTTTTTTTTTTTTTAGGAGGCACTGGGCCTTGAACCCAGGACACTTCATACATGGGAAGCAAGTGCTCAACCACTGAGCTACACCCACTCCCCAACAGATCCATTTTTCAAGATCAGGCAACAAAGGGTGAATTTGGAACTGAAAGGCAATAAATTGGTAACCGGCACAAAAGCTAAATATAAGCACACTGTACACTGGCACAAACTACAAATATTTTTAATGGCTGCATTATGTGGATAACCATAATTTATGGTTAAATCATGAGTCTTTTAACTCGTGAGATTGTTTCACATTTTGTTTTAACTGCAAATATTGCTACACAAACATCTTTGTACAAAATCCTTGTTTACATTTGCAAGATGTTGGATAAATTGCTAGAAATTGAATTGTTAGCTCAAAGGTTATGTACATTTTTTCTTTTGAGTGACATTGTCAAAAACTCTTCATCAGTTTACACTTCTAAACGCATGTGAGTGCCTGCTTTCCCATAGCCTTGTCAACACTGCATGCTAGCAAATGTTCTTTTGGCCAGTCTAATAGTGACATACCATTTTTTTTTTTTTTTTTTTTTTTTTTTTTTTTTTTTTTTTTTTTTTTTATACCATTTTTTTTTATCATTTACCCTTATTTACTTATCAGTGGAACTAAGTATCTTTCAGATTGAGAAACCATTTCTATTTCTTTCTTTGTTCAAATTCTTTATCCAAATTGATTTTAAGAGCTTTTTATACATTAAGAAAAAAATAGCCTTTTCTCTATCATTCCCTGTAATATGTGTTAGAAATATCTTTTCCCACAATATGGTTTGTCATTTGATCTAGATTCTGGTAATTGAACCCTACAGACATTTTATGTTGGACTCATCTCTTATACTCACCAATAAAATCTAGTTTAATTTTCTCAACACAAATTTATGCTAACTTTCCTTTCCTGAAAGGTAAAATCAGTCAGAAAAATTAAGACTCAGTTATCAAAAATTCTTCACCTGACCTATAAGAGATGCTAAAGAGAGTTCTGCAGGTTGAAAGGAAAGGACTCAAACAATACACTGAAGCCATATGAAGATATAAGGATCCCTGCACGGCACATTTATTGCTTTGTTTGAAAAGTCCACGTTTGTCAGTTTTCCAGAGTCCAGCAACCCTCTTTGCCTCTAGTAAAAGATGCCCAGGCTCAGATGTTTCAAAACAGCCGTGATTACAGATGAAGATTTTGGCCCTTGCCCTGCCTCAGCAGAGACTCCTCAGCCCAACACCCAGCTCAACCGGCTAAGAAAGGAGATTGGGTCAATTTCCCAGAAATACTACAGCCCAACACAAGACCAGAGGGAAGAGGATAATGAGGCAGGCTTCTCATCTACCACATCCTCAGGTAATGAATAAGTGCCAGATGTTCTCAGATGACAAGTTCTCTCCTGGCACATTCTCCTTCTTATCCTTTCTAGTAAAAGAACAGAGAAAAATGAGAAGATGTGAACTGCATTCTATTTGTTCTTGATATCCGAACATGATGGCACCAAATTAATGTCTGTGCAAGTGGGATAGCTAAAAAATAATAACCATTTTCTAATGATTTCATGTAGGGACAGTAATTTAATTATTTAATTTTTTATCACAGAAGTTGTAAGTTTACAGAAAAATTATGCATAAAATACAGAGTTCCCATATACCACCCTATTATTAACAGCTTGCACTAGTATGGTACATTTGTTACAATTCATGAAAGAACATTTTAATAATTATACCATTAACTACAGCCCATCATTTACAATAAGGTTCACTGTGTTGTACAATCTTATGGGCTGCTTTTTTGTTTTTATTTTTATTCTAGTAGATTATATACAACCTAACGTTTTCCCTTTTTAACCACTTTCAAATATGTAATTCAGTGCTATAAATTACATTCACAATGTTGTGCTACCATCACCACTATCCATTACTAAAACTCTACGACCAGCCCAAATAGAAATTCAGTACAATTTAAGCATTAACTTCCCATTCCCTACACCTATCCCATCCCCTGGTAAGCTATATTTAATTATTTAACAAACATTTCTTGAGTAACCACCATGTGTCTAGATCTGTAGATATGGAGTCCTTGCCTGCCAGAAGTACAGCGAGTCTAATAAGAGACTGAAATACATAAAACAGCACCAGGTATTGTCTTCAGAAGAATGCACTGAGTGATAAGGAAAAACATAGGTAGTATAATGATTAGGATATTCTGTCAACTTGGCCAGGTAATAGTTCCCAGTTGTTTGGTTAATTAAGCAAGGGCATTTCATGGGCTTTAATTGCATCTATGACTAAATATATCTACAACCACCTGAGGAGACTGCCATCAACAATGAGTGACGTCTTATCTCATCAACTGAAGGCATTAAAAGGAGAAGTCGTTTCAGCATTTAGGGAGAGAGAATTTCCATCTCTACCGCATCTCCTGGGAAACTCATCCAGGACCTTCATCTGAGTTCCTGGCTTGCAGCCTGCCCTACGGAATTTGGACTTATACATCCTCACAGTCACACAAGACAATTTTATAAAATCTCATACTATTTCCAGATATCTCCTGTGGGTTCTGTTTCCCTAGAAAACCCTAATATAGGTGGCACATCCAATCAAACTGAAAGTCAGGGAAAAGCCATGGATAAGGTGAGTATGGGATGCTCCTACCAAAGCCTAGAAGTCAAAAGATGAATAGAAGCTAAGGGAGAAGAAAGGTTTATTTAAGGAGGAGGAAGGGATACAATGAGACAGCAGAGGAAAGCTTGAAGCCAAACACAGAGGAAGTTAATGGGTAGAGAAAACAAGGTCCCAGAAGAGACAGAAATATATTCAATTCAACAAAACGTGCCAGTCATTGGACCAAGTGGGGACAAAGATGAATAACAAGGACTTGAGTCTAACCGTCAAGGAGCTCACAGCCCATTGAGTGAGATAAATAAATAAACATGTAATTCTAATAGAGAGAGTGTGTTATGATATGGGAAGTAAAAGGTACAGTTAGGTCCACGGGAGGCATATTGAAACCATGTTTGGGGAACTGAGCTTCCTGGGGGAAGTTATGATAAATTCATGGAATCAAGAGCAACAGGCAGAGGAAAGAAAGGAAACAGGATGAGTAAAAATATATTAAGTGGCCAAAAGAAACTTGCATTGGAAAAATAGGATTTTATAGTTGAGAAGAAATGCAATCTGAATTAGGACTTTCAAGGGTATAGAAAAGTAAAATTCTGGATGAGCCTTTAGGAGTAGTTTCTAAGAAAAGAAAAAAAGTGAGAATGAATTAGTACATACTGTGATGCTCTGCCAACCTTAGTGGCAAGAACAAAGAATCTAACAAGGATACTCTAGGGCTGAACCTTGGGCATGGCAGGAGACCTAACAAAGGGGTGGGGGATGGCGGGCAGGTTCTCGGACACCATGAAGCACAAAACTAAAATGAGGACAGACCTGAAACTTCCAGAGGCCCTCACACCACCTCCCATTCTGTTCCTCTAATCCCTAGAGCTTTGGTCTCCCAGCAATCAGTTCTATGTTTTCACTTCTATGCTCCAGTTTAAACCACATCTTGAAAAGGCACTTCTTGAAAGACAAAGATTGGGAGAAAAATAGTGAAGCTGTTAAGAGTTCCTGTCTACTTGCCAAAGCATTGTTTTAGTCAAATGTTAAATGAAAAGGGAGAAACAGAATGATGATTTTATTTGAATTGCTTCCAAGGAAAAGTAACCACCAGCAAAACACTAGGCCCACTTTGCTGGAAATCCTGGCACGTCGACAACAGAAATGGAAGCAGAAAATTGCATCTTCCAGAAAGCACAGCATCAAATAGGAAAAACCACAGGAGCGATCTGCTTTAAGGTTCCTGTGGCTCAGGATCCATTTTCTCTATTTCTACCTCTTCCTGCTGAAAATGGAATTATTTAAAACTTATTTTTTCCCTTGCAGGGGACTTTTAGAAGTGATTAAAGGTCAAATTCCTCGTTTTAAGTGAAATTCCTACATTGCATTTTAAATTTACTGAAATAATAAAGTAGTAATGAATAAACTAAAAGAATAAAGTAGAATGAAAATAAATATATTCCAAAACTATAGGAGAGATTGCAGGACGGGTAAAATGATACCCCCTCATGGTGAAAAGAGAAATTGCACCCCAGCATATTAGCTACTATAAATATCTAAGATGTCAAAAGTACTTGTGTTTATGTACTCCTGACATATTTGTATTAAAATGGAATAATACTAATCTTGTTAAAAGCAATAGACCTTCTGAAACTATTGAAGCGGGAATATGATATATGCAATTTAATTTTAATTCCTTTTTAGACTTGGACTTCCTGCATGGATATATTTACCTTTTGAATAAAAGGACCACAACTTGTATTTTTTTTTTTTTTTTTTTTAAAAATTTATAAAATTTTTTTTATTATTAAAAAAAAAAAAAAAAAAAAAAGTACTAAGTGTTCAGAAATCCCAGATATGGTAAAAAGAATCCCTGTAGCCCAGAGGTGAATGGTATGGGCAAACAGCGTAAGGAAAAGACAAAAAAGATGGGCAATCAAACTATTGGAGTTGTCAAACTATGAAAGGTACCGAGAGCTTAACATCACGTGCCTAAGTTACAGCAGCCAACAGGCCTGTGAGTTGGTCACCACCTTAACCTTTTCCTTAGCATAAATTTTCAAACCAAGTTGAAGGTGGGTATTTTCAGAGGGCCTATACCTTCATTCATTAATCAATTTATTAGACACTATGTGTGCTATTGTTACACATACTGAAGTTATAAATCAAATATAAGGCTTTGTCTCCAAGAAGACTGCTTGTTCTTTGAGCAAAGCAACAATGTGTTCTATGTCTGGGGCTCTGTATCACTCATAGACCTAACGTCAAGCCACAGGACCACTTGAGGAAATTATTCCACATCCTCCTTGTTCTCTGATCATGCTGCCATCTCATTCCTCCCCCTTGCCTTTATTTCCAGATTTTTATTTCTTGCCTACCCCCCTTGAACTTAGCACTCAGCTCCTTGGCTTGATTTGCAGCCCTCCCTCAAAGACTTGGCTCAGACCCACTTCACTATATCATCCCAATTCAGACTGCCCCAGGTAGACTTTCCTACCCTATTCAAACTGCTGGACACAAACCCCACTTTCCAACTCTACAAGAGGCATGTGCAAAGCACACCATGGGAGCAATGGGAAGAGGATACTAACGCTGTCTAGGAATACTCTGCAGAGGAGGTAATGGCTAAACTGAATGTCAGCAGATGAGTGGAGCAGAAAAGGGTGGGAGTGGCAGTCTAAACAGAGGAGACTGCATGTCAGTGAAGAAAAATGTGTTTGGAAGTCAGTTTTGCTGACAAGAACCCCTAATGGAAAATAAGAGAACATTTGCCGAGCTCTTACTTTACAGAAGCCACGTGGCCCAGTACAGGGCCTTGCACGTCACAGAAACTCATTAGGTATTTGTGGAACAAATGAAATAACAGTTGCGTAAAAAAATAAAAGCTGTGTGCCTATGTCAGAAAATAAGCTATAACGTTATCCTTCTAGGAAGAAGATGTAAAAAGAAAAACAGAAAATCCAATATCCCCTTTACCAAGATAAGAGCTTCTATTCCTTCTGTAATCTAAGAATGACAAATGAGGCTGTGCGGGGACTTGTCCTTTGTGCCAGGAACAGAGCCACAGATCCCTGGACTCAGAGGGGCCTGGTCATGATTAAAGTTATTTTACTTTTTAACATTCAGTTTGGTAGATAAAGAAAAGAGGGACTAAAAGGAAATTGGAGGACATATAAAGAGATGTTACAACTCAACAATAAAAAGACAAATGACCCAATTAAAAAATGGGCCAAAGACTTGAATAGACATTTCTCCGAAGAAGAAATACAAATGGCAAAAAAACACATGAAGAAATGCTCAATATCACTCATGATTAGGGAAATACAAATCAAAACTACAATGAGATATTTTCACACCTATCAGAATGGCCACTATGAAAAAGACAGAGAACTACAAGTGTTGGAGAGGATGTAGAGAGATAGGAACACTTCTTCACTGTTGGTGGGAATGCAGGATGGTATAACCACTATGGAGGACTGTTTGGCAGTTCCTAAAGAAGTTGAATATAGACTTGCCATGTGACCCTGCAATACTACTACTGGGTATATACCCAGAAGAACTGAGAGCAGTGACACAAACAGACGTCTGCACACCGATGTTCATAGCCACATTATTCACCATTGCCAAAAGGTGGAAACAACCCAGGTGTCCATCAACAGACAAATGGATAAACAAACTGTGGTCTATTCACACGATGGAATATTATGCAGCTGTAAGAAGAAATGAAGTCATAAAGCATATGGCAACATGGATGAACCTGGAGAACATTATGTTGAGTGAAGCAAGCCAGACACAAAAGGACAAATACTGTATGAATGCGTTACTATGAACCAAATATATTGTGTAATATATTGTTTGATTAAAAAAAAAAAAATTTACATGTATCCATTACATTTAATTGAGAAATGTATATATTCATCTGTGTTTACTTTTTAGTTTATAATTGTTTATATTTTCAATTATTAAATGTACAAAATAAAGTTTAAAAAAAAAATGAAGCCAACAAAATAACCAAATACAATTAATAAGAAAATAAAATAATGAGTTTTTTTTTTGTTTTTTTTTTTAAAGATTTTATTTATTCATTCATCCTCCCCGCCCCTGCTGCTTGCACTCGCCGGGCCAGCCAACCACGCCGTGCGGGCGGGCCCACCCCCACCAGGAGGCCCCAGGAACCGAACCCGGGGCCCCCCACATGGCAAACGGGAGCCCCACCGACCGAGCCACAGCCGCCCCCCAATAATGAGTTTTAAAAATAACAAATAAAATACAAAAAATTTAAAAATAATTTGAAATAATAAAAAATATAAAATAAAAAAATAAATAAAAAAAGGAAATTGGAGGATACCAGTGGGTTTTATCATAGTATTGGGGGTAGAGGTTTATACCAAATTACTTTATTTGAAGGAATGGTAGAAATGAAAGAACTTGGTGGATGTTGATACAACTTATAGAAAAAGTAAAGGTAAACCCATCACACATGTTGTGACGTGGGGACCACAAAAGTCACCCCCAAGGCTATGGAGAAGCCAGCCCAAGGCTTAGTTCTCTCATCACTCCCAGGGTGTGCTTGTCAAAGAGATACTCTGCCAAGCCAGAGTCCATCCTGTGCAGGTTGGTTATGTAACCACCCATCTCTTTCTAAGTCAAGAAAGTAAGACAGAAGGCAGTTTGAACCAAAGCAAATTATTGTCTCTGTAGCCATATGAAGATTGGAATTCACAAAAGAAATGCAATGCTGTGGTGAGGCCAGACATCTCTGTAGAGAGCTGACGTGGTTTCCTGCTTCAGCAGTGCTTGAACAGAACCCAGCGCTCAGCCCTGACAACTGGCCACTCCTAGCCTTCCCTCTGCCACCTCCTCACAGCACCCTCAGCCACGCCAAGGCCCTCCTGCCACTCCTCAGCTGCCTGCCACGATGACCATGTCCCCATTGCAGAGGTGCCAGGAAGACAACCAGGACTCAGAGGCCACCATTCACCCTTGGTGAATTTAAGGACTTAGAAAACAAATAAGTTAAATCAAGTTTGCACAGCCTCTTTCCTTATTAAAAAATATTCCTGGGATGATTATTCCATTTAATCAGCCTTTATTACAATGCTCCTTCAATGCAGTATGATAATTCTTCAGTTCTAAGATGCTATTAAATGTGAATGTTGTTATAACAATGGAAGAGCCCTATAATCTCAGCATGTTTGGAGATTAGATTTTCATTTTGTGGAAGCAGCTAGTTTTGTCAAGACAAAGTCAAATCCCTTTCTCTAGCACCTACTCTTTTTTTTTTTTCTTTTTTTAGGAGGTACCAGGGATTGAACCCAGGACTTCATACATGCAAAGCAGGCACTCAACCACTGAGCTATACCCGCTCCACTCTAGCACCTACTCTTACTGAAGGTTACAGAATCGATGGCCCCCAGGCGGCCCCCAGGCCTCACTTACTGAAATCCCTGCAGCCATCTAATTTGGCCCTCAGGCACTGGCTTTGGTTCAAGGTGGGAGAGAGAACTGCATCAATCAACATTTATTAGGTAGTGCACAGCTCTGGAGGAAAACAACAACTGGTTAAGTAAGGTTGGAAAATAATCCAGAAAATCCAACTAGATGTAAACATTCTCGGTAGAAAACACCTGGGAACACCTTCCATTCAATCTTGGCAGACCATACTGGTGTGCAAGCTCATCTGGCTATACTCCCTCTCCTCAAAACTCCAGGCCATAAAAGAAAGTCTGACCCCTAATCCCTCCCTGCCTCATCTCCTGCCAGCATCCAAGAGGCCCTCAGCAACCATCTAGATTGTCCACTCCATGCTAATGGCCTTTACCTCCAACTCACTTTTTTATTTTTTTTATTTTTTAGGAGGTACCAGGGATTGAACCCAGGACCTCTTACATGGGAAGCAGGTGCTCAACCACTGAGCTACATCCGCTCACAATGAGTTAGTTTTTCCGTTTGTTTGTTTTTAGGAGGTACCAGGGATCGAGCCCTGGACCTCGCACATGGGAAGCAGGCACTCAACCACTGAGCTACATCTGCTCACGATGAGTTAGTTTTTCTGTTTGTTTGTTTGTTTTTAGGAGGTACCAGGGATCGAGCCCTAGACCTCGCACATGGGAGGCAGGTGGTCAACCACTGAGCTAGATCCGTTCCCCACCTCCCATTTAGTTTAGCAAGGCAACATTCCAAATCTGTAACACCCAAATTCCCTCAAAGCCAAAATTACAAATTTAGAAATCCTGCTTCCTGTCCTTTTGTCTCTCCCAGCCAGCTACCTCTTTGGCCTTGGGGTATCCGGCAACACCTTATGATTGTTCAGATTCAGCCTAATGAGGCAACATGCCTACATGGCTACCGTCTCAGCCAGGAGGATACCAGGCACTCCTGGAATTTGACTTGACAACCAGCAGTGTCTACACAAAGCTCCTTGGTCTTAGTGCACGTCCAGCTTGCCTGGGCTTGGCCTAGACTCTTACCCTAGTTCCCTTATCCCAATACCATAAACATTCCCAGTTCCATTCCCAACTCTCTCCAGATCTGCAATGCTCTCTAGGCTCTCAACCCTTATCCAGATTCACTCACTATCCTGACTATACCCCAGAGTCAATCTCATCAATTATACTCTCTTTGGCAGCATTGGCTACATTCTCCATTAGCTCTTGATTTATACTGCTTTACTAATCCAGTCTCCAGTTCTTCGCCTTCAAAGGTATCTCTGGAGGATTTCACCACCTAGGAACCCTTTCCGTGATTCTCTTTCAGCAACCTTTCTGGTGCCCCACAGTAGCTGTTTCAAAAGTTTACCAAAGGTTTTGTAAAATTATTACTGTACCATGTACTGGCTATAAGATGTAGACACCTTTCAGTAAGCCAATCATTTGTAACCATTCTAGCAATGTCATATTAGGTTAATAAGGCTGCTGTGTTTTAAAAGACATTTTTATTTGGGTTTTGGTGAAATTCTTTAATTTGTTGATTATATTCATATAAAATCAGCATTCATTGACACATAGCTCTAATGACATATGTATGAAAAACCACACACTGGATGACCTAGTCGATTATTTAAGCATAAAATAAATTGTGTTAAACTCTTCAAAAAAAAAAAAAAGTTTACCAAAGGGAAGCGGCTGTGGCTCAATCAGTAGGCTCCCGTTTACCATGTGGGAGGCCCCGGGTTCGGTTCCCGGGGCCTCCTGGTGAAGGCAAGCCCGCCCGCACGGTGTGGTTAGCTGACCCAGTGAGCACAAGCAGCAAGGGGGGGATAAATGAATAAATAAATAAAATCTTTAAAAAAAAAAAAAAAAAAAAGTTTAACGGGGGGGCGGAGCATCCGTCTGCCATATGGAGGGACCTGGGTTCAATCCCCGGGACCTCCTGGTAAAATAAAAAATATATATAGAAGGAGCATGGGCTGCCAGGCTCTGTGTGCCACTGAGCTGTTGGGCCCCGGGAGCCATGCAGCAGGATGATGACGTAACAGGGGAGAGACAAGACGAGATGCTCCAAAAGCTCCAGAAGCCAGGAGCTGAGGTGGCGCAGGCAGCAGAATACCTCTCTCCTACATCGGAGGTCTCCAGGATCGAGTCCTGGTGAAGACTGGAGGAGCAGGATGAGAAGAGATGGCAGGAAACAGACACAGAGAATTGCCCAGCAAATGGACACAAAACAGCAAATGGGGAAGGGGGTGTTTAAAATGGATAAAGTAAATAAATAAAATCTTTAAAAAAAAAAAAAAAGTTTACCAGGTGTTCTACCCTGTACCCATCCACTCTCAAAACCATCTTGTCTCATCTTCACAAAGAAAACAGAGCGCCTCCAGTAAGGGCTCTTCCACCCCCTCCCCATGTTTTCCTTCCTCTTCTCCTTCCCCCCAATCTCAGAGGACTGTACCCCAAGCCCTACAACTAACTCTTCTCTTTCCTTCCTACTTCCCAGGGGACCTCCTTTGCATCATTATCCCACCTTTACCATTTAAATGTTATGCAACCTTTAAAAGTTCCTTAACCTCTTTGTAACTCAATTTCCTCATCTGTAAAGCACAGCTAAGAGCATCTGTCTCATAGATTTGTAGCGATAACTAAACAGAGCCAACATCTTTAAAGCACTCAGAACCGTGACTGGCACATAGATCCCACGCACATACATGGGAGCTGCTTCCTTCACTGCTCCCTTTCCTTCTCAACATTCAAACAGAATCAGGCCTTTACAGCGCCCCCCCCCAAAGTAATGATTTGTCCTCAAGCAACCACTTCCTTTCTCTTGCTCAGCACCAAATTTCTTGACTCACCATAACTCACGCCTCGACTCCCTGCAGGCTGCCTTCCTCTGCCTCACAATTCTACTGAATCTGAATCTGTTCTTGGTGAGGTCAACAATGACGTCTTGTGGCAAACCTACTGGCTTGTTTTCAGTCCATTCTTTGCCATCTGAAAGCACTGCCCTCCATCTCTTTCTCAAGGCTCTTTTGCTCCTGTCCTTGGTTTCCAATACCAGCCCTTCCGGCTGCCCCTGAAAGCTGGGGCTTCAGTGGTTCCACCTTGACCTTCTCTTTCTCTCTCAAAGATGATCCCATCTGCTCCCACAACTTGGACACTCATGTGTGCTAAAGATTCCCACATCTACACTCCTTATCCAGCCTCTCTTCTGGGCTCTGCCAGTTTTCTCAACCCAGTTATCCCAGGGGAACCTCAAACTCAACATGTCCAAAACTGAGGTTATTGTGTTCCTCAAACCTGTTTCTTCCTCTGTGTTGCTTATAAAGGGTAAGTGGTGTTCAAGTTTGGGGGTGAGGGCAAAAGAGGTGACAAAAGATGAGAAAAGGCCCAGCTGGGAGCCCACTCTCAAGTTCTTACAAGATGCTGTGTGTGGATTCCAACAGCCCTAGTTGGAAGCCTGAGCATAAGCTTCATCTCCCACACACCCCTCCCTTCCACTCAGGTGTTTACTCAGTTCCCTAGTCCCTCGAGACCTGGCCTCCTGTTCTAGCTTCCTTCTAACACTATCCCACTAATTCAGAGTTTCACCGTTTCTCACCTTAAGAACCACAACAATCTATAACCATCCCCAGCCATGGGTGTCTCTCATCATTATCTTTCTAAACCATAGTTGTGATCACACCATTTTTTGGCTTAAAAACTAACTGCCATTAGGGATGACAAGTCTCCTGGCCTTCGGAATCTGGCCCCAACCTACCCTTCCATCTTCCATCTGGCATCACTACAGCTACAACATAGGACTAGCACTCTTTGCTCCGACCCCTCCAGCCACCACACAGGTTACTTCTGTGGGGATCACCCCTCCTTGCCTTACTGGTTCCCACAGCCAACTGTCATCGTTTCTCTATAAGAAGCTATGAGGCTTCCTCCCCAGGCAGAAAGCTACAATTCCTTTCTCCATCCTCCCATTGGGATGAGGAAGATCCCAAATGCAGGTCTTTTATATTTGTTTATGCTGTCTTCCCAAGACATTATGGGCCCTCTGGGGCAGGTTATATGTTTATATTGAGGGGGGGGGGTAAGCTATTACAGTGACCAGCACAGAAGGATAATGACAACCATTCAGTGAGTGCTAATCCCTTTACATGCATTGTCTCCTTTAATGTTCACGAGAACTAATTTTCTCTCCTGTACAGGTGAGTAACTAAGACTGGCTTACAGCTGGAAAATGAAGTCACCGAATGAAGGAGTTGACTTCACGGTGAATGGTTAAAGCTGCTCAGGCTTTGAGGAGACCAACCATAAGGTCAGGGTTGTTAAAGAGACAAAAGCTCCTGGCCAGGCTTACACACCACATAAAACCTTAAAATAGGGAAGCGGCTGTGGCTCAATCAGTAGGGCTCCCGTTTACCATATGGGAGGTCCCGGGTTCGGTTCCCGGGGCCTCCTGGTGAGGGCAGGCCCACCCGCACGGCATGGTTGGCTGACCCAGCGAGCACGGGCAGCAAGGGGGGGATAAATGAATAAATAAAAAAATAAAAAAAAATAAAAAACCTTAAAATATCCTGGCACCTCCTTCCAAGAGATTCTCAAGCTCCTGTATGGAGCCTGCTGAATATATCCCTAGCCTATGCTGTCCCCCTTCCAGAAATCAGGCTTCTTCATCATCGAGACCTCTGCTTTACCCTCACAGACTGGTTAAAGCTGAGAACACTGCTCACAAAATCTCCCCTCAGAATTCCACCAATTAAAGGCTCATATGGATGAAATGGATACTCTCATAGGAAAATATAAAAGACCAAAACTAACTTAAGAAGTGAAAAATTGAATGTAACAATAATCACAGAATATCTATAAATTGTTTTTTCAAATTGCCACCTGCCCAAAAAGGCAGTGGACCCAGGTAGTTTCATAGGCAACTTCTTCCAAATCTCTAAGGAAAAGAAAATTACCATGCTATTTAAACTATTCCAGAGCCTGGAAAAAGAACTGTAGGTAATCTTTACTTTTTTCTTTATTCTTGTCCATGTTTTCTGAAATTTTACAGTGAGCATGTATTACTTTAATAATCTGAAAGAACACTAAACCTATTTGAATTAGAGGAATTTTTAATAAGAAATAATTATGGATTTGTCTATAAGGATATCCTGTTGTAGCAAAAAAAAAGGAAAATGAAATGTCAACAATGCATTCACTTATTCACTATCTGTTTGCAGAAGGCTACGACATGCTAGACACTATGGTGAGAGGCCCTGGGAATAAAATGGTGAGTGAAACACACACAGTACCTGTCCTCATGGAGCTTACACTCCTTTGGGAGAGAGGCATGCAGAAATCTCCAAAAATTATATAATGATAAACTCTGATAAGTGGTATGAAAGAAATTTATAGGCTACAATAAGAATGTATATGATACTGGGAAGTAGACCTTATCTGGGGGAGGGGGCCAGGAATAACGGAAAATCAAGCAACCGCTAAACCTTACAATGTGTGGATTAATATTTGATGACATAGAAGAATATTCGTGATACAGTACCTGAAAACTGCAAAGGAAATTTGCAATTTAGCCCCACTTTTGTTTAAAAAATAAAATAAAATAAAAAGTACGCTTACACAGTAGAAAGTCCAGAAGGATATATAAATACAGCAAAAGGCTAACACTGGGGAAATCTGTGACTCCTATTTTCTTGTACTTTTCTGTATTTCCCACATTTTCTAAAAGATCCTGTATTACCTGTGTAATATTCTTTGAAATCCAATAGTGCTTGTGAAAGCTTCATTTGATTTTACAATGAAGACAAAGACCAAGCCTCATTCACACCTTAAGTGTAAATTATTTTCAGCTGTTGAACTCCCAGCACCCAGCCCAGCAATGTCTCGGGCAGGGGCTACAGATTTTTAGAGCTGGAAGACTGGCCTAGATGGCAAGTTAGGACACTCAAGATGAGAGGTGGGGGTGACAGTGGGAGGAGAGTTCTAAAAGAGAGAGGGGAGGCAAAGCAACTGCTCACTGTGGACACGGCCCAGGGCCCAGGGAGCAGCCAGTGCGGTCAAGTGTAAGGGTCGGCCGAACCTAAACCTCTCCTCCTATGAGTTCAGCACTGACTGCCTCTTGCTAAGAGGCCAGAAAGAAGCACACACACACAAAAAAGATGATGGATGGAAGGAAGGATGGTGAGAAAGAGATACAGAAACTTAAAAGAATCCAGTCTCCCAGAAACCCAATACAGGAATTTTCTTTACGATACTCTTGACAGCTGGCCATACAGCACCTGCCGAAACATGTCCGATGACAAGGGTACAACGGAGCCCTGACATTCCAGAGACATACATCCAGACAGCTTCATAAATCCCCAAACCCATAAATACAGAAAGGGTTGTGGAGGCTTCTAGCTTTTTTACGATTTTTTTGGGGGGTGGGGGGATGTCTCATCTCCCACTTCAAGTTAACCCCCTTTTCAACTTTCTCTGAAATACTATCTCACTGGAACAGATTTTGCCCTGGCTCAAGCAACTGCTAAAACTTCATGAACTTTTTTGTTTTCCTCTGAAGTACATGGTGGACTCATTCCCAGCAGAGCAAAATTCATCATTCTAGTCTTTATCTAAAACTTCTTTTTTTCTGGCTAAGACCTATTACTTCTTTGGATAGCACTGCTATTCCATCCTGAACATCATTAATGCTAGCAGCTGATATTCTTTTCAGAACCATTTCTCACAATGAAAGTTTTAATTACTTAAGAGTTAGGGTTGAGCTACAATTCAAATCTGTGTCTCAGCAAAATGACAAATTACTACCTGTCATAAACCTTTGGGAATGCTTGAGACTCTCAACAAGAGAAATGTGCAAATTCTAAGCACCTACTGTCTGTGCATTTTTTTTCCTCCTCCTTTTCTCTCATTATTAACAGCAACATCCCATATTATTCTTGGGATTTGTACAATATGGTTCTGGGTAATGAAAGCGTCTGTTGTTAAAATATTTTTGCCCATCTTCCCACCCAATACAGTCTGGAAAATTCTTTACATAAAATCGCCCCTGGGAGATGAGTGAGTGAGGTGGTAGAGGGCTGGAAGTAGAGGAATAGGAGGTGAAAGAAGCAAAAGGTACCCAGGGATGATCTGGCTGCAGGGCAGACGCAGGAGTAATTCTGTGGGAGGTTATGCACGTAGAGGGCACCACTGGGCTCTTGAGGGCAGAGGGCAGAGGACAGAGGGGAGGTAAAAAGCACACAGGCTAAAAGGAAGAGAGGTGAAGCTCAGACATACCTCATTTCAAAATATCACTCAGACAGCTGTGTGGGGAGTGGTCATTTCCTTTCCTCCCCACTCAGTCTGCATGAACGTTCTTCTACTCCCTGGAGGCTCACCAACTCCTCTGGGAAGCGGCTGGTGGTGATTTAAAAAGGGAGAGGATAAACACCACAGATAAAGGGAAACCACAGATTGTAAATTTTAAGCAAGCCCTGGCCAAAATTTTGGAAGAATTACTTAATTCACAGGGTTGTTGTGAGGAACTAATGAGAATGCAGGTGAAAGTGTTCTGTAGACAAAGTGCTATACAAATGTGCTATTTTTAACGAGCTTGTGTATGAGCACGCAGTAAGGAATCGGAGATCATAATGATCTAGGAGCAGTTCTATCAAAAAGTTATATCCAACTAACCTCATATCCTACGTCAAGAGAAAGAGCAGCATTTGGGGGTGACGTGGTATACCTAGCATATCTGACTTCGGAAGGAAAGCATCTGATGAGATTTCCCATGGAATCCTTGTGACCTAAAGACAAGGCAAACTGACTATTAAAAAGACAGAGAACTACAAGTGTTGGAGAGGATGTGGAGAGATAGGAACACTTCTTCACTGTTGGTGGGAATGCAGGATGGTACAACCACTATGGAGGACCATTCAGCAGTTCCTAAAGAAGTTGAACATAGACTTGCCATGTGACCTGGCAATACCACTACTGGGTATATACCCAGAAGAACTGAGAGCAGTAACACAAACAGACGTCTGCACACCGATGTTCATAGCCACATTATTCACCATTGCCAAAAGGTGGAAACAACCCAGGTGTCCATCAACAGATGAATGGATAAACAAACTGTGGTCTATTTACACGATGGAATATTATGCAGCTGTAAGAAGAAATGAAGTCATAAAGCATATGACAACATGGACGAACCTGGAGGACATTATGTTGAGTGAAGCAAGCCAGATACAAAAGGACAAATACTGTATGAATGCGTTACTATGAACCAAATACAGTGTGTAACATATTGTTTGATTCAAAAAAAATTCTATGTATCCATTACATTTAATTGAGAAATGTATATATTTATTCATCTGTGTTTACTTTTTTTAATTGTTTATATTTTCAATTATTAAATGTACAAAGTAAAAAAAAAAAAAAAAAAAGATAAGGCAAACTGGCAACTGGCCAAACCACCATACCCCCCCAAGTGCCAACTAGCAGCTAAATATTAACCTAGAAGTTTCTTACTGTGCACCAAAGGGCTCCACCTTACTCTTATCCAGCTCAACATCTTTCATCATTCTCCTGATAAAGGCTTTGGGGAATAAATGTTCACATGTACCGATATCACACAACTGGAAGGTAATATTCAGAATAATCTGTATGAACTGCTTGCAATTTACACTTAATACCAATAAAGTAAAGCCAAGGTCTTAAATTGGTGAACCATAGGAGTACTTTGTTTGACTGGCCTAACATTAAGAAAAAGTTTTTAAACTGGTTAACAGCAGGTAAAAATTAGCTGATATCACATCAAAATTCAGATATTAAACTTGAAAGCCCAGAAGACCTGGCAACACTGGGCCCTCACTCCTGCCTGACAGCAGTCAGCTGCAGGTGAGTGCTGGCTTTCTCTTGGGTGGGCCTTGGCCACGACAGCCCTGGGCCTCATTCATTCAGTTCATTTGCCTGGCCTCCTACAGGCACTTGAGCCCTGCAGCAAAATGTTCATTCACATTATTACATGTGTCCAATTAACTGTGGATTTTATTTGATTAAGCAGTGAACTCCAGCTCCATCATCTCTCACACTCCAACTTTCCCAGCAAGACCCAACAACTGATCACAACTTCACAGTGATAACCTGTGTATGCAGAACGTCCCAGATTTTCACTGTGCATTCCTATCCTTTAGTTTCTTTAATCCTCCCAGCAATTCAGAAAGGCCGGGCTTATTGTCCGTTCAATGGGAAATGAACTAGCTAACAGTGACTAAAGCATCCAGCATTTCCACACCATACCATCATCCCTCAACCCCTGCAGACAGCTCTGATTCCAGGCTGACCCAGCCAGAAGAGTTTTAAGTCTAGACTGCAAGGCAGCTGGGCTGCTCTGGAAACAGCAAAGCATTTGGAATCCTTGCTTTACTTCCATTTTCAATCCTCTAAAAAAATTGTGTAGCAAGAATTTAATCCAAAAACAGGGGACTCTAATTTACACTTAACCTGTGTTAAATTCACATACTAAATTTTAAAACTTTGCTTCCGAAAGTACATTTTACTCCTTAAGCTATCCTTGGTAAGACTCCTAATTGATATCTGGGCTACCAAAAAGGGGGGGGGGGAGGGGGGTGTTTGGAACCAACTAGCAGCTGGAATTAGAATGAAATCCAATCTGATATATGGTAGGTAAATATATATCAATTAAAAATATATATCCAATTGGGGGAAGCGGATGTGGCTAAACTGGTTGGGCTCCCATTTACCATGATTCTTGTGGGGACGTGTTGGTGCGGGTGTGATATATTCATTAAATAATACACAGTATAGTGTGGACTTAGTAAGGGGTCCGTGGTTTCCACCTGACTGGCAAAGGGGTCCGTGGAACAAAAAAAGGTTAAGAACCCCTGCTTTAGAGCTAGGTCCCCAGGGTCAAGGCTGGCAAGAGAGGTGGCCCCTGCCCTATGTGAGTTCTGGCAGGAGCCAACATCACAGGCAGAGCTTCTGGGAAGTACCCATTTGCCACAGTCTTTATAGGCATAGCAGGCAGTCGGCTGGTGAGTGGGCTGGTGACCCCTTGGCCGAGCAGCTGAATGGTTTGGGAGTGCCTTGTTGTGGATGGCTCTGCATAAGTCATCAGCTAGTGGAAGATGCAAGAGGCACTTCATTTCTGGCTCTTGACACTCTGAACACAGCTCGCAGATATACCTTGGCTATTTCTGACTTAAAACAGAGCAAGGTGGGAAGCGGCTGTGGCTCGGTCAGTAGGGCTCCCGTTTACCATATAGGAGGCCCCGGGTTCGGTTCCCGGGGCCTCCTGGTGAGGGCGGGCCTGCCGGCACGGCGTGGTTGGCTAACCCAGCGAGCACAGGCAGCAGGGGGGGGGATAAATGAATAAATAAATAAAATCTTTAAAATAAATAAATAAATAAAACAGAGCAAGGTGGGAGTGGGGAAGCAATATTTAGCACCTTATATACACGCTGATGATAGGCGCCAGGGTCTCACTTCTTGTTCTGTTTGGAGGGCAGTGCTAACCAAGAGGAGCAGCTTCATGTGGTCATAGCTCCAGGAAGGAAGAGAACATTTCATGACTGTAGACATGGCAACCGGACAAAGCCTCAGAATCCTTCTCAACACTCAGCTCACAAAGCCACTACTAATCAGTCAATGTTGGCAAACAAGATGGAATTTTTCATACCTCGGCCAGTATACCCAAGTATTCTGTCATCAACAGAAGCCCCAAAGGATCACACAGTTACCCCACCATCTCTTAGTAGCAATAGTGACTGCCATTAATAATTAACAGTTTTCTACATATTTTCCTTCTTAGGGTGATGAATTTCAGAAGTTTATTACCAGCTACATGAAATAGGACTTCCTTTCGTTTCTCTTAAACAGCCTTGCTAGAATTCACGTCCACAGTTTGATGAACTGATCTGTGAACCTAATCATCCTTTATAAGGGGGATTAAAGTCTCACGGTCCAGAAACCAATTTGGAACTGGTTTGAGCCCCATCTGAACACAAAGTGATCTAAATTTTCAGTCCTACTCCCTTCCTTCCAAGTACTTATAATACAGATTGAAAGGCAAAATGAGAAATACAAATCAACGTAAATAAGTGCCAAACTGCGGAAGAGAAAACTAACACCAGAGGCTCCAAAATGGGATTCTGACCCGAGAGAGTCAGAGAAGGCTTCAGGGAGGTCAGAATTGGGTCTGGACAGGAATAGTGCAGAACGGAAGGCATTCCGGGCCGGAAGAATAATTTGAGCAACAGGAGGAACATGGAAATGAGCCTGTTGTAAGGGGTCTGTGGGGAGGAGCCAAGCTTGCCTAACCAGGAGACTCCTCCTGGGAATTAGTGAAAAATGAAGCTGGACTTGGGTGGGGCAGCATGGAGCAGGCTGCTGCACGAGGCAATTGAGAACCACTGTGCTGAAGAGTCATCTAGTGACAACAGTGTTTAAGAAAGACAAGTGCCAGTGGACTGGCTGTAGCTCAGTGGCTGAGCGCGTGCTTCACATGAACGAGGTCCCGGGTTTAGTTCCCGGTATCTCCTAAAAAAAATTTTTTTTAATTAAAAAAAAAAGCAAGCTGAACTGAAACTCGGGGAGGTACAACACAAGATACTGATCTGTGTTCTACTTTCTTGAGACTTTTCTGAGTGTGTTGTCTCTCACTGCCTGCCATCCACAAAACAATGAATTCAGGTCAACCTCTTGCCCCTTCCTTCTACTGCCCCTGCCTAAAGTCCAAACAACTCTTCAATCCTACCAATTCTGGTCTTGCCTCTGCAACCAGCACCAAAAGGAGCCTGAAGCTCTAATAAGGCACAATTCATAACAAGTGAATAATAATGAGAGTAGGTAGCATAAAGATAGATACATCGATCAGCGGAATAGAATTGAGAACCCAGAAATAAACCCTCACCTATACAGTCAACTGGTTTTTGATAAACCTACCAAGTCCACGCTAATGGGAAAAAATAGTCTCTTCAACAAATGGTGTTGGGAGAACTGGATGAAAGAGAACCCCTATCTCACCCTTATATAACAATCAACTCAAAATGGATCAAAGATCTAAATATAAAAGCCAGGACCATAAAGCTACTAGAAGAAAATGTAGGGAAACATCTTCAAGACCTTGTAGTAGGTGGTGGTTTCTTGGACCTTATACCCAAAGCATGTGCAACAAAAGAAAAAATAGATACATGGGACCTCCTCAAAATTAAACACTATTGCACCTCACAGGACTTTGACAAAAGGGTGAAAAGGCAGCCAACTCAATAGGAAAAAATATTTGGAAATCATATATCTGATAAGGGTTTAATATCCAGGATATATAAAGAGATGTTACAACTCAACAATAATAAGACAAAGGACCCAATTAAAAAATGGGCAAAAGACTTGAATAGACATTTCTCCAAAGAAGAAATACAAATGGCAAAAAAACACATGAAGAAATGCTCAACATCACTCATGATTAGGGAAATGCAAATCAAAACTACAATGAGAGGGAAGCGGCTGTGGCTCAATTGGTTGGGCTACCGTTTACCATATGGGAGGCCCCAAGTTCGATTCCCAGGGCCTCCTGGTGAAGGCAAGCTGGCCTGCACGGCGAGCTGGCGCAACAAGATGACGCAACAGAAGGAGATAAGCAGACACAGGGGGAAAAAAAAAAACAAAAACGCAAAGCAAATGGACACAGCGAGCACAAGCAGCAAGGGGGGGGATAAAAAAATAAATTAAAAAAAAAAAAAACTACAATGAGATATCATTTCACACCTATCAGAATGGCCACTATGAAAAAGACAGAGAACTACAAGTGTTGGAGAGGATGTGGAGAGATAGGAACACTTCTTCACTGTTGGTGGGAATGCAGGATGGTACAACCACTATGGAGGACTGTTTGGCAGTTCCTAAAGAAGTTGAACATAGACTTGCCATGTGACCTGGCAATACCACTACTGGGTATATACCCAGAAGAACTGAGAGCAGTGACACGAACAGACATCTGCACACCGATGTTCATAGCCACATTATTCACCATTGCCAAAAGGTGGAAACAACCCAGGTGTCCATCAACAGATGAATGGATAAACAAACTGTGGTCTATTCACACAATGGAATATTATGCAGCTGTAAGAAGAAATGAAGTCATAAAGCATATGACAACATGGATGAACCTGGAGGACATTATGTTGAGTGAAGCAAGCCAGACACAAAAGGACAAATGCTGTATGAATGCGTTACTATGAACCAAATATATTGTGTAATATATTGTTTGATTCAAAAAAAATTTTATATGTATCCATTAAAAAATTTAAAAAATTAATGAAAAAAAATAATGGCAGTAGGGCATCACAGCGAAGAGCTCAGGCTTGGCGTGGGCTTGCCTGCATTTGAATGCCAGCTTCTCTACTTACCAATCTGTGATCTTACCTACCTCTCTGTGCCTCAGTTTCTGCACCTATAAAATGGAATTAATAACAGAACTTACCCCATAAGGTTGGTATGCAGATTAAATTAGTTAACACAGAAAAATTTGAATAATGACACACAGTTAAGTGTTCATTAAATGGAGCTATTATTAATAGTATTGTCCCTTATATTAACTATCCTGACTCTAAGGTTATTTCTATGGATTATTTCCAGTCAACCAGTTCACTGGTTTCCTGCAAACATTCTTCAGTTGGATAAGAATTTTAGAACTGAAGGGAATTTAGGAATAATCCAGTCTGTTGGGCACTGCATTCTGTCCTCCACAAAAGGCATGTTCAGGTCCCAAGCCCTGGTCCTGTGGGTGTAATCTCACTTGTAAGTAGGATTTTGAAGATGTCATTAGTTAAGGTGTGCCCAAACTGAATGAAGGTGGGCCTCAATATGGGGAGCAGACAGAAGATGGAAGTCAACAGAACCCGGAAGAGAAAGAAGATGCCACATGTGCGTTGCCATGTGGCGGAAAAGACAAGAACTCCAAAGACTGCAGGCCAGGCAGAAGACACCGAATCAGGAAGAAGCAAGCCTTCTAGCCTCTGAAACCCTGAGCCAATAAATTCCCATTGGAAAGTAAGCCAACTCATTGTGTGGTATTTGTTTTAGCAGCCAGGAAGCTAAAACACAATCCAGCTTCCTCTTTTTTAGAGATGAAGACACTAAGATCCCAAAAGGCTATTTGTCAGTGTGCAATAAAAATTTTCTTTCAATTGCTTTGGATTAGAAATTAGAAATTAGAGGTGAAGCATCCAGATCCTTCTCTTTGGCCCTGATCTCTGTTTCAATCTTCATGGCCACTGGTAACAGTTCCTCCCACTAACTTTAATATTCTTGACCTGAATCCCCCAAGAGGACTGAAAATTCATCAGTTTCCAAATCCTCAAAGGTTCAAAAATGCAAGGTAACCCAGTGCCTCAGTCCTGGTGCCATTAGGACAAAGAAACAATGTAACCAACCACATAATTAGGTATTCTGTTTTTCTGATGATTTTGGACTTCAGGTTTGCTCTTTCCATTTACAGAAGCCAACCTTTGCATCTAAAGCCCAGAACCATTCTAACCGGTGACTGTGCACCACAAGACCCAGGCAGGGCCTTTGGGAGGAGAGCTTGGCGAAGGGAGAAAATGTGATGAATAAAAAGATAAGCAGCCAAGAAATAAATTAAATGACTGCTCACAGATGCTCACAGAGAGAGTACAAAAGGAAGGAGGAGGGGAGATTTCATGCCCACATTGCGAAAGGGACAGAAAAGCTTTAAGGATAAGGATGGGGGAAGGGTAAGCACTGATTTTTCTAATATTAGACCCACCACATGCTCGTTACCCAAATCCCAGCCAAAATGAGGGCCCCTGAGTCCCGGGCAGCATTCTGCGTTGGTACCCTTTTGGCATCAGGACTCTGTGAGAATGCCAAAGCAAATCCCAGCCATCTCAACTCCTCACAACATGAAATTACTCATGGGGCTTACCTTGAAATTTCTCTCCTTTCATCTTTGCCTCCCACTAACTTAAAACAATGCATTTAAAACATATTCAAGACCCCTACAGTAAATCCATATCCCCATTATTCACAAAGTACTTACTAGACCCTACGTGGTCAGTTTTAGAAATGCGCCTTCATTTAAGCTGCTTTTATAAAATAAATAAATAAGGGTCTTCATGAATACCAGAACACTATCAGTTTGGACTAAATTCACAGATTCCAATACAAGCAGCCAAGATCCTAAAGCCTCAAGCACAAACATCCCCTGCCCTTTATTAACTGAAAAATAAACAGAGGTGGGGAGACATGGGAGCCTGCCTTGCTATACAATTTAACACATGACACAATGTTCTCTGACTTTATTTTTAAGTAGGCATTTTATTTTTAACTTTATGATTATGAAAGTAATAAATGCTGACTACATGACATTTAGGAAGTAGAAGAAAACCAGGGGGTCGCTTTTGAAAAAGTCCTTGAATTGGTGACTTGTGGTCAATAAAATCCCTGGAGTCTGGCCAAATTCCAACTGAAGCAATAACATTCTCCTAACCCCATTCCAAGCTCACTTTGCAGTTAGGCAGAGATTTATTTCATTTGCTGCCACTCATCACTGCGTCATTTCGCTGTGCTCTTAAAACAGCCGCAGAACGCCACCCCAACTCCAGAGTTTCTGGGGGTTCTCTTGCAGAAGCTACCTCTCCTATATTACGTGGTCTGTGTGACAGCCAAAATCCCTGCTGGCTTAAGAATACTGAAGGGGGGTGGGGGTTGCTACCACTGGGTTACTATGCAGACGGGGCAAGGAGAAACCAGAGGCTGTTTTATGGGCAGTCAACCAAGCAATGAGGTTTGGGAAAGGGCGATTCTTGGAAACTGAGATCTATGAAATTGGGTTGGGGTGTGCCATGGGGAAGGTTCAGAAAGTCCTAGAGCCTTCTGACCGAATAAGGAAGAACCCAGGAAACGAGAAGAGATCATGTTTAAAGAAGATCTGGTAAGGTTGTATGAAAAGGACTAGCCCCAGTTCAGGATCTATTGAGGGCTGCAATAAATAAGCATTCTGATCAATGAGCCAATGTTCTGCTTCATTCAATACATATTTATTAAGCGCCTACTGTGTATAAGTCCCAGAGCGCTGAAAAACAGAAGAAGCATGCTCTGATACAGCTCCCAGACAAACTGCTATTAACGTAGGCATTGATTGTTGTAGTTCTTCAGAGGATAAAGCTGCCTTTCATACTATGCCCCAATATGCCATGCGCCAGGGGGACTCAGGAGTGTACTTAACATCCTCAAACCTATCCCAAAGAAAACCTGCAGCCCTGCTGCCATGAAGTTTTGCTATCCTCAGCCCCTCTCCTGCATACATCAACGGTCCTTCAAAGGATGGTTGGGTTCTTGCCATGTCACTAACATGCCACTCATATTCAACCGGGGTACTGAAGACTTGCAAGGAGATCTCCACAGCATGTAAGCACCATTCTCTAGGGGGTCTGTCTAAAGCTATTTTCCTTCCTTAGACCAAAACTGTTCTGACAAAAACCTTTTAGGTTTGTTTTACCTTTTTTCCCTCCCATCAGGGTCAAAGAGCTACCCTTTGTCGGGCGCTGCAGCTCGTTGCCCCTTAGAGAGCTACTCCACGGCCAGTGTACCTTACAAGCTGCTTGTGTGCTCTGAGTGCCCAGGGCTGCGTTCGCCCCAGGTAAAGGCTCGTCCCAAAGATTCTTCCCTTCCAGTCCCCAAATGCGACTAGGGACCTGAGAAGCTAGGAAAAGCATTCATTTTCTTTTTTCAAAGTGAGAATGGAAAAATGAATCTTGATACTATTAGCAGTTCAACAAGAGCAAGCTGAAGATACAATGAAAGGCCCTGGGGTGGAAAGCAGCAGGCAGAGACAGCGAGGTGAGTGGGGCTGGCTCCTGTTCTGGGGTGCCAAGTCCTGGCTGGGGTAACAGTGAGGAAAGAAGGGCACTGTGGATCCTGGACTTGAAAGGGGTGAGCCAGGTCTCAGAGCTGTCAGCTGAACCAGCTTTCAGAAAATGTGGTTTTATAACAAACTTTCTGTCTAACTGGCAAATACATGTGAAATACTTCACAAAGGTACAGTAGTTACATCACATTTAAACATCTAAGCTCACCTTTACTGAAGATGTTAAAATGACATAAAACTGGAGTGTCCCAGAAAATGCGGGACAAGTGTTCACCATCATAATACCTACTGACATAAGAGAGACAGAAAACAATCCTTGGGGAGCAGATGTGGCTCAAGTCGTTGAGCTCCTGTCTCCCACATGGGAGGCCCCAGGTTCAATTCCCGGCGTCTCCTGAAAAAAACAAACAAATAGCAAAACAGATGAAAAAACCATCTCAGGAAAGCCAATGTGGCTCAGTAGTTGAGTGCCGGCTTCCCACAGGTGAGGTCCTGGGTTCAGCACCCGGACCCTGTACCTAAAAAAAAAAATTAAGTAAAATTAAATAAATTTTTAAAATTAAAAAAAGAAACCAATCCTTGCCCTCTGGTAAATAAGGCTAATCATTAGGATTGTTTTTTTTTGTTTGTTTGTTTTTTGTTTTTTTTTTTTTAAAGATTTTATTTATTTATTCATTTATCCCCCCCTTGCTGCTTGTGCTCGCTGGGTCAGCTAACCACGCCGTGCGGGCGGGCTTGCCTTCACCAGGAGGCCCCGGGAACCGAACCCGGGGCCTCCCATATGGTAAACGGGAGCCCTACTGATTGAGCCACAGCCGCTTCCCTAGGATTGTTATACAAGAATTAAACAAGCTAATATTTATAAGCACTTAGAAGACAGCCTAAGATATAGTGAGTGCTATATAAGTTTGTTAAATAAAAAAAGAAAATGGTATTTTAAACTACTATAGTTTGACAAAACATATTTAACAGAGATTTGTTGTGACCCCAGAGATTCAAAGATGCTGAGGGGGAAGCGGCTGTGGCTCAATCAGTAGGGCTCCCGTTTACCATATGGGAGGCCCCGGGTTCGGTTCCTGGGGCCTCCTGGTGAAGGCAAGCCCGCCAGCACGGCGTGGTTAGCTGACCCAGCGAGCACGAGCAGCAAGGGGGGAATAAATGAATAAATAAATAAAATCTTTAAAAAAAAAAAAAAAAAGATGCTGAGGAAACTGTCCGTGGCCTCCAGGAGTCCCAGCCCAGAGGAGAAGGAACTAATGCCCAGAGCTCCAGCCACCTCCCTGCCTGGCTGGGAGGGTTCCCTACAGGGGGGCTGGCCATCAGCTGCCAAGGGTCATGATGGGCAGCCTTCCACTGAACTGCCCTCGCTAGCTGCATGTGACAGCGAAGTTACATTTAATCAGAGCTCTCTAGACCTGTGGCTAGATAAACACTTAAGTGAAAGAAAGTTTGGGATTAATTGAAATATACATGCAATTTTAAAAGCCGACTCAAATATATTTACATAAAATGAGATAATTGGGTACTTGAACACTGAATGGATATTTGATGCTATTAAGGGATTATTAATTTTGGGGTATGACAATAGTACTGGTTATTTTTCAAATCCTTACCTGTGAGAGATCTACATTTAAATATTTATAGATGAAATGATGTGATGTCTGGAATTTGCTTCAAAATAATGGAGAGGGAAGTGGAAGAGGGGAGAGTAGAGACGAAACAAGATTGGTGATGGGTATATGGGGGTTCAAGATACTATTCTGGCTACTTTTATATACATTTGAAATTCACAGTAATAATTTGAAAATTTGTTTGTTCCACTCTCCCCCCACCCCCCACCCCCATGGCTCCCTTGTCTATTTTTGCTCATTGTTTTTTGCTTGTTGTCTGCTCAGTTGTTTTGTTTTGTTGCTTGTTGTCTGCTCGTTGTCTGTTTGTTTGGGTTTTTTTTCTTCTAGGAGGCACCAGGAACAGAACCCAGGACCTCCCATGTGGGAGGTGGATGCTCAACTGCTTGAGCCACATCCACTCCCTGCTTGTTTTTTTGTTTTGGTTCATTGTCTGTTCGTTTTTTTTTCTTTCTTTTCTTGTTGTCTGCTCACTGTTTGTTTGTCTTCTTTAGGAGTCACCGAGAGCCAAACCTGGGACTTCCCATGTGGGAGGCAGACACTCAATTGCTTGAGCCACATCCACACCCCCTGCTATTTTTTAAAGGAAAAAAAGGAGGAGCGACATGACTAAAAATAAGAGCCCAAGCAATCCAAGAGGAGAAATGGCCAGAGAGGAGAGAGGGAATCAAGTTTGCACACTGACCCACAAGCTACTTTGATCAAGAAACAATGAATACTAAAATAGCAGTTTGAGGGAAAACTTGGCTGGGGGGGGGTCAGTTAAAAGGAAAAAAAAGAAAGACTGAAATATTCCCCATAATCAAGAAGAACATGTGCAAAATTATTGCCAGTTAAGCCTCATTACCTTCAAAACACGTACACAAAGTTACGGGAGCCTCCTTCCTCCCACCCCCAACACACACACACACACACACACACACACACACACCCCTACACACCAGACAATTTTACTCTTCTCAGCACAGATTTCAGGGAGGTATCCTGGAGACAGACATCAAAGGAATGAGAGCTGGCAGCCCAGAACAGGTCATGCTGTCAGAGGGAGGCTAGGAACCACATGAAAAGCAGAGAATTCACAAGGCGTTTTATTATTATTATTATTATTATTTTTAAAGAGCTCAGAAATGTCTTTCATTTCAGTTTTAGTTTAAGGAGAGCTACCTCTGGAGGAATGGCTTTGAAGTCATCTAACCCTTTGCAGCGCTCAGTGGCAGGCCAGCAAGGGAAGAAAAACGGGTTGGTCTCTCTTCACTGAAAGGTAATCCAGAAGAGTTATGCTCGGCATAAGGACGTGAAAAAAGGTAAAGGAAGAGCACCTAGATATAGATAGTGCGGCAGGAACCATATTCAAAAGGCCACCAAGGCTGGATTTGCAATTCCTCAGGGCAGCAGCAGCAGCAATAGCAATATCTAGAGAGTAAGTGCAAGAGACCATGGTGGAACCCCACTAGTGCTGGTGGACAAGAGCAGCCTGAGAAGAAGCAGCAGCATTTCCCTTGGCTGTTTTTTTACGGTTCTAGAAAGCAGTTGTCTGAAAAGCACGGGAGAGGCGGGAAGGGCGTGGCACTGCATCTACAGCAAGGTGGCAGGGGTGTGCCCTGCGCTCACAGCTACAGAGGGCGGGAAGGTGTGGCCAAAGAAAAAGCCCCAAGCATAAAGTTAGCTCCTCTCAGCAGCCCCAACAAACGAAGACGAAAGAGAACAGAAGTGCCCACGCATCCATCAGGAAACTGAAGAGCTGAAACAGCAACATAAATTTATACCAACCAACTCAAGACCTGAAAGGAGATTCTGTCGACAAGGCAGACAGAGTTTAGGAAATCAAGTAGAAAGTGCATGCCCTGTCTGTAGGTAAATACATGACCTGACAAAACTTTCTTCATTTGAGAAGAAAACAATACAGGCTATGAAGCTGCCAGAAATATTGTGCAAGGCAATGGCAAAATACTGCATTTAAGATAAAAAGGGCAGGGAAGCGGCTGTGGCTCAATCAGTGGGGCTCCCGTTTACCATATGGGAGGCCCTGGGTTCGGTTCCCAGGGCCTCCTGGTGAAGGCAAGCCTGCCCGCACAGCGTGGTTAGCTGACCCAGCGAGCACAAGCAGCAAGGGGGGGATAAATGAATAAATAAATAAAATCTTAAAAAAAAAAAAAAAAAAAAAGATAAAAAGGGCAGACACTAGAAACAGAAGGAAATTTTGGAAAGGCTTGTTTTTTTTCCAAAATGTTTTCTTAAAATAAGTGGGGGGGTGAGACAAAAGATTAAAAAAAAAAAAAAAAAAAAAAAGCTAAATCAAGCAATATAAGGGAACTGAAAAGGCCATTGCATTTTTTTTTGGCGGTATCGGAATTGAACATGGGACCTCATGTGTGGGAGGCAGGCACTCAACCATTGAGCTACAGCCACTCCCTACCACTGCATTTTTTTTTTTTTAAAGATATCCTTAAGAGTTTTATTAGAATACTAAAAGTTGTCAGGTTTGAACATTCTGTTTAAACAGGCTTCTATTTATCATAGTGACAAATGACTACCACTGCATTTTAAAAATCTCCAGCTATAATGGATGACAGCGATGGTAGCACAATACTGTAAACATAATTAACAGCACCAAATTATATATATATGAATATGGTTAGAAGGGGAAATTTTAGGTGGTATATATGTTATTAGAATAAAAAAAAATTTTTTCTAAACAAACCATAGGACTATATAACACAAACAGTAAACCCTAAGTAAACCACAAACTATAGTTAATAGTGTAATTATAAAATATTCTTTCATCAATTGTAACAAATGTACACTAATGCAAGGTGTTAATAATGGGGTGGGGTTATATGGGAACTCTGTATTTTCTGCATGATTTTTCTGTAAACCTGTAACTTCTCTAACAAATTTTTTAAAAATCTCCATTTAAAGTCAAAAACAATGTTTCACAACAATGCAAGGTGGTGGTGGGTGATGTATGGGAGCCCTGTATGATGGTATGCATGTTTCTTTTTTAAGTTCACAACTTTTACTGTTTATGTCTGTTCATGAATGATATACTTCAAAAAAATTTTATTTTGATAAAGATAAAAACAAAACACCAGAATCAATACTACAGAACTGAGAGGAATAATAAACCAAAAAAGGGCAAAAGAAATCAACATGGGAATCCCAGTGGGTTCCGTATAATATTTTGGGTAATCTAAGCACCTCTTAAAATATATGTATATATATATATAAAAACAACATTTTTGTAAGCAAATACACATATATGCATATATATTTATATATCATTTTGCAAATGTTTGTATGTATTGTGAGAATTTTGATTTTTACCCATAATAAAAAAAAAAAAAAAGAAAAAAAGAAAAAGAAGATGATCTAGAGGATACAACAAATGCAAGGAAACAAGAACTAAAGCCACAATAGAATCTTTGACTCAGCAGTTCTTCTAGGCATTTATCCTAAGAAAACAAGCAAAGATGGGCACACAGATTTATATTTAAACGTTTATAGGAACACTGATAATTATAGTAAAATTTGGAACTAGCCTGAGCTTCCCAGTACAGGATATTGTTGAATGAATTATGAGTACCTATATACAGAAGAATATCATGTAACTATTAGAGATCATATTTGAGAAGAATATATTCTTATACGGAAATATGCTCTAACCCTTTAAGACACGCGGGTTTGTGTAAACATGGAAAAAGATCATCAATTATGGGTAGGGGGTCTTCAGGTGATCTTCCCACTACATACTTTTTTGTACTTTCCAAATTTTTTATAATGGTCCTCTATTATTTTTAAAAGAGAAAAATATCCCAATAAATGTTATTTTTTGAAAGAAAAAAAAGAACCACGGGTGACTTCAAAATGCAGGTCTGCCAAAAAAAACAATCCCGCTGAGACCAAAGGCAGCTTCCATTATGAACACATCTGCCCACACAAGTCTCCTTCCACTCAGGATTGGCACCTTACAGCTTGCCTCATTTTACAACAACCCAAGCTGGCTTCTCAGGACCCTTAGAAAGCAATATCCCATTGCACAGCCACAGATTCATAGCACGTCCTTGGCTCTATCTTCCTTTCCCTACACCAACATATTTCATTATTGTAAAATAACCTGTCAACCTCTAGAAGTAAATATTAGGGTTACCTCCGTCTCAAGCGTCATAATTCTAAAGTATACATCTTGTATACTTTTAAGTTACTTCTTTCAGCCTTCAGACATTGAAAATAAGTAACACATTATGATTTATTTTTTTAGGAGGTACCAGGGATTGAATCTTGTCCATGGGAAGCAGAAGCTCCACCCCCCCCAAGAGTCCATAATTGCCAGTACAATTTTCTAGACACAAAGAGAGATTACAAAAGGAAATCGGGTTTGTAAATCACAGAGTTGGAAGAGATCTTTTTAAAAAAACCTTTAGCTCAACAACTCTTCCCCTCAAAAAAAAAAAAGTTACCTGCTACATAACTTGCTTAAACTTCTATAAGGAGAGCTTGGAACCTAAGTGCTCCTAGTCTCCTGCATACCACCCTGAATTCCAAGGCTTACAGACCTTCCCTACAGGAACACTTCTTCCAAAGGAAAGTCATTTTCCCTCAGCTGTCAGCGCCAGGGCTGCATCCATATGCATATGGTGGTTTCTCTCACCTGTTAACTATGCTTTACCCATCACCGTTTGAGCAACAGCAAAGCTCCTTCAGTTGAACAGATGGCAAAGGGCCAAACATGTGGCAGATTTTAGGAGGGGGGTTGTTTGTTTGTTTGAAATGGCAAAAAAAAAAAAAAAAAAAAAATCAGTTCTGAAAAAGTCCCTCTGCAAGCAAGGAAATTGAGAGGAAAGGTGGGGCATGGGAAAGCAAGGAACCCCCTTCCCAAGCACCAAGCTTTGTTTTGGAAGTGAGTTCATATATTCCTCACTCTTAGAAACTAAACAAATGGAAAAATCCAGAAAAGTTTGGCCAGAGGTCAAATTTTTAAAAATTGTGGCCGACGGGGTCAGTGTTTTCTTACAGGCACGGGCTGCACTGGGGAAAATTTTAAAAACCAACAATAACAAACCACCTACCAACTGTGAAACACATTGAGAGGAGAAAATGGGGTGCAAAATGTAGTCAGATGCCCAAAGGGCTCGCAGAGGAGAGCGCCAGGAACAGCAGCCTCCGTAACCACGCTTGCGATCTGCACGGAGACCAGCGCGGCTCTGTAAGATGCTTCCGCTCGTCAAGGCACCCAAGCCCCTGCCCTCGCTCCCCCGCAGCCCTGGCCCTCTCAGCCTCCCAGGCCAGTCTTTCCTCCTCGACTTTATCCAACAAAACTGTACCCAGAATAACTGTCCTCCAACGCCACAATCATCTCATTCCTCTACTCAAAATAACAGCTGCTTGGGAAGCGGCTGTGGCTCAATCAGTGGGGCTCCCGTTTACCATATGGGAGGCCCTGGGTTCGGTTCCCGGGGCCTCCTGGTGGGGGCAGGCCCGCCCGCACAGCGTGGTTGGCTGACCCAGTGAGCACAAGCAGCAAGGGGGGGATAAATGAATGAATAAATAAAATCTTTAAAAAAATAAATAAATAAAATAACAGCTGCTCAAAAACCCTAGAGCAGCGAATACTTTTTTGCCTGCTTTCTAGACTCTCCATCATCCAGTCCCAACCTCAGGGCAAACTCCTAACAGCAGCCTCAACCAGGCCCTCTCAGCAGGTTCGAGTCCCAGGTCTACTTTTTACAGCTGTGGGACCCAGAACACTTGTGTGGCAGGAGGCTGAGTTTTGCAGACAGACCTGACTTGGTTCCCACTCTATCCCCTACTAGTTTGCATGGCTTGTGTATGTCACTTTACTCCTCTGAGCCTCAATTTTCTCACTTGAAAGTGGTGGTTAACACTACCTACCTTATAGGATTGTTTTGAGAATCACCCAGAGAAAGGATATACAGACGTGGCAGGGAGCTCAGCCGCTGAAACATTCTTCCTTTGTCTTTATAAACATGGGTTCCCTCATTTTGCAGCCTTGGTGTCAGGAATAAATACTGCGGAAAGCGCTTTGTAAATGGTCAAGTGCAATGTAAATAGTATGTGTTATGGCTGTGATTCCCACCACTTCACAGCTCAATTCAGGAAATCTCTCCCAAAAGTTCTCTCTCCCCCATCCCTCTGAGGCCCTTCTCTGCCCACCCTAAGGTGCCGCGGGCTCGCCTTCTGACTCCCACGTGGCTGACTGCCATCTTCCCTTGTTCGTTTTCACATCCCTGACACAAGTAGGGTCTTTTTGCTAAAAACAAGACCATAACCTCCCTGGAAACCATGCACTGCAGCTCCTGAATGCTCCCCCCGCCCCATCCAAACTGTCTAGAACTCACAGCAGGTGCTCCTCAGATGCCCACAGATGGCCAGGTCCAATCAGTGGTGGCAGGTGCTGCCCTTAAGGCCGAAATCACGGAGTGGCCAGCCAAGGGCCAACTCAGGCCCTCAGATGAATTGTTTGGCTCGCACAATGATTTAAACCTGAATTAGCTGACAACGCTTAGAAATCAGATTTCACAATTCTGGAAGAGTCAACAAACTGGGTGTGCATTCCAGGGTGGCTGCTCCCTTGAAATTAAGCCTGCTCTCACCATTCTGCCCCAGGCCCACCACTCCTCACACTCCCTGACACTGAGGCCATTTAGCATCACACCTGCACTGCTGGTTTACCTAAGGAAGAGCTAAGACAAAAGGAAATTACACTTTACTCCCAAGTCTCTATCACAGGTTAAAAAATAAAAGAGACACTAAAACAGATCTATGTTTCCAGAAAAATGGGAAGGGAACATGTTTCTTTGTGGAAGGGACAATTATTCTTATATGTTTATTAAACATGTGCAGGTCTGTGTAGAAATTACCTCGGTGCTCTGTGCATTCAGGGTACAGGAGGCATCTGAGCTTGCTACCCTATCATATGCCCTACAATTTCAAGGAGGTCTTTAAAGGAACCTTGCAGAATAATACATAAAGAGCTTTCCAGATAACAGAGTTAGAACACAGAGTTGAACACTGAAAGTTCAGTGGATACTACGGTATCCCTGTTTTCCTCTCCTTAACCCCAATGTAATGAATAGAAAAGGGTTCAGTGAAAGTGCCTGAAAACAGACCCTGGGGGCAACACTTCTTCCACCATCAGGATGTCAGTGGCTCCCCTCTCCCATTTACTGCCACTGTTTAACTCTGCCTCTTTTTTTTTTTTAACCTCCTTTCTCTTGAATCTTGTTAATTCTGCCCTCCAGGGAAGCGGCTGTGGCTCAATCAGTAGGGCTCCCGTTTACCATATGGGAGGCCCCGGGTTCGGTTCCCAGGGCCTCCTGGTGAAGGCAAGCCCGCCCGCACGGCGTGGTTAGCTGACCCAGCGAGCACAAGCAGCAAGGGGGGGATAAATGAATAAATAAATAAAATCTTTAAAAAAAAAAAAAAAAATTCTGCCCTCCAACAGAAAAGCTCATCTTTCAGAGATTATCCGCCAATCAGGAGGCTCCTTTAGGTTAGATCAGCAAACCACAAGCTGGAAATGTCCTTGGGGTCTGGGGACCTTGGCTGAAGTTTCCACCCTGTTGGAGTCTCAAAGGGCCCTTTCTTTGCTAGAGACACTCTTCCTGGGGTGGGGAGGAGGGGAGAGATTGTGTGTGTGTGTGTGTGTGTGTGTCTTGGGTTGACTAAAAGAAGACAAGAGGTTGATGGATTCAAGGTGCCTGAAGGTTCAGAAGGCATCTTCTGAGAACTGGTGTCTTTAAGCCACTTTCCTGAATGCTCCCTTTGCCAAGAGTCTGTAGTCAGTGGGCTCAAGTCCTGAGCCTGCCTTATCCCCAGTGATGCCCTGGCTGAGAAATATCTGCCAAAAGACAGAAGCCACATTTGCTTCCAAAATCCACTTACCACCATGCTCCCCATCAGGCATGGTGGAGCACAGGGAGAAAGAATAGGCTTCGGAAGGAAGGAAACTGACCAGGTGATTCTGCCACTTACTAGCTCTGTGGGCATGTCTCCAACTCTCTGGGCCTCAGTTTTCCATGTGCGACACGGGAAATGCCTATCTCCTAGGGTTCTTGTGAGTTTTAATTGAGGCAGCATATGTGAAACACCTCCACGGCCATGCCTGGCACACAGAAGGCACCTCCTTAAATGCCAGCGTTATTAGGCAGCTCAGCACGGCAGATGAGAGCCCTGCTCCAGATGCAAGCTCTGAAGCCAGGCTGCTGGTTCAAATCCTGGCTCCACCACTGAGCAGTGGTAAAGTACCCAGTCCTGCAGTGCCTCCCTCAGAAGGTACTGAGGTGTGAGGGTTAAAGGAATACAGGGCCTGGTGAGGTGCATACCCAATAAACGAAAGTTGTAATTCTTGTTCTTATTCCTGTTAGATTATTTACTCTCGGCTTCATCCTCATTGGTGTGTCTTGTGCAAGATCACGAGGCACTGGATACCTGAGTATATGGTGACTTAACGGAATATTGACACAAGTAGTCAGAGGGCCCTTAGCGCTCACCAAGGGGGAACCCACATTTCCCAGATGCTGACAGGGGTGCACAAGGTCACATGTCACCCCTGCATCAGGTCCCTCTGCCCTAGGTGGTCTTCATAATTACTCAGTGCCCACCCCCGCCCCCAGACCCATTGAACAGCATCCTCCAAGGTGGCCTGGGAATCTGTACTTTTAAAAGCTCCCCAAGTGACTCAGAATATTAACCAGGGTTGAAAATTATCACTGAACTGGGTGACACCACCAGCCCCTGCCTCTACCTCCTGCACTTTGAGAACTGTATTTCCTACAAGAATATCAAATTCACACTTCAGATTGTAAGGAAACAACAAGAGCAGGGAAGGTGCCTTCTCTTCCCTCCACTGGCCTCCTTGGCTATAGTCCCAGCTCCCCTCCTCGATCGATCTGAGCTGGGCTGCAAAGTGAGCGCTTCCACCCCACACACACACACCTTCTTCCCCCACCGCTCCCACCTCCCCCCACCCCGGTGAACCTCGGCCTGGGGCCTGAAGACATCCCCTGTCCTTTAGCCCTAGCTTTCAAGTCCCACACCTTGAGATAACAGTCATTTGGTCAGCAGCTCCTGGGGGGATAATACTGAGTCAAAACAGCTCAGCAGCCAGAAGTAATTTGCCCCCAGTATTGATCCTGCTTGGAGGTAAAACAATTAGTAGGTCTGATGACAGCCTGATGCTTAAGAAATCATTTTTTTTTTTTAAGAAAAAAAAAGTTGCTTAAAAGAAGCCCTTTAACTCAGAAGGCAGTTCCATCCACCTTACAAATTCCATGTCTTCTGAATACACATCCATCTGTCACAGCAGGGAATCTTTTAACTAGCAAAAGAGCAAGAGAAGGAATTCAGATCTACACCACAGACTGTAGCAATAAAGCCAGTGCCGACTCACCCTTTCCCTCCCCTGAAGCAGGAAAAAAAATCAAAGAATAATTTCAAAATCTTTTTATACAATTAAAGAAAGGGATCGGTGGGGGAAGGGAGAGGGTGCAGAGATCAAGAAGTTTAAGGCTCACTATTTTAAGCTCAAATATAAATCTTGATAGGAAAGGCCTGGAAGGTTTGATTTTTTTTTTTTTTTTTTTCCAACTCTGATCTGTTTTTATTGGGGTATAGGAAATGGGGCTTCTAGGAAGGTTTGATTTTATTTTTAAGATCTTATCTAGGCAGGGGCTGTATCTGGTTGGGGTGGAGGGCAAACTGTCAGGCCAGCAGAAGTCTTTCCAGAACTCATTCAGTCCCCCAAAGCAGCACTGGAGTTTTTGTCACAGGCTTCCAGAATTTTATAATCTGGAATTATGGCCTTAAAAGAATTCCACTCTAACAAATCTCAGAGGACACCATTAATTAGCTGTGAGGCAGATTACAAAGAAAACCTGGCAAAATGTCAAAGACCTGTACCCAAGAGAGTAAGAAGAAAAAGAACCATTTGATTGGTAAAGAATCTGGCACAAAAGGACCGGCAAATTATGCACCCAAAAAAGGTCAACTACAAACCAGAAAAGATGGGCTCCACAAGAAATGTACATTCATTCTTTCCCTAACCTGCTTTTTTTTTTGGGGGGGGGGAACACTATTGCCAAATATTACTTTCCAGAAGTCTAACTTCTACAAGGACCAATACTCAATTGTTTGTGGGGAAAAAAGCAGACAAAAATGGATAGAATTCTAGTACTGTGTATTATAAAAAGCATTTCCTCAAAAGAACCAAAGAAATCCTTGGCTTCTTGGCAATGTCAAGGTCTACACCTGTTTGATTCCACCTGTGAGCATCAGGTAACCAACCAACCAAGGTTTGGGTTGGTTTTACCATTTTGTTTCATCAGAACACTACTATAATTTGGCTTGGACACCATCGGCTCTTTTCTTTTTCTCAAATCAGCGGGAAAAGTTTACGGATGTTTATATATGTTGATACATATATATATAAAATACACACACACGTATTTATAAAATGTTTCTTCTCCCCCCAAAAAAGTCTGTTTACCTTTTTTAAGAATTAAGAGCTTATCACTAACATGCTTAAAACTTTCTAACAAAATACACAAAGTGGGACGCAAGCATTGAAACCACATGCACTACACTGCAATTTTTACTGCCTATTCTCTCTGTTGAGATGCCTAAGTTTTCTTTTTGCAGGCATGTGTGGTTAATTCCCTGGGTCTTTTTCAATAAATACATTTTACAAATGTGAGCCAGGGGTGTCTGTCAGCTGTAGGGAAACAAACCTCCTGCTAGAGCCGCTCCACCGGCAGAGGCTGGCAAAGCCACTTCCATGTATGGAAGTAAACGAAAGCAGTAAAACCTCAGGCATGAGTCTGGACAGGGCTGGGGGTGGGAGCCCGCATTCCTCAAGTAAAAGCCAAGTCTTGGCCCAGAGGGATGGAGAACAGGAACCCATCCACTCTGCCCTCGCCTGCGCTCCACGGATTCTTTAATAAAACTAATAGAAGGCCGGAAACAATGGGTGAAGCACATCCAACAGCCAGGAAGGCACCCAGGAAGTGGAGGCTGGTCCACTCCCAAGGCACGGGCAGAAGGTGCGCTGTCCAAGGAGGAGCCAGGAGCTGAGCCCTGAAAATCAGCTCCATGTGGCTCACACACAATTCACAGCCATCACTGACCTCAGTGCGCTGGAATGCAGAATTCGCCACTCTTTGCCATCACCATTGCTCCCTGTACTCTGAGAGGCTCACGACTGCAACTGAAAGGACAGTCACCACTTCTTGCCAGGGCAAGCTGGGGCCTGCAGAAATATTTAGGTCAAACTGTGGGGGCTGGAGTCGGACAGATGAGGGTGAGAGCCCCGGAGAAGCCATTTCCACTGAGTAAAGGTACTTCACTGCTGTGTGCCTCCGCTTCCTCTTCCATAAAGTGCCCCATGGGGTTGTCGTGTGAAGACTACAGCGCTCTGCCTGGCACACGGTAAATGCTGCAGAATGTTAAGGGTTATCATTAACAATAATAAAGTGCAGAAGTGGCCTAATGAAGATGTAGAGCACCCTCCAAATTGACGGATCCAAGTGAGAGTTTCCAAATCTTATTTTTTTTTTTTTTTTTTAAAGATTTTATTTATTTATTCATTTATCCCCCCCTTGCTGCTCGTGCTCGCTGGGTCAGCCTCGGGGCCTCCCATATGGTAAACGGGAGCCCTACTGATTGAGCCACAGCGGCTTCCCTCCAAATCTTTCTTACATTCCTGTTCTATTCCATTGAAGCTCTTTCCTCCCTTGGCCTCTGTGACCCCCACTCACGCCCCTCTGTCCGTTCCTATTCCTCTGTTGTCTGTTCCCAGGCCCTGCTCCCTCGCCCCCTCACATGCTGCTGCTCCCCAGGACTCTCCCCTCAGGCTGCCGCCTTCCCTCTCCTCACACTCTCTGGGACTCTCAACATGGGTGGTTAGAACCATTTGTTGATGACTCCCAGATCTCTCTCTGGCCAGAACTTACCTCTCCACAGAGCTTTAGTCAAGGCACAGACCTTGACCAACCCCACAAAACTCCCTCCTGTTTTTTCTATCTCAGATGGTGACACCATGACCTACCCACCTGGCCACACCTTGAGCGAATTAATTAACCTCTCCAAGAGTTAGTGTCCTCATGTATAAAATGCCCACCTCATTGGGGGACGGATGTGGCTCAAATGGTTGGGCGTCCGTCTCCCATATGGAGGGATCCGGGTTCGATACCCGGGACCTCCCGGTAAAAAAAAAATAAAAATAAATAAAAATAAAAAAATAAAATGCCCACCTCATGGATGGTTATGACAATCCAATGAGATAATACATGGAAAGCACTGAACATGGTCCCTGGCACCCAGTAAAGGCTCAGTAAAAAGAAGCAATTATTAGCGATTCTGGTATGCAACATGCTTCTAACTCAGGAAACGTCTGAGCAGTTCCCTGAAGTCCAAATGAATGACCATGACACACACCCACAAATAAGCAGGACATGGTGCTTCAGATCCAGCACGTCTTGCCCACCCTTGGGTATCATTTCTAATGAACATAAGAAAGGGATCCACTTTTTTATCATTTCATCCCACCCAATAGTATATCTTTTGGGACGCTGCAGCCAGGAACAACCTTACCAAACTATAATGAGCTCCAACCGTAACGAGTTATAATTACCAGCCTACAGATAGGTGACACTCCCCGGGGGGGCACTGTGAAGGGACCAGAGGTCGGGAATCCAGCGTGCAGTGAGATGACCAGGCCTCCACCCAGTCACCTGGCACTGTGGGTTAGCACCACATCCCCTCTCTGTGGAGCAGACTGCAAATCACAGCTCCGGGGAGACCTGTGCTGGGTTCCAGGAAGTTTTTTTTTTTTTTTTTTTTTTTACCAGAGGTCCCAGTGATCAAACCCAGGTCCCTCCATATGGGAGACAGACACCCAACCATTTGACCCACATCTGCCCCCCCCCCGGAAGAATTTTAAAGCACACCAAGCTGGTTCATTAATAAGAACTGGCCTTAGGAATTCCCACTAAGTTCCAAAGCATCTAAATCCTCTAGTATAATAGCAGGTGTGACACAACAGGCCCCCTTTCCAAACTCTTGAGCCCCAGGAACGACTTTGTAATGACTTTGCTTTTCTCATACTCTGGCTTCTCTTCTCTTGCTTGGGTTGGAATGACCTCCCCAAAGCAGTGGGGCAAATTCCCGTGTCCCCAGGCCCCAGGGCCGAATGCCAAATGTCCAAGTCATGTCAACACGGGAAGCACTAACTGCCAGGACAGGCCGGGGAATAACGTGCATCCTCTCCCTTCCCCGCTGGCCAACGGGAAAAAATAAGGCAGCTGCCAAGTCATCGGAGTGGAATTCCTCTTTAGCACTTCTGAGCCTCATCAGCCTGTACGCACAGATTGAAACACCTGGCGCTTTTTAAATTCCGTTCTTTACAGTTCACATAGTTCAGCCCTGGTAATCTCCTTCTGAAGTGCTCCGTGCTGTTGTTCAGTGAGGGGACGTGTTTGTTTTTGCAGCGACCGAGTTGCAGCCACTTGAGGCTTTCCACCTAGGAGATCTGACCAGCATTCCCAGCCGGACCCCGGCTCTTCCCCAAGAAAGGGCTCTGCTCTCAGGAACAGGCTCCAGGGACCAGGAAAATGGCATTGCTCTCTAGAAGCCAGGAGACATAAACAGGGTTGTGGCATCTGCCTCTTTTAGGATGCTTCTCTCTTTTCTAGGAGCAAGATTTGGCAATGTCTTACAGGCACTGGCTGGACTATATATTGGCTGAACTTTTTTTAAGAACTACCAGGAAGAATGTCAAGGAATACCACTGACCCAACAAGGAGGAGACCTGGAACCTACAGGCTGGTCAGCCCTGGGGATGCCTCTTTTCTGGGCCTCAGTTTCCTTATCTCTAAAGGAGGTTGCTACCTAATCCTCAATCTCCTTTCCAGTTTAGTGACCTCATTACCCAATAAAATGGTAATAAGGACATTAGCTTTTATGATTATGGCACAATTACAATGAAGAGTCTACTGTCTCTGTTTAACCCAGCTTAAGGGCCCTTTGAGACTCAACTTCTATTGGAATTCCACCTGAATCCTACCAACCCTTCAAATCTCAAGCCATTCATTCATTCCTTCTCTCAAAAAATATACACTGAGCACCTGAGATGGGCCAAATGTGTATGCCCTTAAAGAACTTTCTGGTCTGGTAGAACAGAACAGTCACCATCTCCTGTGTGCCAAACTGCGCCAAGGGCTTTTTATATTATCATCACCTCAAACCTCCAAAGCAACCCTACAAGAGAGGTACTCCTATCATTCCCATTGTACAGATGGGGAAACTGACGCTCAGAAAGAGGTCACAAAGCTAGAAAGTGAGAGAGATGGACCTGAACTCAGTAATCCACTTGGGGGCCAGCCTCCCAGGCTGCTGCCTGAGCAGGTCACACCACTGTGATTCTCAGTTCCCACTGGCGACCCAACCCTTTTAGAACCAACAAACTAGACATCGCCCTTCAGACGTTAAATTTATATACGTGGGGAGCGGCTGTGGCTCAATCAGTGGGGCTCCCGTTTGCCATGTGGGAGGCCCCGGGTTCGGTTCCCGGGGCCTTCTGGTGGGGGCGGGCCCGCCCGCGCGGCGTGGTTGGCTGGCCTGGCGAGCGCGGGCAGCGAGGGGGGGATAGATGAATAAATAAATAAAATCTTAAAAAAAAAAAAAAAAAAATTTATATACGTATATATGTCGTGCCGCATCTCCCCAGCTATGCCTCTCAGAACAGGGACTTGGTCGTTTACTTCTCTGTGTCCTGACACTGCTGAGGCAAATGAGGAAATGAGGTGCTCAGTCAACATGAAACTGAATTTTTTATTACAAACTTTACTTACTTTTACTTTTACTGATTTTTTATTACAAACATGAATTATTACAAACTCGATTTCTGTAATATGAATATGTACTGAGAGAGAAACCCAGTTTGGGAACTTTTTAGTCCCTGACACCATTCCCCTCCCCCCCAGTACCAGAAAGTAGAGGGAAATTCCTACAAGAATGTCCTTTCCTTTAACAAACAGATGCCACTGGCCCATAGTATCTTCTTTGTGGTAATGCTCTAAGGAAGCATATAGAAAACGTATTTCTGCAGCCTGGCCCAGGAAAATACTCTTTGGTTTGAGTTTGGCCGCCTTGGTATAAATAGCATCTGTTTCTTACTCTGTGGCACGTCTGGAATCCAGACCTCCTTCCTCACTGCAAACTCAAGCCCCCCAAAGAGGCCATTGTCACCTCGCAAACAGACCCCTGCAGTCTGCTTCCCAGAACCTCCATGCCATGCACAAACTTGTTCCCCACATTGGCATCATCTAAAATGTATTTTCCAGATCATCTGCCAAAGCAACTTTTGTTGTCCTTGTAAAAGGTAAAAGCATTTACACCCAGCAACGGGAGCCTCCATCACTCATCAGTTTTCAAACATGCATCGTCTCTCCCCATCCCATACTTACTCTCTTCAGCTAGATCAAATGAACTTTCTCCTTCTCAACTTTCCTCTTTGTTCCCAAATGGTTATTTATATCTGGAGTATCTTTCTTTCTTAACCCACTGGACTTCTCTCCCTCTCGCTTTAAAAGGTCACTTTCAAGTTATTCCTTCCAAAAGCTTTCTTGGAGCAGGAGGCTGCACGCTGCTTCTTTCCCACAGTGCTCCTTTGCTTGATTAGACAGTGATGAACAAGGTCAGCCATCTTCTGAAAATGCTACTAAACTGCTAACTAGATCACAAGGAGGGGAGGGGAACCGACACTAAAACAAAGCATTCAAAAAATAGAGGCAAGCTCTTTCAGGCAAGAGCCACATTATTTTCTTCACATATATTTATATTTCATTTCAAAAGTGATTACAGGGGCCTCTCTCTAAGCCAAACTCAGCATATGAATGCATTACCTTTCCCCCGGCGTGGGACATGACTCCCGGGGATGAGCCTACCTGGCAACGAGGGATTAATACCAAGTGCCAACTGGTAATATGACTGGAAAAAGACCTTGAATAAAAGGGGGGAAAGGTAAAGACAAATGAGTTCATGTGGCTAAGAGACTTCAAAGAGAGTCAGGAGGTCATCCCAGAGGTAACGCTTACGCACACCTCAGTAGGATCTCCTACAACACCAAAGTGGATATCACCCCACACAGAGGGGCTCCTGAGGGCTCTGGAGACACCCAGGTCCTATATAAGGGGGTATAGCTCCAGAGATTGATACCTTATCAGTGGGCTCTACTTTGGAATCTGTGCTCCTAAGAGTGACAGAGTTGGACTCAAATAAGTCCTCCCTGCACATGGTCCATCACTCCCTTCTATTCAAACCTATATGTGATGCTGGAGTTTGTAGGTGTACTTCCAGAGACTGGAGCCTCTGGCCTGCCCATGTGCCAGCTGTGCCTGGAATCTCGGTGGAGCCGCAACTACTACTCTACAGCTCAATGGACTCACCCAAGTCAACTGGTGAGGAGACGATGATGGACAACGGCCATCCCAGGGATTGGAGAGAGCCTGCAGCTATAGGCAGGATAATCCCATCCATTGTATCCATGGGATATAAGCCCCCTCTCACTTGGAGGTGGAGTGGACATCACCATCCCAAACTCCTCAGGATTGGGGGAAGAGCTATGGACTAGAGTGGACTTAATGGTATTCTGTTGTAGACATGTTGTGATTCAAGTAATGGAAGAAATTACAACAGTGAGGTGGAGCCAGTGGCCACTGGATGCTTTTGGGGCAGAGAAAGGAAAAGCAGTTGTAATACAGGGGCTTTTTCAGGACTCGGGAATTATTCTGAGTGACATTACAACGACAGATATAGGCCATTTTACATCAGCATATAACATGCAGAACTGTGTGAGAGAGTGTGGTCTACAATGTGAACTATGGTCCATGCTTAGTGGCAAAGCCTCAGGATGTGTTGCATCCATTGCAGGTGATGTGCCACACTAATGAAAGATGTTTATGTGGGATGTTATGGGAGGTGTGGGAGGAGGGGAACATGGGAATCCCTGTAATTTTTGTGTAACATTTATGTAATCTAAGCATCTTTTAAAATATATTAAATAAATAAATAAATAAATAAATTTTAAAAAGTGATTACAGGGAAACAGATGTGGCTCAAGCGGTGGGAAGTCCTGGGTTCAATCCCTGGTGCCTCCTTAAAAAAAAAAAAAAAAAAGGCAAACAGATGAAAATGCCAACTCAGGGGAGCAGAAGCGGCTCCGTGGATGAGCACCAGCTTCCCACATAAGAGGTCCCGGGTTCAATCCGCAGCCCCTGTACCTCAAAAAAAAAAAAAAAAAAAAAAAACGTGATTACATCCAGCACATCTGGAAAACTGAGACCCACCACCCATAGACACCATCACTAACATAAAAACAACAAGCAATTCAGGGTATTTACTTCCAATCTTGCTTTTTACACATTGGTTTAGTGTAATCATAGTACATGTATAATTTGGAAACTTGCATTTTTGAATACAGTATATTACATGTAGCTCTATGTTCCAGCAAAGATCATTAACTCCATTTTAATAGCTGCTCAACAGGTTTTCCGAGTACAACACTGTGATTTGCTTAACCATTCCACGATTGTTGGACATTTAGGGGATTTCCAATGTCTCACTGTTATATACAGCTATACAGAGCATCTTCATGAAAATCACATCCTTATATTTTTGTTCTGACCTATAGGGTAAGGTAAGCTTTCTACATTTAATCTATATTCATGACCAGTGGTTCAGAAAATACCCTTACTTCTAAACTGGCATGAATTCCTTTTCCATTCTTGAATCAAGTCCCCTTTTAAGGTTCACTGGATCTTTGCAAAGTTTGTCTTTCATAATTTCTAACATCTTTTTATTATTGAATAAACATTCACACAGCATCACTGTGAAGTCTCATAAATGACCAGCCTACAAGAACCTGCAACCCAGTGATTTATTTATTATTTTTTTTTTTTAAAGATTTTATTTTTATTTATTCATTTCTCCCCCCCTTGCTGCTTGTGCTCGCTGGGTCAGCTAACCACGCCGTGCGGGTGGGCCTGCCTTCACCAGGAGGCCCCGGGAACCGAACCCGGGGCCTCCCATATGGTAAACGGGAGCCCTACTGATTGAGCCACAGCCGCTTCCCTCCAGTGATTTATAAAAGAAGATTCCTCAGCTGCCTCATTCAGAAAAGAAAAAGGTACTTTGAAGTGAAAATGGAAGGGCTATGTGTGATATTGGGTAGGAAGACTTTTGATGTAAAATCTGTACATTTTTCTCAAAGCAACAGATAAATTCTTAAGAAGTTGTACAGGAGTTTTTCTAAGTGGAAGAAATCACATTTCAAACATCTCTTAGGGGCTCCCAATTTAAAACAATTCGGTACATGGCCTAATAAAATGAAGGTCCTTCTATAATGAAAATAATAGTCCTTTAATTTATCTGCTTCATAACATTGGATTTGGGGCAGGGGGTGGACTTTCTAAAAGTGCAGCACACTTTATTAAATAAAAATGTATATTGAACACAAGTTGCCTAATACTAGTTGTTAGAAAAGGTCCTACATAATACAAGTGCACCAGCATGGGGAAATCCTTTGTCCCTTTATAAATCCAAATGCTCTTGGAAGGGAAGACTGACAGCTTTAGAGAATGAACCTCTTAATTTATCCAAATGGCAGGGCACAGCAGTAAGAATTTCACAGACCCCTTTTCTCACTGCTTTATGTCAGTCCCATAGGGGGGCCCACTCAGAAGACAGGGAAAACTGCTTTCAAAGCTCTCTTTAGTCCACCAGACTCAGTGAGCATGTCAGCATGAGCCATTTTTCTTCTAAGGAGAGTGGTGGTTTGGGGGATTCTGTTCCTTGTCTCTATCTGCACTGGGCAGATTTTCAAGGCAGACATCATACAACGTTATCACAGCGCTAGGCAATGACATTTCTAGTGTTTTTCCACCTGAGGCAGGAAAATCAGCACCTGTCAGGGCAGCCAAAAATATGAGCAAGACTCATTTAATGCGAATATTCTCACTGTCCTGATTCTGTGATAATCAGGGTGGGCTAAACATTCGCTATATTAGAAACCATGCATGTGTCCCCAGACCTCGTTTTCCTCCCTAGGTCTGGTTTTTAGAATGCTGGTGATAAACTAAGCCTGATTTATTATATGACCATCCTGTATGGGAAAAGACTGTAACTCTAGGTATCTCTGGTCAACCTTAAGAGATATAGCAGGGGGCTATTACTGGTTGGCGTCCATCTCCCATATGGAGGGACCTGGGTTCGATCCCCGGGACCTCCTGGTAAAAATTTTAAAAATATATAGAAGGTGCGTGGGCTGCCAGGCCCTGTGCGCGGGTGCACCACCAGTTCCCGCGAGCCACACAGCAAGATGATGACATAATAGGAGAGTGACACAAGGGAGAGGCAAGATGAGACGCACCGAAAAACCAGCAACTAAGGTGGCGCGGGCAGGATGCCTCTCTCCTACATCAGAGATTCCAAGGATTGAATCCCAGTGAAGACAGGAGGAGAAGGATGAGAAGAGAGGGCAGAAAATGGACACAGAGTTGCCCAGCGAATGGACATAGAAACAGCAAAAACGGGGGGGGGGGGGGGGGGGGGGGGGTAAAAATGGATAAAAGTAAAAAAATAAAAAAAACCTTAAAAAAAATAAATAAATAAAATAACAAAAAAAAAAAGACTCATTTAAAAGGTTTGGTATTTTTAAAAAGTGTGTATGTGTATATGCGTATCAAGGGCACACACACACATAAGCTTATATATGTACAAAAGACCTTTGGAGAGGCATGGGAGGAACTGATAGGGTGGTGGCTGAGGCCAACTGCAGTCAGCAGTAGAAGTGAGACTTACTCTCCCCTGCATAACCTCTGCTTTATTTGAAAAATTTTAACAAGGGGAGGCAGTACCTTTTCAGAGAATAAAATGTAAAATGATAAATCTAGTTGGGTAAAAACTATTTAAGCATATACATTTATATATGCAGAATAGAATATGCATATTCTTTATCTAGAAGAATATACAAGATACTATTAACAGTGGTTCTCTTTGAAAGAGGATTATTTTTAAAATTAAAAAATGAAATACTGGCTTTCTCTTGCAAATGGAAAAAGTTAGTAAGTGGAAGCAAATAGTGTACCAAATCTATGCTGAGTAAAGGAATACAAATAAATGGCTTTTTAATGTAAAGAGCCAGCGATAAAACCGTGATTCATGCCGTATATCCATGCAGACAGACATACCCCCCTCTCCTCATGGAGGGGTAAGCAGGCATGCTTGTTTTGTTCAAGGATCTAAATTCGCCTGGAAACAATCGACTCTGTGGCAGTATCAACTGTAAAATGGACCCAGATGATCTCAGGGTAAAAAAAAAAAAAAAAAAGACATTAACCGAGCCTTCACAGGAAGGCTATGCTTCAAAAGGCGCTTCAAAACCAGAGCATGCCACCAGTCTCTACAAATTAATGCTTTCCACAAATCCAAATGAAAGAGAATATGTTCAAGAGGTATTAAGTAGTATTTTGCTCTTAAGAACATTTGTATAAGCTTAAAACAATGCGTCCAGAGGTTAAAGCCGGGGACTTCTACAAATTTAGGGAAGTGATTTTTATCCCCTAGGAAAAGTGTTTTAAGGCATTTAATTCCAATTCATCCTCATGCCCAATATTCGAAATGTCAGAATTCTTATGTGTCAAGCTGCAAAATGTATAACAGATTCATGTGTAATCATAAACGGGCAAATACACTTGGGTAAGCAAACAAATCCATTATAAACTAAGGTAAACTTTTCAAAATAAAAGTCGAACTGATGAGTCCTAAAAAGTCAAATCCTAAGAAAAACAAACCTATCCACATAAGAGTCCTGGGTTGCTGTGTAGCTAGTTACTGTCTATGACTGATTTTGAAACAAAATGCCACACTTAATTAGCCAGCCTAATCCTCATCCTGTGGAAACGGCATTAAGAAAAAGACTCCCCCAGGCTCTATTACTGCCCGAATGAGATGGTGGGGGGAGGCGGGTGCTGGGCAGGGGACAAGGCAGTCACTGACTATGACCACAGAGCCCCTAGGAAGTGCAGGACCTGGGCCTCCTGCACAAATGGGTGCTCTCACCCCCACGCGGCCCATCGGGGTGTGTCAGGGTACATCTGGCCGCGGCTTTACTGCAGGGTCCTCTGCAGGAAACCAATGCACCGACACCTCACACACACCCTGGGTGACACTGGCATAGAGACTCTCTTCCTTTCAGGTATGTATTATACCCGAGTGGGAGAAAATATGCCCATAAGATCATCTAACCACAGTCAGTAATTTCATGACTGGCAACCAACAAATGGAAAGACTGTAGATTTTCAAAAGGGCAAAAAGGGGGAGATTCTGCAAACTACAGATTCATGAGCTTGCTATCCACCCGTAACCAGATCCTACAGCTTATTACAGTTATTAATACATGCACACTTAGGAGAAGAAATGAGTGACCAATCAGGAGCAAGCATAGTTTCACCAAACACAAGTCACTGCAGACTATCTTTCCTTGCTTGAGAGGGAAGCAGTAAACATCTAAGTTATAGCAAGATACCTGTGAAGGTCGCCTATGATAAACAGTTAAGCAGGCAGATCTCAGACTAGCTGGACTTGAAGCTGGCTGAACAACTATTAGCCTGGAGGGTGGTATCTACTGGTGTGTCCTGAGACTCCATCCCCAGACTAAGTCTATTCAACATTTTTATCAACTGTCCAGATAAAGATCTGGAAGGGCTCATATAATTCAAAGCTAAGAAGGGACTATAATTATTGTGGATAACCACAGCTGTTGCAAAAAGTTTTCAAGAGACTGCAAAAACTGATCAAATCTAAACACAGTGATTCTTATAAATGATAGGAAATAAGATTTTGTTATATCTTCTTTGTTCAGGTATAAAGTTGGTGAAAAGACTTTGGAGTTTTGGTTGACAAAAGGTGTGTGAGTCAGCACAGTGTGATGTGACTGTCAGAAAAGCTAAAGCAATCTTAAGCTATGATAAAGTAAGCCTAGATAATATCCAGGACAAAGGAGAGGATAAGCTTAAATCCTGTGCTTGGGGTGCACCACAGTAGAGCTGTGCCAGTAGAGGTGTGAGGACAACTCTTTAAGAGGGTCCCAGACAAACCTGGAGAGAGATCAGAAGTGAATGGCCAGGATGGTGAGAACACTTGAACCCATGCCGTAGGAGAAATGGTCAAAGGACCACGGGAATTTTTCACCTGGGAGAGAGAAGCGTTGCCTGCAGTTCTTTGACATCTGGCCCAATCACCTGGGAGGGGATGGCTGAAATCAGAATGGGCTTCCTCAGAAGTGGTGTGCTGTGGTCACTAAAAAAGACTTCAGCAGAGCCTGGGTGACCGTGCTGAGCATGCTGTCACGGGGTAAGCTGAGATGATTCCAGCGGGCACCTGCCGTTCTGCGCAGCCAGGTCCCCTCTGATAACACACCTCCCTTCTCCTGGCTGAGTCTCCCTTCCCCATTCTCAGTTCACTTCCAGCAATACAGGCATGGATGTGACTCGGGCTGGTCCAAGCTGAGTATTACACATCCTGGCCATGGTGGCCGGTTCCAGGGTGGGCATGTGACCCAAGCTGGCCTTTGGCTGGGGTGATGAAAAGACAGGAAACAAACCCAGAGGAGCAGGTGGCCCTTCTGCTGCTATGAGGAACAGCTTGCTGGCAGTCTGGGCCCACAGAGAGATGGAGGAAGATGACCTGTCCTGGGGACAGCACCTGAACTACCTGTGCCTAAAACATGACCTACACCTGGATTTCTCAACTCAAGAGGCCAGGACCCTTTCGAGTCCAGGAGTAAACATTCTACATAAAGCAGAAAATGTGGATAAGAAAGGCCTGGGAATTCAGCAAGGAGGTAGGCAAAGAGACAGAGAAAGTTTAAATGGAAGGGAACAAAAAATAAATTGAGGGAGCGGATGTGGCTCAAGCGGTTGAGCTCCCACCTCCCACATGGGAGGTCCCCGTTTAGGTCCTGGTACCTCCTGAAAAAAAAAACAAAAAAACAATCAACAAGCAAAACAAATGAAAAACCAACTCAAGGAAGCCAATGTGGCCCAGTGGTTGAGTGCTACCTTCCCTCATATGAGGTCCCTGACCACCAATACCTCAAAAAAAAAAAATTGTAAGGAAAAGTGAGGAGGGGAACTGATGAACTAAATGACTTAAAAGACACAGCCACCGAATGAAGTATATAGACCTTATTTGGAATCAAAGAAACTAACTGTAAAAGCAATTATGCAACAATCGGGGAAATTAAACACTAAATGGATATTTGCCACTATTAAGGAATTACTCGATTTTTTTTTTAAGATATGAAAATGATTTTACAGTTGTGTTTTTTAAAAAGAGTTCTTATATTTTAGAGATACTTAGTGAAATGCCTATGAAGGAAATGATATGCTGTTTAGGATTGGCTTCAAAATTATCCATTGGGAGGAGGGGGACTAGATAGGGGTATAAGTGAACAAAAGTGTCCATGAGTTGATGATTGCTGTATCTGGGTATTAGGTACAAAGGGGTTCACTGTACTATTTTCCCTACCTGTGTGATGTTTGAAGTTTTCCATAATAATATGCTAAAATAAATAAACAGAAGAGGAAATATGGAAAATATGCACAGACTTCTCTCCCCTACTCGATCCTGGCTTAAAATACAAAATGGCATCCATTCAGTAAAACTGAGCACCCTGTTTGTCAGAGATGGTCCAGAATTTTACCGATATTCAGATAAATGGATATGTCATCAAATCACCAACTGACAATAGCTATTGCTGACCTAGTAAGGAACTGCACAGAAACTAAAGTACATGACCGGCTACTGGGGTAGAGGGGAATGGTACAAAGAAATCAAAAAGGCAGAGAATTCCTCTCTCCTATAATCTGAAGAACCATAAAACGTGAAATGAAATATTCAAGGGCCTGGGGAAACATTTAAATGGCACTTACTATGTGCCAGACACTATTCTAAGTACTTTTCAAATATGAACTCATTTAAACTTCTACAGGATTAAACAACCTTATACAGGTACAATTATGTCCATTTTACTGACCAGAAACTGGAGGCACAGAAGTTAAATAATTTACCCCTAGGTCACACTGCTAAGAAATGACAGAGCCAGGATTCCAACCCAAGAATTCTGGGTCCAGAGTTCATACTCTTATGCAATGTATGCAATGTAGTTTGAATGTTCATTTAGAATAATGGGGTATTTTTGAAAGTTCATGGATATAAAGGATTTTTTAAGTTGCAGTCAAGTACATCACCAAGGATGAAAAATGCTATGCTCACATCCACATTCACAGCCATTCAGAGCTCAGAGGTCACACTGTGATTTTTCTCTACTGCACGCTCTTCCGCCCAGCCTTTATATTTCACATCAAACCCTGAAAAATGAGTACCAGATGAAATGGCTGTGCTGTTCGCCACCACGATCAAAAGAAAACCATCCTGACCTGATCACATTTAAAGGGAAGAAAGACAACATCTTCTGATTTTAAACACACTAAATCCATTCAGATTTGTATCCCAAGGATATTGACCAAAAAAGACAAATAAAAAAACTATAAAACCAATTCATCTGGATAAAATTCTCCTAAGAAAATGAAGAGAAACTCTATCCCTAGAACAGCAAAATCTACCACACCCTGTTTTATGACTATTCAACAATGATCTAAGATAAAAGTATCATTAACTATAGAAATGTTACTTGAATTTACTTGTAATTGGTGTCTACATCAAAGTGTCGTCCCCCCCCAAAAAAAAAACAACTGTGATAGAAAGGAATGTTGAACTTTAAGTCTTAAGTTGCTTTTTGTTTTTTTGTGTTTTTTTTTTTAAGGATTTTCTGATGTGTAGTTCGTACAAAAATACATTGTCTATCTGGTCCAAGAGTTATGACCAGCAAGCAGTAGAAAATTTATGTTTGCTTTTAATCACAGATGCCATAGAACTAAAGTTTCCATTACAGAGTTTCACTCCAGAATAACAGCACTCAAGCAACTTTCAATTACTATACTTCTTACTTGTCATAAAGCAGAAAGCACATGTTTGAGATTTCACTGGAACTTAGAACAGCAGTTTCTGAAAACCTCATAAAAGGGAGGACTGATTTAGTCCCAGGATCTCGGCAGGATACCTGAAGTTCAATTTTGTATTTGAACAAAAGCACTAAAGCAGCCTGCAGACTTTGCATAGGATGAAGGGGAGTTGGGGGCACTTCACTGGAAGAACTAAAAAAAAAACCTCCAAATCATTAAAGGGCCTTTAGAAACTAGCACCACAGAAAGGCAGCAACAGAAAAGAAGTCTGGGCTCTCCTATCTTCCAAGCAATATCACGTTTTAAACAGTTTTAAACCTATTCCTATCTCATTTCCGAGTGTTCTGTGCATACCTAGTGTGAATCCATACCAAAATCCATTTGTTGTAAAGAGAACTTTCAGTGCTCACCTCTTCCACATAGAATGTTTGATGTGAGCATTTGTAAGATAAAATTTCATGAACAGAAAGGACTGAGCTGAATTTAAGAGAGCTCAGCTCAGCTCTGTCATCCAACACCATGACCCTGATCTAATAATTGGTTTTCTTTGCTTCAATTCTCCAACTCTAACATACTTTAAAAAGTTAAAGAGCTTAATATCTATTGATGACTAGTTGCTGGAAGAAGTAATATGCATGCATTTTGAGCTTCTTGGAAGAAAAATGCTAGAGAGATACAAGATATTTATGACATATGAAAGCACGAAAAGATAGGTCTGTAGACACAAGACTTGACTTAAAAAAAAAAAAAAAGGACTAAGATTTTTAACATTTCAAAAACAGGAGAGTCAAGACTTCCTGTTTTCGGGAAGCGGATGTGGCTCAATCGATAGGGTTCCCATTTACCATATGGGAGGCCCCGGGTTTGGTTCCCACGAGGCACGGTGAACTGACGCAGCAGGACGACCCGACAAGGGGAGACAAGTAGACACAGAAAAATGCACAGCAAATGGACACAGCTAGCACAAGCAGCAAGGGGCGGGGGATAAATGAATAAATAAATAAAATCTTAAAAAAAAAAAAAAAATGACTTCCTGTTTTTGAGTCAGAATTACAGAGCAATGCAGTTTCATGAGAAGCTGCTTGGACTCTCTCAGCTAGGATATCAATTTTTCCATTTAAGTGTTCTTTAAAGCACTCATTAAGAAACAAAAACAAATAAAAACACCCACATACTGCATTGAGGACATACAATTATGCAGCTCAGTTAAGGCCAAACTTTAATAATATTAAATGTTAAAAGCAAGCTATATAATAGGAGAAAGTGCACATTAGAACTCACACAATGTAAAAACGACCATATTTTCAAGTCACATGCCTATTTTCTGTGATCAGATTATCTAATCCTCTCAACCCTCTCAACCCTGATTACCTTCCTCTCCTCTTTGGCTGGTTCCTGTCCTCATGGAAGAGTCTAATGGAAGAGCTTAAACAAACAAACAAACAAAAAATTACAAAAAGCTAAGCACTAGGACAGAGGTAATCATGGGATCTGTGGGAGCTCAAAGAAACATCCCACCTAGGAAAAAAGACAGAAGGTTTTCTAAAACACAGACACCAGGGCTGAGTTTAAATTCCAAACTCAGTCAAGTGAGAGAAGAAAGAGGACACTGCAAATTCTGGATATGCAAGTCCAGGAGAGTTCAGGCACACAGGTGAGAGATGCTAGAGATAGTCAGGGACCAAGCTCTAGAGTTTGGACTTGACCCTAAGGCCAGGAAGAACTACTGAAGATCTGTAAGCAGGAGAATGCCATGATCAGAGTTGTATTTCTGAACTTGTCATTCCATTCTAGAAAGAGTCTAGAGCAGAGCTGCCCAAAGTGAGATCTGCAGACCAGTGCCTGCCCATGAGATGTTTGTTACCGTTCTATAACAAGGTGAGCATTTAGAAACTTTTATGGCAGTTCAACATTTCAGCAATATCCAAGCTTAGGATCAGTCAACTGACTCATCTTGCTGAACAGAATACAGACCAATTTGTGCACTGTCAATGCAGGGAGTGAGTCATGTGTGGCTCAAGCTGTGTAACATTAACATGTTACTACATGCTTAGTAGGGCCATAAAGCCATGTGTGACAGACTAGAAACTAAAAACAAAATCAAAAACAAAAAAAGGGCAGTGAAACTTTTCTAAATTATTCCAAATTGGTAGACATATGACACACATTTGTCAAAACCCACAGAACTGTACACACAGAGTGAATCCTAATGTAAACTATGGACTTTAGTTACCAAAAATGTATCACTATTGGTTCATCAACTGTAACAATTGTATCACATAATGCAATATATTAATAATAGGGGAAACTACGTGTGGGAGGGGACAGGGGGGAGTATTGGGGCACTCTATTTTCTGTACAATTTTTCTGTAAACCAAGATCTGCTCTAAAAATAAAGTATATTATTTAAAAAACAACAACTAGGGAAGCGGCTGTGGCTCAATCAGTAGGGCTCCCGTTTGCCATGTGGGAGGCCCCGGGTTCGGTTCCTGGGGCCTCCTGGTGAAGGCGGGCCTGCCCGCGCAGCGTGGTTGGCTGATCCAGCGAGCACAAGCAGCAAGGGGGGGATAAATGAATAAATAAATAAAATCTTTAAAAAAAAAAAAAAAAAAAACTAGGCCTTGACCACAAATAGTTTGAGAAGCTCTGTTCTAGAAAACCATTTCAGGGGGTCAGGGTTGGAAACAGGGACAAAACCTGAATGCAAGCAGTGATGGGAGGAATGGAGAGAAAGTACGAGAGTGGAAAGCTATAAAGGAGGTCAAACCAGCCGACAGGCTAAGTGGCCAAAGGGTGCGGGCGTGTGGGAGAAAATCAAAGGCAATTCCTAAGACTCAAGAACTCTTCATTTACTTTAAGACTAAGGGCAAGATGTAAAACAGCAGCATGAAAGAGCTTCATGAAAGCCAGGTTTAGCAAGAAGATATACAAAGCCATTTCTTCGAGTGTCTTTAAATAAGCATAATGGTCAATTAGCGAAATACAGAAAACTAAGAACACTGGTGGTTAACACTGTGCACCACTGGGAATTCAGAACGGGAGCAAAGAAAATACATCTGAGGCCAAAACTACACTTGGCCACGCCACCATACACACCCACAAAGTTTATTGTTGCATAGTCTTGAATACTGATCAAATGATGTACCCCATATGTAATGTACTAGGTGGTATGACTGGTTTTCACCATAACCAGATCTCAGCCACCACTTCCCCCATACACTCACTGTTTTCAGCCGCAGAAATGTCTACTACCCACCGAAGCAAAAGCTTACTTACGATGAGGAGCCCAGTCCAGTTGAGAATAGAGCTAGTTGAAGCCCTGGAACCCCAATCCCTATGGGAGTGGGGGGAAGCACCCGAATGACTCATTTTTCCCCCTGCTGTATACGACACAAAGCCTCCTTTCTCAAGACCTCCTACCAAATGAAAGAGTAATAAAGAGGGAAGAATTCAATGAATGACCCTAACCTCAAAACCCACTGCTTCCTCCTGCGTGCCAGTTCACATTCCAACCCTTATCAGAAGACAAATCAGTTAGCAAGAGCTGTGGACAGCTAGTCACAATCAGACCTGCCCGCTGCTAAACGGAAGCCAGTCTTCAACCTGCACTGGCTTCAGGTCTGAGCAAACCTATCCTGCAGCATTCCAGAGCCCAAAGGGAGGTGGCTCCGTGTTAGGGGGTGGGGTTTCTCCTGCTCTGCTCGGGGAGACATTTCCCACACCAAAGAGCAGCAATCCAACAATCTCTTTGCTGCTCAGGTTTAACTAGCCAGGTTCAGCAGAAAGCAAGCTTACTAGCTTTGGCAAACCACAAAATGATCACCAAGTACATATTTAATCTCTCCTAAGAAGGGTGTCTGATCATCTCAAAGTTGTCACCCTTAATCAAGCCTAAACTTTGCTGATGAATAGTCTTGAGTTTCCTTAGCAGATACAAACATGAGCACTGTAAATAACAGTAACATCCCAGAACTTGAAGGAACAGAATTATTTTATATTCATTTGTTTTTGTTCTTTCATTCTTCTAGGTCTTTCCCCTCAGGTTATAATCCCTTTTAGGGCAACGCTTTCAACTCTTTCACTTCATCCCTTCATATGCTTATAAAAAGAAATTTCAAGAGACAATGACAATTAAATGCAATACATGATCCTGGACTAGAGGAGAAAATGCCCCAAAAGACATTATTGGGACAAGTGAAAAAAAACGGAATATAGGCTGTATGCTTTATATCAGTGTTAAATTTCATTAATTTGCTAACTTAAAGATATTACATAAAGTGAATACCCTGGTTCTTAGAAAATATACATATCAATATTAAGTGTTCAAGGAACATGATGTGTGCAACCTACTCTCAAATGTTTAGAAAACAGATAGACCAATAGGGGGAAAGATAGATTGAATGATTATAACAAATGTGGCAAAATGTTAAAAGTTGGTAAATCTGGGTATCTAGGTAAGGGGTTGTATTAGTCAGCCCAAGGGGTGCTGATGCAAAGTAGCAGAAATCTGTTGGCTTTTATAAAGGGTGTTTATTTGGGGGTAAAAGCTTACAGTTACAAGGCCCTAAAAAGTCCAACTCAAGGTTATTTCCTTAACAAACTCTGTTGCCACATGTTGAAACAAGACGGCACAACGTCTGCAAGGGTTCAGCCTTTCTCTTCTCTCTTAAGGCTCCATGGGTCCAGCTTCTTCCAATCTCAGCTGTAGGATGACATAGGGCTCGTCTTTCTTCCAGGAGCTGGTTTCTTTCTGGGCTCAGCTGCTCTGATCTCTTGACAAGGTCAACTGTAAACTGTCAGGTGAACGGCTCATCTCTCTTCCTGGGGCCTCTGCCGTGTCTATGGAGTTGTCTCTCTTCCTCTGTGTATCTTCTCTGGGTATCTACTTCTGTGTTCTTGACTGAGCATCCGTTTATATAGCCCACCAAGGGGGCATGGACTCAACCCTGCACACCCTAATGACATGGTCGAATCAAAGTCCTAATCTTAACATAATCAAGTAAACGTAAAGCCTTTGAATTTAAATCAATCAAAGGTTATCACACCCAGAGGAACAGCCCAGTTTACAAACATAATCTATATCTCTTTTTGGAATTCAAACTGCCACAGTTCTCTGTATTGGTTTTGTATTATTCTT
>JAKSZT010054053.1:1387106-1615022 GCA_026826555.1 Tolypeutes matacus | reverse complement strand
CTCCATATGGTAGACGGACGCCGAACCTCTTGAGCCACATCCGTTTCCCATACCTCATGCAATCTTTACAACAATCCTCTAAGGCAGGTGCTATTATCCTCCTCATTTACAGATGAGGAACCCGTGCTACAGACATGGAGTAAGGTGCTCAAAGTCACACAACTCATAAATGATAGCGCCAAGATCAGAACTCAGGCAGATGGACAAGAGTCCATACTTTCAGCCATTACACTAGGCAGCTTCATTATGCAAAGGTAAAATGAGAATTAGAAATACACTGCAAATAATGGAACAAGGAAAAAGCCTCTCGAGGAAAACTGTTCTTATTACTTTAATGGGACTGTTGTCTTTTACTAGACCAATCCAAATCCTGGAAACTCACGAGCAGTAGCCTGTTCTGGCTGGTCTAGGTTCCTTAGGAAGGCAGAAAACTCCAATTTCCAAAACCACGCTTTTTTGCCATCTTTTTAACCTCAGAGCAAACAGTTAAGAAGAAAAAGGCAATCCCAGAGCAGCTGTGTGCCTACCTGGACCTCTGTTTCCTCTTCTGTGAAATGGGCGAGGGCCTGGTCTGATTGCCTTGCTGTGCAGATTAAGGGATGAAAGGGGCTGAGACCAGTGCCGGGCACACAGCAGGCGCCACTGTGTTTGCAATTTTTGTGCAATTTTTCAACTTTCCAGCAACCCAGTGCTAGGAGTGACCCTCAGTTTCTAGCCTGAACCCCAATTCATAGAGCCTGCTGGAGCGCTGCGGGATCTTCCAGGGACAGGGGTGACCACACTGCCCTCTGTCCCTCCAGGACCCCTTGGCCTGCACGCCAGGCCTCTGTCACCGCCCTGTGATTTCTCCAAGAGAAAGCCAAGAGGCTGGCCCAGCCCCCCATCCAGGGCTCCCCGGCGAAGGGACCTGCCTGGGAGCGGACAGCCCTGGGGGTCCTGAGCCCCCCGCCTCTGGCCAGGGACACCAAAAACATGCTGACCCCGATCAGCCATCAGTGCCACGGCCTGGGCCGCCCCGGGGCTCCCCCAGCCCCCTCATCCCCACCCCAGAGGAGGCACCGGAAGCAGCCACACCCCTGCCGGGGCACTGAGAAAGCAGACCCCGGGTTCGAGGGGGTGATTCTGAAGTTTCAGATAAAGCCAGATTCCAGCCTGCAGATCCTACCCAGCTACAGCCTGGCCTGCAGCAGCCGTGCTCTGGGCTCTGCAGCACCTGCCGGGATCCCCGGAGGTGACCAGGGAGGCAGCGAGGCCCTGGGCCCCCGGCGCTGTGCTTCCTGTAAGACCCAAAGGACCCCACTCTGGAGAGATGCCGAGGACGGCACCCCCCTCTGCAATGCGTGTGGTATCAGGTACAAGAAATACGGCACCCGCTGCTCGGCATGCTGGCTGGTGCCCAGGAAAAGCGTCCAGCCCAAGAGGCTCTGTGGCAGATGTGGGATCTCCCTGGGCCCCCCGCAAGATGCAATTCAGGAAGGAGCTCCGAGGGGGAAGACTCAGGCCTCAGGCCCCAGAGCTCCTCAGGGGGAAGAAAGGGCCCAGGGCCCTGTCTCAGGGGACCACAAGCCCCCTCCTTCTGGGCCCCTGCTCCAGTCAGGCCTGGCGGGGCCCCCCCTCAGGAAATGTTCTCCCCTGTGATCCTCCTGATGTTCAAGGTCATGACAATAAAGAGCTAAGCCACTCAGAAAAAAAAAAAAAAAAAAAAAAAAGAAGAAAAAGGCACAGTGATGTATCGATATCATACAAGTCATTCTATGTAGTGGCTAGGGTATTGGGATTTGAGGGAGGAAGAGTTGGGACAGATGGAGCCACAAGACTGCACCACACCGTTTGGGTTAGTCCCAAGTCATGCCCAACCCCAAAAGTCACTGATTTGGTCTGAGCCCCCCTGAAGCACCTGGAAAGCCAGAGCAAGCAACATGCCACAGAGCAGCAAGAAACTGAACCCCCTGCCCCGGGTGGAGCAGGCAGACCAGGGATGCTGGACCAAAGCCCTCTGCCTTTGCCACTCTCCAACTCCGACGTTCTCTTCCCCTTCCTATCAGGGCAGGAAGTTCTGGGCCAACTCAGAGCCCAGACCAAACCTGTCCAGGGTGAGGCCAGTGGTCCTGAACCCTTCTGGATGCCAGCACATAGACACTCAACAAATGGTTTCCATCAAGCAAAGCTCAGTCCTGTGGCCTTAAGACCAAAACAACCGTTCACGTCTCTCTCTGATGCTGAAGTGGATCCTGGAGGTCCCACTCTCCAGTTTTGACAACTGAGTAATTTATACTATCCAAAGGGATAGATCAAATCCCAAAAGTCCAGACTGTCACCATTTTCCAGCTATTCATCACATTCTCTGTCTTCAGAAATCTGAAAAATGGCTACCAAAAAGAAAAACCCCACAATAACTACTTATTATAATAAGCCCAACCACCTTAACTTCAGGATTACAGGTTTCCTGGCAAAATTGCTCTTAAAAACACACTCAAACTTCTATTATCATCTAATTACAATTTCTATATAGCTATATAATATGTGGGTGTCTTGAAAGCCAAGAAACTGGAGCTTCAATCACTTTTGTACCTACTAATAAAATAAGCAGAAACAGGACAACCATCCATAAAGAATTTTTTAAAACAGAAAAAAGGAAGGATGCTGGAATCCCTTCATTTGGTGGTATCTTCCAATGCCAAACAAGGTGAGAGGAGCAAGGCAAAATGCAGGTTTAATATATATGGTCATCTCTGGACTTTACTATATACTAGAGAAATTAATAAAAGAAGAAGAGGAGGAAAAAAATACCACACAGCATTTTCTTGTCCCACCATAATTTTTCAATTTTCTTTAGAGAAATGCCAGCCAATAACTAATTAGAACCATAATCCTTTGTCATCCCAATGGGAAAGAAGTATAAAAATGGTTTCAGAGAACAAATGTTAGAAGAAATGTTAAAAAAAAAAAGTAATCCGGAACTTTTGTTTCCCTCAGTGTAAAACAAAATTCCCCTCTTTAAAGCTATTTTTTCAGTTGGCCAAACAACATGGATAGTGTCCATCTAGAACTTTTCACTGTCTCATGGAATTAGCATCCCAAACACAAAGAGTGCATCAGAACTTCCAGGCTTTTAAGCACTCCAATTTTAAACATGAGAGACAATAACTCAAACTTACAGAAAAGGAATTTGTTTTTCACCTCTTTAGTTTTGAGGGGAAAAATAATTCCTTTCAAAGTGAGGAAATAACTTTTGTAATTTCCAAGAATAGGTTCTCCCTAAGAAACATAGCTGGAATCTTTTTATCTGGTATATCACCACAAATAAGAATGTTTCTGGGATCAGATCTTGAGTTACCGATTCGTGAATATCACAGGACAGAAAACTACCTCCTCAAAAACCGGACTGGATTTAGAGAACAAAGTGAACTTTCAGGAGATGAGTCAGAAAACTCTGAACAAAAAAATAAATGTGTAAGATGCTAATGCACCATTGCTTGGGCACGTGCAGCATTCTGAACTGTATCTTCATGATGATGGAAGACTGCCCTGTATCATCCAGTTCTTGCCGTGGTGGAAGTAGCAGGTCAGGTCTAATTCCATTCATTACAAAAACACTTCTTCATTCAAAGGGAGACCGGCCAGGACAAAGATAACCAGGCATGACCTCTGTCATATCAAATTCTCTCCTTTTTTGAGAAAGAGCTTTAAACATTTGAAAAACATCTCAGTTTGCTCCATATTTTTACTATCCCACAAACTAACTTCCTCAATTGTGAAAAACACATAAGGCCTCAGGTCTGTAACATTTTACCATCTTTGAATGATTTCAAAAGCTAGAAACCATTTGTATTGCCCATAGACATTATTTTAAACAGACAATTGCTATAACAATGAAAATATTTTTGTTAGATCATTTCCTAACATTATTTCCCCCCAAAAGGATTAAAAAAAAAAAAAAGGCAAAAAAAGGTGCCCATATTTTAAAGTAAAATGTATGAGGCCGCGCATATTCATGCCCTACCAAGCATATAAATTAAATACAGGCAAAATAACCTAAAAAGTGGTTAAAATGCCAAGTTTTGCCTCTATGTGGTTAGGGAGCCCATGCTTTCCCGATGTTAAATGTACAAACTGTATTTGTTAAACTGTATTTCATACTTTAAATCCAAGTCTGTGCCTTACACTGCTTAGAGATGGATGACTTACTGTAGACATTTGGGGTCACACTATAAGCCTTTTGCTCTCACTAAGTCTAAATCATGGTTCTTAGCAATATAGTGCACACACAAAAGAAACACATGGCATGCATTACCATCTTCCCCAACGGAACCTAAACATCCCAGAACAGCCCTTCTCCTGTCCATTGGGAAAATGAGATTCCCCTAAGAAACGGAAGGGGCTGGAATCTCGCCTTTCATCAGGCACACCAATTAAGCAATTCTGCTCCAAAATTTTGTCATTTCCATTCATTACAAAATTCAGACGTCTTTATCCAGTGGATACACTCAGAAACCCTTTGCCTACCTTCAAACTAATTTCAGCAGCAAAGCAGGAGAAATGGGAAGTTGACAGCAAAGTATAAATTTCCCCAAAATCATCCTCCTTCCAACCATCCTGCATCTATGGGGTCAGTTCAGCCTTTAGTTCCAAGTATGTCGAGACAACACTGGCCCACCACGCAATTAAGAGGTCTGTAAGGACCGGGCTGCCCCCATGGGTGGGAGGTATCTGGGGAGGATAGCTGGGACAGCTAGACAATGAAAAGCTCCCGGGTGTCCACTCACCCAGCCAGGGGGAGGGAGGAGGGCGGAGGGGAAAGGCGTGAGCTCCCTTCTCGCCCAAAGCCACAGTCAGAGGCGGGCTTCCCAGGGCGCGGGGCCGCCTGGCCTCGGTCTCTGGTCACAGAAGGAGGGAGGCAGCCGCCCCAGGCATGCAGATTTCTCTTGAAAAGAAAGGAAACTTCCTGGTTTGGGCATTATGGGTAGGGGGCTAGGGCCCTGCCCATCCCATCACAGGTATCCGCAGCCAGTGGCTGCGGAAAGGAAGCGATCTTTCTCGGCACCTCTGGTGGGGGGCGGCGGCACCGAGGCCGGGATCCCCAGCGCTGCCAGCTCCTACGCGAAGCTCCCAACATGTGGGACAGGGGGCCTGGCGCCGGGCCCGACGGGCAGCCCGGGGGGCTCTCGACTCTTCAGAACACCGAACCCGGGACCGGGAGGCCAAGGGGTGTCAAACTTCCCACGGCTGGTTCAGCCCCGCACGGGCACCGCAGGAGTTGCCGCGGCCGGGAGCTCCAGCCCGGCGGGATTCTGGAATTGGGGTGGGGGAGAGAGGGCAAATGGGGGGCGCTGAAGGACAGGAGGCAAGAGAGAGCTAGGATAGGGAAAGAGGGCATCAGGGGTGGATGGGCGCGAGCGGCGCGCACCCGCTTGCGGGGAAAGCGCGGGCTGCGCACGGGGCTGCGGGCGCGGACGAGGGCCGCACGGCTCACCTTCCTGTGCTTCTCCTTGTAGGGGAGCGCCAGCCACGGCATGTCCCGCACGAAGTCCTGCCACTGCCGCTGGTCCTGGTCCGAGGACACGAAGACGATCTCCAGGCGGCGTCGCGGCTCGGGCTCGGCGGCGGCCCCGGCCCCAGCCCCCGGCCCGGCCGCTGCGTCCCCCCGCAGGCGGCCGTAGAAGGCGGCCAGGCTGGCGCTGAGCTGCGCGCAGGGGGCGCTCAGGCTGCAGCCGAAGTAGAGCCCGAGCAGCGAGATGCCGCGGGCGCCCAGCGAGTGCACGTCCACCTCCTCGCCGCCGCCCGTCACCAGCTTCTCGCCGAGCAGCTCCTCCAGGAAGCCCGACATGCTGGCCCACCGCAGCCCCAGCACGCGGGCGGGCGGCAGGCGGCTGCGGCGACCCCACTCCCTCGGTCCGCGCGGCGGGCGGCGGCGGCGGCGGCGGGGAGCGCAGAGCCCCGCCCCTGGCCCCGCCCCCGCCCCACCCCCCCGTGGCCGCCCCTGACCCGGTGCGGGTCCCGTTGCGCGTCCGCGCCCCCCCGGGGACCGCGTTATCCCTGCAGACGCCGTGCCATGCTGGGGGTGCAGGCGTGCGCCGCGGTTCCAGGGTGCGCGGGGCAACGGCCTCCGCGGAAGAGCTGACCGGAAGCGCTCGGCTCCGACAGGAATGCCCGGGGCCTAAGGGAAGAAAGAAGAGGGGTCCTCCGAGCCGGCGCTCCCCGAGGCCGAACTGAGCTGGCCAGTGCCGCCGCTCCCCGCCGCCCCCATTTCTTCTCCCTTACGCATGTTAAATCCGCTCTCCAGACTTCTCCAAAGGTCCCCCCACACCCCCAGCCGAGTTCTCTTACCCCTCCTTGTTCCTCCTCTTCTTTCTCCGCCGTCTCTTTTCACAAAGAGTCTAACCCTTGGGCTGTTGCAGACCCCCTGACCTCTCTCTTGGAAAGCTGACGGGACTTACTGCCTGCACCACAGTTAACCACTTGATCAGGCGAGGTCTTGCTGTGTGTATGTTTTGTGTTCTCTGTTATAAGCATTTGGAGGACGCCACCCCTTGTGTTTCTTGTGTAGCTTCTGATAAGGGGCTGGGCACACGAGGTACGCAGTTCACACTTGCGGGTGGATTGCAGGTCTTCAGCCCAGGTCGCAGCGGCCATTCCCCACCACTGAGTGGCTCTCTTCCATCTCAACCAATGTTTGCAACAGATGCCGCAGCATCTCTAAATCAATGCTGGCTGCCCGGCGGCGTCGATTATATATAGCTTACATCAAAGTCTGCTGATAGTTAAGAAAAAGTCTAGGGATTTTTTTTTTTTTTTTTTTTTTTTTTTTTTTTGCCCGCTGGCAAGATGCTACAGGATGCCTACAGAGAACCTAGATTAAGCAAGTGGGCTGTGGAAAGCCTACCGCAAACCCCCTCCCCGAAAAAAAAAATGTATACTATACTCACCCGGCAATACAGGGCCTCCTGAGCTACCAACCGCCCTAGTGAAAGCCAAAATCGCCCCCCTCTCAGCACCCTCCACCTTCTCTTTGGAAGTTATTTCTTCGGCACTACCGCCATCTAATGGAACGAGTCAGAAAAGGAGGTCCACTGGAGCCCAATCTGGGACTAGAGGTGCAGGCGAGCCAAGCAGAATACATATGTATATATATATATTTGTCCTCCACAGGGGCTTTGCAAAAAGGAAGGAAGGGAGGGAAGAGAAGAGAGGAGAAGAGAAGAAAAAGAAGAGGTCATGGAATGCTTTACAGGAGTTAATTTAAACCTCAGAACAAAATCACAGGCTTTGGCATAGGAGGAAGGTTTGTAGCTAAGGTGCTCAGTTCTTCTGGGGTATAACAATGAATTGTACTGGTTTTTAGTTCTGTGAAGTTTTGCCACATAAACCAGTGAAAGGGGAGGAAGTGGAAGCCGAGAGTGGATTGGCAATCTCTACAAATGATATCCACTTTTTAGCAACCACCCAATATTGCAACTGATTTCACATGCTAGCTCTCTGGACTGAGGACTCGCCTCTAAGCCAGCAAAGCCTCCCACAAAGACACAGCACAGACACATTCCGTGGTAATTCTTAGGTGAATGTCATTCAAAAATTTTGTGACACTGCAGGGACAGTATTATTATAAAACACACAGAAAGCATCACTTTTTAGTGAAAACATTTTAAGACTATTAACTGATATTAAGTTATTAAATGTCTCTTAAAATACTGTAAATAGGGTAAAATGCTTTATCTTCTCATCCAAATCATATTTGAAATACCCATGAGTGGGTTTTATCAGGCACCATTGCAAAGCATGTTAAACAGAGTCCTACATTCTGAAGTTTTCAAATGAACACTAAAGAAATACAAAAGAACTATAGGCATTTATATCATATGGAAGCCAAAGGACAAAGCATTTGGTGGGGAGTTAGGTGAAGATGGAGTTTTGGGAAATGCATATTAGGGAAAATTGTGAAGTCATTATTGGAGTATTCACTTTGGTATACTAGTTGCAAGTCTGATATAAAGAGGCAGTTTGTTCAGCATCTTACTTTTATTATTTTACAGGAAAACACTTTCCACTGGAGTGTGTCCAAACCAGCATCTGGCACCTGGGAAAGTGAGAGTTTGAACATACTGCACATGAAATATAAATAAAATTTAGAGAATTGTTGGTGCAGCAGGCCTTGGTTGGAAGCCAAATATCGCAGCTGCCTTTTAAGGGGGTGTGGAAAAAGGGGATTAGCAATGGAAATGATTCCAAAATCATAACTCTAGTGAGTGTTTGTTACGAGAAGCCCAAGGAGACTCGTTTGGCTTCCTGTAAAGACGAGCCAATGTCCTTTGGCTTGTGAAAGCACTTTCTCTGTTTATGGCAGTACAAGAGACCCACTTAAAGAGATAGTCCCTACTGGTGTTTAGCTAGTTATGTTACATGAGTTGACTGGCTATTCTGAAAATTATTGTTGTTTTAAAATATGTATTAAAGAGCCACATCATGCCTGACATTGTATAGAACATGCACATTGCAGTTTTCCTTTTGAGAAATTTCATTCTAAGGCATATGATGTAACACACATAAAACATACATAAAACAAATATATATTTGTCACTTTTAAAAAAAAAAAAAAAAAAAAGGGAAGTATCGGGGATTGAACCTGGGACCTTGTTTATGAGAATCAGATGCTCAGCCATTGAGCTACACCCGCTCCCTCTTTTTCACTGTTAAGAGTGATAAATCACATTCCTTGGTCTTCAGATATACTAGTACATGTGAACAAAGATGCACGTGTTTGGGTATTTATTTTGCACCTGTGAAATTAGAAAAAGACTGGAAAACTGGAAAAAGCCTAATTGTGTATCAATGAGGACAAGTAAATTATGGCACATTCATCATTTGGAATACAATCTGGTTTTTGGCAAGGATTAAGGAGATTTAGATGTACACTGATGTGGAATATTTCTAAGATGTAGCACAAGAAAAAGTAAGGTGCAGAATAAGAAATACTAAGTTACCACTTATAATTTTTAAGTGGGAAAAATGCATATACACACCCAGAGGTAATGCTTTACATGCATGAAATATATCTGGAAGGACACTTAAGGAATAGTAACAGGTTGCTTGAGGAAGGTAATTGAGGGACTAGGATTAGAAGTGGGAAAAAAATGGAAAATATTATTTCTAGCTCAAGAATAAACTACTTTTTGAATATCCTAATAAGAATGGAGAAAGAAATGTTGAAGGTAGAGCAGTACATCTCAAATGTAAAGGAACAATGTCTCACACCTAAACAAAAATTCAAATTCCATTATAACAAAGCTATTAGTATAAAATAAACATTTTGATAATAAAAGATTTCCAAGCCCACATATTTCAAGTAATGATTGATGCAACAAATTTCAGTTCGAACAAAAACTTTAGCCCATTTATCAGGAGTTCTCTGTAAAAGAAATTTACCTGTAGATTAATGTTATATTGCAGTTTTTATTTATTTATTTATTTATTTATTTTAAAGATTTTATTTATTTATTCATTTATCCCCCCCTTGCTGCTTGTGCTCGCTGGGTCAGCTAACCACGCCGTGCGGGCGGGCTTGCCTTCACCAGGAGGCCCCGGGAACCGAACCCGGGGCCTCCCATATGGTAAACGGGAGCCCTACTGATTGAGCCACAGCCGCTTCCCTATATTGCAGTTTTTACACTTGGTTGTTTTTCTTTTCCTTTTGCAGCAAATTCATTGATAAGGGAAATTGCTTGATAGAGAGGTGACTGTCCAAAACAAGGAGGTGAGATTTGAGAAGGATCGAGATGAAGGAAGGGAAAGAAGGAATTTTCCTCGTTGGTTATAGCTGAAGTTTGGTGCTTATCTTTCTGGCACCACCTTGAATCTGGAACTCTAGAAGATCACCATAATTTTTCTGATTCATTTATCCTGCAGCAAAGCAGGAGGAATCTGGCCTCTAGTTCTTAAAGTTTCCCAGTGCTTTTTTTTTTATTTTTAAAGATTTATTTATTTACTTTATCCATTTTAAACCTCCCCTTCCCCATTTTGCTGTTTTTTTTTTGTGTGTGTGTGTCCATTCACTGGGCAATTCTCTGTGTCTGTTTCCTGCCATCTCTTCTCATCCTTCTCATCCTCCTCCTCCAGTCTTCACCAGGATTCGATCCTGGAGACCTCCGATGTAGGAGAGAGGTGGCCACCTGCGCCACCTCAGCTCCTGGCTTCTGGAGCTTTCGGAGCATCTTGTCTTGTCTCTCCCCTGTTACGTCATCATCCTGCTGCATGGCTCTCGGGGCCGAGGGCTCAGAGGCACACAGAGCCTGGCAGCCCATGCGCCTTCAGGAGGTCCCGGGGATCGAACCCAGGTCCCTCCATATGGCAGACGGACGCCCAACCATTTGAGCCACATCCGCCCCCCCCCAGTGCTTTTCTGAGCCAGAAGGGCAAGATGCTAGAAACAGTATGCCTGTTGCTATTTGCATCTAATACTTTTCAGATCAAATTTCAGAGGCTGCCACTGAGCCAATGATGCAACTCTTATTGCAGATATAGCCAAAGTATATGATTCATTAACTGCATTTGAAGTAGGTCCTAAAAATCCACAGACTGCCAGGCTGTTTGCCAAAATTTCCAAAAGCTTTTTGTAAGCAACAGCACAAGAGATAGTAAGCAAATCTGGATTGTTGGGTATGAGTGAGTAAATAAACTTCCAAAAAATTATGCTGTAGAGAAATCTGTTCCAGAATATTGTCACCCACCAGAAACTGGCTTGAATCTAAGAATTGGTCATTGAAAATTGTACAAGATACCATGGTTAGCATAGGTCAAATTAAAAAAGAATTAAGAAATAATAAAAATAAATATTTTCTAACATTTTACACTTGGCTGAGGACAGTGTACATCAAAGAATGGTGACTGGAAAGAAATGACACTATGGAGTCAAGAAGTCCAAATTTAGCTATCAAACAGTAAGGAACACAGATTATTAAGAATAATTCCATCATCCCTTCCAGAGCCAAAAAAGAATATCAAAAGCAGACAACTGGGAATGGAAATGTTCACATAAGAACTTAAATTTCGACTGAATTATATGTGCCTTCCTGGACACAAGTTTTAAAAGCCACACATTGGATTTATTTATTTTATTTTATTTTATTTTATTTATTATTATTATTATTTTTTAATTTTACCGGGAGGTCCCGGGGATCGAACCCAGGTCCCTCCCATATGGCAGACGGACGCCCAACCATTTGAGCCACATCCGCCCCCCCACACATTGAATTTAGATTTTGTCCTGGCACAGAGAAGAATTTTGAGCAGGGGACATGATTACGTTTATGGTTATAGAGAGACTGAAAGGTGATGAATTTTCTTGACTGTTTTTTGTTTATTGTTATTATTGAAATAATGAAAATGCTCTAATAATGATTGAAGTGATGAATGCACAACTATGTGATTTTACCAAATACTATTGATTGTACACTTTGGATGAATTGTATGCTTTATTAGTATGTATCAATAAAATAGATTTGTTCAAAAAAATAAGAGCAGCCAAGGAAAATCCTAAAAACTTTTTAAAATAATAAATTAAAAAAAAAAAAAAAAAAAGACCATTCTGTGGATGGTTTGGAGAGAAGCAAGGTAGAAATTGTGAAGACCAGGGTAAAGGCTATTAAATGAGAAATGACAACAGCCCAAGCTACAGCAGGGCAATGAGTATGAAAAGGAAGGGATGGGCTTGAAAGATATTTAAAAGGTACATGGGAGATGCCAGAAACGGGGAGTGTCTGAAGACTAATTGAAAGCATGGAAGTACCACGCACCAGATAGGAAACTCAGGAAGAGCAGGTTTGGGGAGCAAGGTAAGTTGAACACCTTAGGCCCAGAACAACCTCCCCCTTGGGTGGGCAATACAAGCCACACCCCCTTAGGTGAGGCCTCCCAAACCCGTTTGTCTGAGCTTCCTTGGAAGCCTGCTCTGGGGGTTTGATTCTAGTGCTCTCTAACAGCCCCTTTGATAAGTTCAGGCTATTCCTTACTTTCTGAGGCCTCCTACGCTGGGGATTGAGGCTTCAGTTTCCTTTGCTCCCGGTTCACCGCCCCAAGCATTTCATGCTAACCCCCATACCAGTGTTGCTTCCTGGGACCTCAGAGAGCCCACTCTGGCCCAAAGTCTCTAGCTTTCCCCCAATATCCAGGTTGACGGAGCATCCTGAGTCCTGGTCCTGCTTTCAATCCCACAAACTCTTCTCATCCAGATGAGGCAGCCGAGTCCAAGGCATTCAATGCCAGGCTCTCATTCTGGCATCTGACCAGAGGCCTACCTGCCAGTACTCCATGCAGACCCACAGTGCCCGCAAGTGACATGTGTCTCAGGTGTGGCTAGCTGAAGAAGTTATAACAAAAAAATACATAGCTCACCTACCCTGCCTGTGCCACACCACAGCAAATATGTTCTCCTGCTGTGCTACCGCTGCTCCTAGAAAGGCTCATTCCCAACCCAGAGAATCTCCAGGCCCTTCTCTTTCAGCTACGAAAATAGTATCAGGGCACAGAAAGCTCTGGTTTGGGGAGAGTGGCAAGCAGGAAGAGGGCTCACTGATAGTTTGGTGCCTAGAGGTAAAAGCAGAGAAATGAGCCTGCCTCTGCCCAGGTCTTCCAAGCTGTGAACACTCCCCAGGCCTCCTAACAGGCCAAGCTCCACATACAGTCCCCTCTTGGCAGGACATGGTCATCTGTGCTGTTGCCAGGCTACCATAGGACCTGTGCAATAGAGCTCCTCACTTCGGAGCTAACTGAATGAACAGATAGGAATCAGTGACCTTTTATTCACAATGAATTGGCTCAAACTCCTGAACTCCAGCCCCTTGAGCAAGTAAAACTTGCTTTAAGGATTGAGATGGAACTGGAAGTGTGCTGCCTTTCCTTTCTTCTCTGACCCACTGCCACCCTACCAAGGGGCCCTGGCCCCATGATGGACCCCAGGCTTCAATTAGATGAACAGGTGTTCCCCATCTCAATGGAGCTCCCAGGGATATGAGCCTACTTCCAGGAAAAGGTAATTATAGATGATGATGTCGATCAGTGGTCCTCAAAATGTGGTCCCCACCACAGCATCAGCAGCACCTGACAGCTTATTAGAAATGCAAATTCTCATGCCCCGCCTGGACCTCACTGAATCAGAAATGCTAGGCCCAGCAACCCAGGGTTAACAATCTGTCCAGGTGCTTCCGATGCTCACAAAAGGTTAAGGACCACTGATACAGACTGATGGTATTGGGCAGCTTCATCGACTAAGCCTTCCTTGGTTTCAGCCACCTAGCCTCCTACAGGCCAAGACATCCCTTCCCCAATGTGGACCTTAACTATGGGGGTTGAGAAGAATGACTTAAAGTGTCTTAGAGCTGCCTTTGGGGGCACTTGCCTGCTAGGCACTATTAGTCAACTGACCCATAAAACCCTAAAATTATCATGGCTGGAGGCTCCACACCCTTTTCTTGACTTTAGTCTTCTGTGGTCAGCAACTGACTTTAGAGAGGAAAGTTATGAGCTGTTCTACCTCTCACATAAGAATGTGCAGCTATCTGGTCTACATTTCCAACAAGCAGTGTGCCCCATCTCTGAGTCCAGGAGCAAGGCATTCCCAAAGTATGTCAATACCACTTAGAGCAGGGGCTCACTAGGCCCCACCCACTTCTCTGGGGCCTCAGACACCCTAAAAGTAAGGATGCTTCACCTCCCATCACAACGGTCTCTGTCACATCCATGATGCCATTTGGGCTAGCCCTCTTGCAGCGCTATATGAAAAGCATTTTGTACAGCCTTCTGGACTGAATGGCCACTGTTTATTTAGATAAACCTTTAATCTTTTTTGACCAATGTTTTAGTTTCCTGGCTGCTAAAACAGATACTATGCAATGGGTTGGCATAAGCAACAGGAATTTATTGGCTTGTGGTTTTGAGGCTAGAAGTCCAAAATCAAGGCATCTTTAGGGTGATGCTTTCTCCTAGAAAAGTGTGGTGTTCTGGTGCTGGCTGTTGGCAATCTTTGGTCCTCGGTTTTTCTGGCACATGGCAATGCAGCTCATTGGTACTGGCTTCTCTGGGTTCTGTTGACTTCTGGCCTCTTCCCATGGCTTTCTCCCTTAGGAAGGCTACAGAGAAGGAAGCCTACAGTAATAGGATTAAGACCCATCCAGATGCAATTGGACCACTCCTTAACGGTAATATTAATAACATCAAAAGGTCCTATTTACAATGGGTTCACTCGCACAGAAATGGATTAAGTTTAAGAGCATGCTCTCTGGGGTACCTAGCTCCAAAAGCCCCTGGCCCTCCCAGCTAGGTGCCTGCTACAGCACCACCATCCAGGCCAAAACCCAGAAGTGTGTTTAAAAGCCCCAAAGGAGTTCCTGGGTCACATTTCACCCATGCAGGGGATCCAAAATTGTGCCAAACAAGGTGTTAACATTCAGTTATTTTCTAGCATTCCTCTGTTTCTAATGATCAACCAGGAACATTCAACATTTCCTGGGATTTTCCTGAATATTACCAACAGTTCATTCCCCACTTTTCTGCCCTACTATCCACCAATGACTGGTTTCCTCAAAAAAGGAAAGTGTTCTTAGTTCCCAAAATGTGCTCATTGTCAATGGTATCCTGGTAAATGTTTAATAGCTGGCTCTCAAAAAAAAAAAAAAAAAAAGCCCTGATTTATAGCGTTTGCCAATTTCTCTGATGTAAGTAGTCCCATCATGACTGATTTCAAGCTACCAATATGCTGTCATTGATCAGAGTTGGAAAGCGATGTGGTGCAGCATACAATTCTATAGTATTTCCACTATTCAAACACAATCCGTGTAAATAACCCCAAGAGCACAGGTAATATAAAATGTTATAAGTGATGATTTTTTAGTATGCATTATCTCTGTTTTTAAATATAATTTAATTGTAAATGTATATAATCTAATTTTTTAAAATGGCAATGCTTAACAACCAGCTTACAAAATTCCTGAACATTTAATAATTGGCTCTTCTGAGCGGACAGGACCTGGTGACAGCACACCACTGCGGGCAGTGGACACTGAAGCGGGTCACAGCCTCTTCCTGAGGTACAGGCATGGGACTAGGGTGAGGTGAGTGAGGCATTCTCCTCAGTTGCAAAATGTAAGGGATCACCAAAAATCTCAGTAATCAAGGTAAAGAGTATTTCAATGCCAAATGTTTAACCCAAAATTACTGTGAAGAAATCCATGATGAACAAAATATCAACATTTTAAATACAAACAGAAGAGTTGCTGTAAGGGAGTGAGCCTGGAGTTGCAGGGGCTCTGTCATTTGCAGAAAAGAGAATCCAACCGAAAGAGAGAGTCCTGGAGGAGCCTGTTGAGGTTCCCGGGCAGCCCAGGGTCCCAACTTGCTAAGATTTGTTGGTTCAGCTATTCCTTAGATTCTCTGAGTCACCCCCAGTATATTTCTTTTCTTTTTTTTTTTTTTTTTAAAGATTTTATTTATTTATTCATTTATCCCCCCCTTGCTGCCCGTGCCCACTGGGCCAGCCAACCACGCCGCGCGGGCGGGCCCGCCCCCACCAGGAGGCCCCGGGAACCGAACCCGGGGCCCCCCACATGGCAAACGGGAGCCCCACTGATTGAGCCACAGCCGCCTCCCCACCCCCAGTATATTTCTAATAAACTCGCTTTTTGAGCTGGCCAGGGTTGGTTTATGTTGCTTGCAACCAAAATAATATTTACTCTGTGGCTTAGAGAATTCTGGCCAGAGATCAGAGGAGACTCTTATTTGCTAGGCCATAAATTAATTATTTGATTCTTTTTGTATGTTATCTCACAGATTTAGAACCTCAAGAGATAAGGATCAGTCAAGAGGGTTTTTCAAAAGTTTCTTATTTTCCACCCCCAATAATAGTGGTAATATTTGTTAATAATCTAATTAGCGATACCACTTTTTCAGCCCTTTCTAGGAAGGTGTTTTTTTGTTTTTTGTTTTTTAATTTTGCTTAAAAAATCCAAACAGTAGAGAACTTGCCCTGCCCCTCTTAAGAGGGGATGGGTATAGAGGGGTTCATCACTGGATATGAGTTGACTTCCAAGGGGTGGGGTGACTTACCTTCCTTGTTTTAGATATAAATATTTATATCTAAATATCTAAATATATATTTAGATATAAATGATTTTCAATCACAATTTGATTTGAGGCACGAAAATATTATATTTATTAATATATTATTATATTATGATAATATTATCATATTATATTATAAATAATATCAAGTAACAGGCATGCATAATATTTTACAATATAAAGATATATGAATTTTGCAAAAAGTTTTCATGCTTTTGTACCCTTTCTTTGTTGTAACTGGAATAGAACATCTCTTTAGAAAGAAAAGGCCAGGGCCATGTGGAATGATGCTCTTGGAACACTGGTTAACAATTTACCAAGTCCAGCTGAAGGAAACACCATCACATGGCAAATGACGAAGCTCTGGCTTGCAAGTACGGATTTGTCCCAATGGACTACAGTACAATGCATGTACTACTGTGCTTCTCAAATTTCAAGCAATTGCCTTGTATCCCAGGATTTACAATGGGCCAAGTGGTCGACCTTTTTCCAAACACTTCAAGTTTGCCAGTCAAACCTTCTGGGCAGAAATCTAGAGGTCCAAGGGGAGTGGGAATACCCTAACCTGGGAGATCGTCCACCTGGAAAAATTGACTATTATTTGCCTTACCTGCTGCTGACCTGGGATGCTGCACAGGCAACTTTGAGGGATCCAGGACTGTCTAGGAGGGACTCTTGGAGAGACAGACAGGTAGTGTGGCCTCTGCCCAGGCCTCACCCATAATTCCTTCCTACCCAACTGCTCAGGCCAATCAGGTCTGCAGGGCTTCTGGTTTCCCTATGTTAAAACTAACACCATGCATTATGTGACCACATGTGGAGGCAGCACAAGAATTGTACCAACTCTTGATTCCTGAACACCTCTGGATTTTACCTCTGACCTACACTGCTCACATGCACATTAAGCCATCCTGGTGATAGTATAGATATAGTCATCTTCTTGGGGTTCTTTAGCTCTGCTCCAGGCCAGCTATAGCCAGTTATTATCTCTTCTCCTTCCATGAGTTTCTCAGCCAAATTTCCATCCTCAGCTCCTAGTTATCCTATTTTTTTTTTTTTTTCAAGGAGGTACCAGGGATTGAACCCAGGACCTCGTACATACATGGGAAGCAGGCACTCAACTGCTGACCTATCACCCGCTCCCCAATGAGAGTTGCTGTTTTTGTTTGTTTGTTTTTAGGAAGTACAGGGGAGTGAACCCGGGACCTCGTATGTGGGAAGCAGGCATTCAACCACTCGAGCTACATCCGCTCCCCCTTAGTTATCCTTTGATTTGGGAGGACACTGATCAAGGCCCTTTTTATACTAATTCATTTGTCCTGTACTCACTATCTAGAGCAGGGGTTCTTAACTTTTTTTGTTCCATGGACCCCTTTGCCAGTCAGGTGAAAACCATGGATCCCTTACTAAGTCCACACTATACTGTGTATTATTTAATAAACATATCACACTTTCACCAACACGTCTCCACAAGAATAATGTTTTTTTTTTTTTTTTTTTTAATTTAAATTCAAGTTCATGGACCCCTGGTTAAGAACCCCTGATCTAGAGTGAATCAGTTGGCTACTCAGAATATTTATGTGGCCATATCTCCTACCAGCAACCTGACTATTCAAACTCCTCACTGTCACCAAATTTACATGCAACTCACTGCACTGCATGTCTCAGCTTGGACCTCCTCATTCTATCCCAACTCATGCTATTTCTTTTACTGGGCTCCAGTGACAAGCCAGCAGCCAGTCAGCACCTGGGAGAACTACAGGCCAACTGAGGTCTCCTGGACACCCAAGGTGAGTTGTAATCAGGCTCTCCTCCAGGGGGGGGCAGATGTGGCTCAAATGGTTGGTGTCTGTCTGCCATATGGAGGGTTTAGCACTATGCATCCGTGCTGCCACCTGGAGTCCTTCAAGTGCTGGGCCATTGACTCAGAGCCTTCTGGCTCTTCCTACAATCCTCCTGGTAAAATTAACTCATCTTTGGTGTTTCTGACCCACTTAGATGCTGCCCCAACCCTTTATCCTTGTGGCCTCTACAGACAACCTGGGGTAGAGAACCAAACTGTAACCTGAGAAGTGCTAGACTCCCAGGGATACCATGGCCAGATAGGGTACCTAGATATCTGGCAAAGATTCAGCCCAGAGAAGCGGACATGAAAAACCACTTCTCACTTTTGGAATATAGTTGAGAAGGTTCAAGTTTTCCATCAGGTGAAACTTGTTCTACCTATGGAAGACGATTAGGTGGGAGGGGGGTACCAGATCAGTGTCTGATCTTTTCCTTCCCTACCTATGATCTAGGCCAATGATGTTCCATAAAAGGCTCCCTCCCTTATATACCTTTGCTTCAGGCAATTTCTCCATGTGCTGACTTGGCTTGTGACTGAACTGTAATGCAGACCTTTCATTTTGGGTTTGGTTATTGCTCTTTAACTGGTTACAGGGGATAGCTGTTTAGACTATTCCTTGTTTCCCAGGCTACCTTGTCTGGGACTTGCCTGGGGGCACTGTCCCAACTTTTCTCAGATCTTATTTTGGCTGGTAAGATCTCAGCATGAATTTGGGTTTTGTTTGTTTTTGTTTTTGGAAGAGAAGGTGTGTTGTGTTAGGCTCCATTGGAGCCAATAAGAAATGTCTGGTTCTTGTGCTAACAAGTAAGTTCTAAGCTGGAGATAAAGATTTAGAAGTACACAATGCATTAGAGATGCTAGTAGAAGCCACAGTGTGGATGAGATTGCCCAGGTAGAGTGAGATGGATGAGGAGAAGAGAATAAAGGATAAAGCCTGAGAGGACCAAAAGGAAAGGGTCAGGCAGGGTACCTGCAAAGAAGTCTGAGAAGGAGCAACTGGAGAAGCTGGAGCAAAGCTAGGATAGAAGGTGTAGTGGGTTGAATATGAATAGTGTACCCCCACACCCATTCATGTTCACCTCAGAATGTGACCTTATTTGGAATAAGGGTCTTTGCAGATGTAGTTAGTTAAGTATCTCAAGAGGAAATCATCCTGGATTTAGGATGGGCCATTAATCCAATGACTGGTGTCCTTACAAGAGGAAAGGACACAGAGACACACAGAGAAGGCCATGTGAAGACAGAGGCAGAGATTGGAGTTAAGCTGTCACAGGCCACAAAGTGCCTGGAACCATTAGAAGCTGGAAGAGGCATGAGAGGGTTCTTCCTTAGAGGCTTTGGAAGTAGCACAGCTCTACCAACACCTTGATTTCAGTCTTCTGGCCTTCAGAGCTGTGAGAGAGTAAATTCCTGTTGTAGGAAGGATAGGAAGGCTCTGAGTTTGTGGTAATTTGTTGTGCATCCTTAGGAAACTAACAAAGAGGGACATCACCAAAACTGTGGAGAAACTTCCAAGAAGCGGGGGAGGAGGTATAGCCAACAGTGTCAAATGCAGCTGAGAAGTTTGCTAAAATGAGATGTGAATTAGCTTTGGCAACTAGGAAGTCATCAGGGACCTTAAGAATAGCCCATTCAGTGGTGTGATGGTTAGGTTAATGTGTCAACTGGGCCAGGTAATTGTTTCCAGGTGTTTGTTCCAACAAGCACTGGGCTAATTGTAATACAAGAGCATTTATGGACTTCGATCACCAGTGAGTTTACTGTGTGGATGGCTGATTACATCTGCATCAATCAGGGAGATTACATCATCAATGGGTGACACTTTTATCCAATCAGTTGAATGCCTTAAAAGGGGAAGTGATTTCAACATTCAGAGAGGATTTCCCAGCTCGTCTTAGGACAGCCAACTTCTCCCAGAAACTCAAGGACCTTTCATTGGACTTCCATAGGAGCCCCAGGTTTGCAGCCTGCCTGCGGAACCTGGACTTGTGCATCCCCACGGTCGCATGAGAGACTCTTTTAAAATCTCATATTATTGACAGATATCTCCTGTTGATTCTGTTTCCCGAGAGAACCCTGACTAATACAAGTGGCATGGTGGAAGCTGAAGCAGAGTGAAGCATATGCTCTTGATGCTTGGCAGCAGAGAACTTCAGTTACTGAAGAAGCATCTTCTTTGCCTATGCTGCTAAGCTCACCACCTTCTGAACAGAAGTCTGTTTTTATTTACGTTTGTAAATAAAATAAAATCATTAGTCTGAATCAATACTGTAGTTTGGGATCGATTTTGATACCATAAAAACTACTGCAAATTTTTTTCTGGGTTCTTATCTAGTACTATCTCTTTTTTCCTTTAGATACTGCATTCACAAGCTGGTAAACACTGAAATTGGTTCTACCTAATATAAATTTGGTTCTTACGGCAACTCTAGCCCCACATCAACTCGCTGGAGTAGCAGCACTGCCTTGCCTGCGCTCTCCATTGGGCAACAGTCGCATCCACTTACTATCATAGTCCCTGATTTTTCACACGCCTGGCTAGCTTCACTAAGGAATTTGTTTCTATCTATCCTTGGCCCCTTCGTTCTCCTCTGAGGTTGAACTACTGAACAAAACTACATCTACACCATGCTTTCACGTTTATTTAAAAAGCACCTACAATCATTTATATCTCATAACACCTGCAAGGACTGAAGGACACCGCCTCACATACCCCAATTACTATGCTCGAGAGGGCAGTGGCGAGGCGCCCAGAAGCCCCTCGCCGACCACCGAGCGCGCGGCACCCTCATGGGCGCGCAACCGCTCCTCGCCCGCCTATCAGGAGCTCCCGAGGAGGCCGGGGCGCGCGCGCCCGCGCGAGGCTTCCTGGGAACTATAATCGCATGTTCAGGTTAGAACTGCAAATCCCGACGCGCACCGCGCTGCAGCCCCGAAGATGAGGGTCCTTACCCGTGAATCTGAATCTTGCTTGTCTGAACCATTGGGAATGCTGCACAACCCTGATTCAGTTTTCACAAGAGGCTTTTGAGAAACATGATAGGTCTTTCGCTGGGTGTGCACGAGGGGACTTTTGCTTCCGCAGCTTCCTCTAGTAGTTGCTCGAAGTGGCGAATCTGCCGTTGAAGTGCGGTGGCTAGGCGCTCCGGAGCCCGACGTGAGTCTTGTACAATCTGCTGCGGGAAGAACGACGCGAGAGTTGCTTGGGCCGCTACAGTCATGTCCGCCGCTGTCCCCAATGTTGGGGGCTCCGCATCGGAGGCGGCAGCTCCTGTCGAAGCCCCGCTGCAGTATAGCCTTCTTCTTCAACACCTGGTGGGTGACAAGCGTCAGCCCCGGCTCCTGGAACCTGGTGTCCTGGGCGGGATCCCGAGTCCGGTTAAGAGTGAAGAGCAGAAGATGATTGAAAAGGCGATGGAAAGCTGCGCCTTCAAAGCAACGCTGGCCTGCGTGGGAGGTGAGGCCAGGCGAGGCTAGGCGAGTGGAGCCTTTGGGAGACCCAGGGCTTGCCGGCGGCGGCGGTCTCTGTCAGCGAGACCATGCGCCTGGGAGGCGTAGGATTTCGACCTTGACCAACACCCCTGGTCCGTTCATTGAACGTGGGCAACGCCTCTCCTGTCCCTGTCCTGTTCCTTTGTGGAAATTGGATCAGAAAATCGGTACCGATAAATCAGGCTTATTTTATTTATTCATTCATTCATTCAAATAATTTATTTTATTTATTTATTATTTTTTAAAGATTTTATTTATTTATTCATGTATCCCCCCCTTGCTGCCTGTGCTCGCTGGGTCAGCTAACCGCGCCGTGCGGGCGGGCTTGCCTTCACCAGGAGGCCCCGGGAACCGAACCCGGAGCCTCCCATATGGTAAACGGGAGCCCTACTGATTGAGCCACAGCCGCTTCCCACATTCAAATAATTTGACACTGAGCAACTATCACGTGCCAGACGGTGGCGACACAGGGTAAAAGAGACAAGGTCCTTGGGTTCGTGAAGCTTACAATTTAATGTATGTAGAGAGAAGAATGTAGAGAAGGAGCCTGGCGGAAGAATGCTTCAGGGAAAAGAACAGCAAGTGCCAAGGTCCCTAAGGCTTGAGGCTTGAAAAACAGAATGGCCAAAGTGACTAGACAGTGGTGACCGGTGGGGTGGGGGTGGGGCTGGACTTGGCTTTTTTTTTTAAAAAAGGCTTTTGAGAATTTGAGAATGCAGTGTTCCTCTTGTGCAAGGTAAAGAGTTTGGTCACATTTGCAGATGAGCCTAAATCTCATTGAGAATGAAAGATGTGTAACGAACTAATAAAGCTGTTTCTTAAAAGATTGAGGAAATACAGGTAGACAAAGAGAAATGTCATTTCAAATTGGGGATAAAGTGGAAGATTTGAGCTTATAACTTATAGGTTTTAGGGCAGTAAATGATATTTTTTTTACTAGGGGTATAACAAGTGGTAATGAGCATGATGAGTCAGGATGGAGTGTGGCAAAGAAAAGTTTGTGGATAGGGAGGCAATCTAAGAAGTTTGCTAGACTGAAGTTCCATGGTCTTTTAAAGTGACAAAGGGCTTAGAAGGATGATAACTGGACACAGGGATGAACATATTTGAAAAACTAGGAAAAAAGATTTCACCCCATTTGGTGACTGACTGGTTGTACAAGGAAGCAAAGAAGCAGTCAGGTATGCTCCTGAGGTTTGGAACTGGGGTGACTGGAAAGAAGGAGCCTAAAGCAGAAAAGTCTGGAGAAGGGGTACCCATGATTTCACTGAACATCATCTTGAGGTGATGAGAGGACATCCATGTGGAAATGCCCAGCAGGCTCAAATGTGGAGAGCTACCATTTGGTAGCTGTGTAACCTCTCTGAACCTTAGTTTCTTCATCTGTAGAAAAGAGAGAATGATAGTATCTAACCCATGGGATTCTTGTGAGGAGTAATTGAGGCAATGACCATTACCAAATGATTATTATTAATGTGACCATTGTCAAGAGTTATTTGCAAAAGTTGATAGCTGAACTTGAGGATGGCTGAGTTACATGTAAGAGAGCATGTAGAGAAAGAACAGAGGGTTAAAGACTGAATCTCGAGGCATGTTAGGAAATGATAGGAGGAAGAAATTCAAGATGAGACAGGAGAGTGGATGTAGCTCAAGTGATTGAGCATCTGCTTCCCATATACGAGGTCCTAGGTTTGATTCCCGTTACCTTCTAACAACAAAACAAACAAACAAATGAAAATATCAACTCAGGGGAGTTGGTTTAGCTCAGTGGTTGAGCACTGGCTTCCCACTTACAAGGTCTGGGGTTCAATCCCTAGCCCCGGTACCTAAAAAAAAGAAGAAACTGTCAACAAGATAGACACTGCATCTGTAATGTGGAAGCCAGGGAATAGGGAAAAGTATCAGTCATGCTTCATTGTAGCCACCCAAAAAGTTGTCTTTGAGTATGACCTTAATATAGTAATCCAGAAAAGATGTCAAAGAAATCTTCATTTCTGTGTGTGTGGATTTTTTTTTTTTTCTTTAGGATTTGTCTTGGGAGGTGCCTTTGGAGTGTTCACTGCTGGCATTGATACCAATGTGGGCTTTGACCCTAAGGATCCCTATCGTACACCAACTGCAAAAGAAGTTCTTAAAGACATGGGGCAGAGAGGAATGTCCTATGCCAAAAACTTTGCCATTGTGGGTGCCATGTTTTCTTGCACTGAGTGTTTGGTGGAATCTGTAAGTGTCTTTGCCCTCTGACAAATGCTTGCCTACTTGCCTACTTCTATCTCACGATTTAAAGAGAAAGGCTCTAATGTTGTTACCAAAAATAGATAAAAAACATCAGATACTTGCCAGGTTGAGCTTCTGTTAAATAATCCCTAATGTAAACTTTCTTTTAGTGTGTGAGTTTATGATATGGGCTTCCTTTTTTTTTTTTTAAGGTACCTGGGCTGGGGATTGAACTGGGGACCTTGTATGTGGGAAGCTGGAGCTCAACCACTGAGCCACAACAGCTCCCCTGAGTTGAGTTTTTTTTTTTTTTTTTTCATTTGTTTGCTTGTTGTTTGTTATTTGTTTGTTTGTTTGTTTGTTTTTAGGAGACACTGGGAACTGAACCCTGTACCTCCCATGTGGGAAGCAGGCGCTCAACTGCTTAAGCCACATCCGCTCCCTTGCATTATTTTTAAATTTCTTTTTGTAGACTAGAAGTTGGTTAATGATTTTAAATACAAGTCTTATTAGGGCAACCTGAGAAATGATTTTATCACTTCTCAAATGCTACACTTGGTTTTAGTGCTCTGGTGCCACCTGCAGGAAGCATCTGTGAACACATTCAAATTTTAAGAACTTTACTTTGGAAAGAGGAAAAGATTCGCTTTTCTTTGGGGAGGGACTAATTTAGCAAGCCAGCAACCCTGTGTGTTTTCCCTTAATATTTCCTGGCTTGTGTTTGGCTCTAAACTGGCCCTTCTCAATCCACAGTACCGGGGAAAATCAGATTGGAAGAACAGTGTCATTAGTGGTTGCATCACTGGAGGAGCCATTGGTTTCAGAGGTTAGTAAACAAATCTTGAATGGCTTTGCTTTGTAACCTCAGACAACATGCTGAAGTTGACATTTCCAAACAAATGAGTGTTCCAGGGACAGCCCAAGGCATATTGGACACTTGATATTCTTCCCTTCTGACAGATAAATCATGCTTGCTTCTGTGTTAACTCAATTTTGGAGGCTTGCTAGTGTCTAGAACAGGGTTTCTCAGAGCCTTCTTGGCACTCTTGACATTTTGGATGGCATAAATCTTTACTGGGGGTGGGGGACCGTTCTGTGCACTGTAGGATGTTGAGCAACATCCCTGGTCTCTACCAGATGCCAGTGACAACCCTTCAGTTGTGAGGACCAAAAATGTCGCCAGACATTGCCAGCTGTCCTCTGGAGGGCAAAATCACCCCCGGTTCAGAACCACTGATACAGATCTATCTTAGTGAAAAAGAGCTGCTGTCATATTGAATATATAGAACACAGGAAGAACTTCCTCATAGTAAGTAATCACTCGTGGGGGTTGACATCCAGGATATCTGGGAAGCATAGCTGGGTCCCCTTCAGCCTTGTATAGGCCATTTGTCCACCCAAGGTCTGCTTTAATTTCAGCTGCATGCATTTCAAGCACTTAAACATTTTTCTTAATAATGCTATACAATTTTTAAAATTTTGTGTATAAGTTACTATGGTAATATCTTTCTGTGGTTGGGTATTTCTAGATTTCTACACATTGAAAACCTCACACAGGTGTTCTAGAAATATTAAGATTATCAGCTGTAAACAGGAAACAGACCGATTTCCTGCCACTTCTCCCTGTTAACATGTGTTATCAAGAGTTTGTAGTGTTGGGACTCAATGACTTGACTTTCCATAGAAGAAGTAACCATTGCTGGGCCACTTACCCAGAGCAAAAAGCACTTTCTCATTATCTGAGAGTGAGGATGATTTGTTATCATTAAAACCTGCTTTGGCTCTCAAACAGCCATTTATGATTTATAGAGTAACTTCTCCTTTGGTCTTCCCATCTCTCAGCGATGTCAGAACCTCTTTGAGAGACCTCTTTGAGCTCCCTCCAGGACTGCTTTGATCACCTTCCCAGGAATTTATAACATAAACAAATCAGGGTAAAAGACCATATGCTTTCATTTGATTCCAAGGGCTGGTTCTCTTAACCAGATTCCTGCCTGTAAGGAGCTATTTCCATGAAACTGGAAATACTAATTCTTTGGGTTGAGAAAAGTCAAATGAATGTATAGTTAGATAAAGCAACTTGGATTAGATATTACATGTGGTCTCGTTGAAGATCAGTGGTAGGTGAAATGATTTAGAACACTTCAGTTGGTTTCCTTGCAGCTGTGGGTATGCAAATTTTCATGACTGTAGCCTGACCAACATCTGTCACCACGAGTAATAAGTGATTTCTGTTTGTTTTACAGCTGGCTTGAAGGCTGGAGTCATTGGTTGTGGAGGTTTTGCTGCTTTCTCTGCTGCAATTGATTATTACCTACGGTGAGAATAATTCCCTGTGGGGAAGGCTGACACCAGCTCAGTATCAGAGCTGTTCTGTGGAGAAGTTTCTTCACCACTCCGGGGCACTTGCTTGACAGATTGAAGACATATGTTTTCCCTCTTTTTGTTGGTGTTGTAAGGGAGCTGCCTGGCTGGGATCTGTCTCCAGCTTTCTGAGCAGCCCCACTCTGTGCTGCTGTTCCTGGACTACAGCCAGAGCTTTATGGGGGGATGTGCCGTGGCCAGAGTCTCTTCTTAGTGCAAGATGAGGAGATAATGTGTTGCCTTTTAGGAATTAGGCTCCCTGGAGGTTCAGTCCTGACCACAAGTGTTTGGTACTATGGAGACAGAGGTGTCAATGTTCTCTACCTATACCCAGGAACATGTTCTACTTTGGAACTCAGTGCGTTCGTTTATCTTGCATATCTGGGCAGGGCAAAGTAAATTCATGCCATCCAACACAATTGTGTCATTTTGTTTAGTATTCTGCCAGCCTTGTTACTATATATATGTGTGTGTGTGTGTGTGTGTATTACAGTTTAAAGAATTGGTTTTTTGTTGTTTTAATTTTCACATTCCACAATTCCAAAATGGCCCAAAGATTGGATACCGAAAGAAGGGAAAGAGTACAACAGCTCCTGAGAAGTAGGGGCGTGTTACATTCTAGGGTTCGTAGAATACTGTGTTAACCTCAGCCAGATTGGCCAGCACCTGTGCCCCCAGGAGCCCAGTCTAGCCACTCCCTAGGATATGTTGAATTCCATGTGTAAGTCCTCCTGGCCTCTTCTGTCGAGCCCTCCCATAGGCTGGCTGGTAGGCATGCCTGCAGGTTGCTGAACCACATATCGGTTTCATGACCTGACCACTGGGCCAGGCCTGGCTCAAGGACACATGCTGAAGGACTCTGCTGTCTTTGTCCTGGTGATTGAATCACAGCAGCTTTGGCTGAGAGCAGATGTTGTTGGGGGGCTGTTCACCATGACCCATATTCTCTGGTACCAGTGCTTTTTGTTTTGAAATATTAGTGTTTTTTACTTGACCCAGTGGCCTTTTTCTGATAACAGTATCTCAGCCCAGTTGTGTGACATAGGCAGAAAATAGCCTTTTACGATTGGGATCCACCAGTGACCCTTCCTTCCTTTGGGGTTTCGTGGGGGCCCTAAAATTCTGGCCACCTTCAGCCTGTGGTAATGGTGGCTTTTTTTCTACTGTACAGTAATTCCTCTGCTTTTTCTTCTGTTGCTTTCTTCCCCCTTATCTATCTGCTATTTCCTAGCCCACCCACCATTAACCAGAATTAAAAAACTCAGCTTAAATGTCCAGGCATGCCAAGCTTGTATTTGTATGTGAGTGATGTCAAACACAGCTGGTAACACCTCCCTCCAGCCATGTCTGCTGTTGACTTTGGAATGTGAGCTAGCACACAGGGCTCATGTCCTTCTATGGTGAATTGTATATAATACCCGTCCCAGTCTCACAGGCATGAGCTTCCCACTGCTATGCTGTTTGGAACATCCCTAGGACTCTAAGTGTTTCCTATACTGTCTCTAAATAAATCACCTATAAGCACCTGGAGAGCAAGGGCAAAAGTGCTAGGCTGCCTAGGATCTTTTTTTTTTTTTTTTAAAGATTTTATTTATTTATTCATTTATCCCCCCCTTGCTGCTTGTGCTCGCTGGGTCAGCCAACCACGCCGCGCGGGCGGGCCTGCCCTCACCAGGAGGCCCCGGGAACCGAACCCGGGGCCCCCCATATGGTAAACGGGAGCCCCACCGATTGAGCCACAGCCGCTTCCCTAGGCTGCCTAGGATCTTTTACTAGCCAGTCTATTACGTGGGATCAAGCATGCTGAAAAACCAAATACAAGAAGTGCTGCCCCTCATTACTTCCTTGCGAAAGAAGAGTCCTGGGGCTGTCAGTAGCCATCAGTTCAATAAACTGAGCATTGTCCACATTGACTATTCAATCAAGAGAGAAGATGAATAGTTTCCTGTTTTAGATGGCCAGGGAGCCAGTATGAGCTCATAAACCAAACACCAATTTTCAGAAACATCTGTTCCTGATCTCTACAATAAACAGTGTCCAATGGCCGAGGCCGGTGGGACCTACATTAACCCCGTTGGCTTTCCTAAAGGAAGGCGGGGTCCTCTGGGGGGGCAGTCAGAAATGAGACCAAAAGGTTGCTCCAAAGGCCTGCCACTTCCAAGGAAGACGTAAACATATAGTAAGAAGCCTCTTCAGTGGACAGCTTCTTGCCATCTCTCTGAGGCATACTGATGGCCAGGTGCTGGGGGTGGGGGGAGGGGGGGCATTTATACTTAGGGATGCTGGAGGTGAGGCCAGAAACCCTGGTTAACCTGAGGCTTTATGAAGAGCAGGGAGAGGGGTTGGTCACCTCCCCCACCACTGCCCCAGTCCCTGTGGGCCAAAGGGAAGGCTCAAGGGGAGCTAACTAGGTAAATAGATTCTTGGACACTCACAGCTGGAAGTGTTAAATATTTAGATTGGTGGTCTTCCCTGGACTACTGAGAATACAAACATCCATACCACAGGGCTGAGTTTTGTGCAAATGTTGGGACTTTGCATTTTTTATTAATATTTTCCTCTCACATGGTTTACATCAATTTATAATAATCTACATAAGTTTAAACAGAACATAGACAAAAAAAAAATATCCTTACCAACTTATTAAAGTCAAATATTAATGAAGGGGTCCCATCCTACCTGTATCAGCAAAAACTCCTGGCAGCCCTCAGCCACGGCCCGGCAAGGATGGGCACAGCTGGGATCCCCATGGCCTGTGCCGGGCTCCTGTTGGCACAGCCTGCCCTGCTGCGCACAGTGGCTAGGGGTTCTGGGCTGCACAGTCCCTGTCTCGGAGAACCCACGGGGCGTTTCCTTGGTGCAGCTTAATCCAGGTCTAGTACCCACCCCTCCCCACTGTGGGGATAGAATTTATAAATATTAAGAGCCTTTTGCATTTCTCAGCCCTCCCAGCCTTCCCCCTGTCCTCACATTGCCTAAGCAAGCTTGGGGGCTGCAGAAGCTACCTGATGCCGAGAAGCAAACATTTCCTTCTCTTTTTCCATTGGTATTTGGGAGGTTGGAGGCACCCTCTTTGGACTGTAACTAGCCTCCAGATCATTACTGTCAATCGCTTTGGAAGCAAGCAAGAGCCTCCCATGCCACACACCAACTCCTGAGTGCTGAGAAGACCCCAGGAATAGTCAGGCACCGGGATCTTTAGACCCAAGCGGTGCTCTTTCACTTTCCTCTCTCATTCCTGGGAGCAGGGCTCCCTGCTAAGCTGCTAACGGGCAGCTGGGTAATGAGTATTTCCCTCCTCTTAGGCATCTCTTTCCTTGGATGTGCACAAAATGTGTACCGTTCTGCCCAACATCTGGGCAACAGGCGTAAACACTGATCAGAAAGGGCCCTGCCTCTTCCCAAGCAAGCATTACAGCTTTGGGGCTGGTAAACCCTTCAAGACATGGACCTGAGTACAAGTATGGCAGCTACTCTCCCAATCCTGAGGGCCTAGAACTTCCCCTCTTCCTCATAGAAGAGCCAGGATGCTGCATGCTATAGCTCAAGTCCCTGCCACTAGGGGGACTCTGCCCTCCCAGGCTAACTGCCACAGGCTGGCAGCCACTGCTCAGATGGAAAACTGATCTTGGGGGACACAGCTCACCCCTTTCCAGTACCGAACAGTGAGTCTCAAGGTTTGTTTGTTTTTTTTTTTAAAGATTTTATTTATTTATTCCTTGCTGCTTGTGCTCGCTGGGTCAGCTAACCACGCCGTGCGGGCGGGCTTGCCTTCACCAGGAGGCTCCGGGAACCGAACCCGGGGCCTCCCATATGGTAAACGGGAGCCCTACTGATTGAGCCACAGCCGCTTCCCTCAAGGTTTGTTTTGAACCTGTTGGTCCCCTGCTCTGGAGAAGAATATCAACAAGGAGGCCCCAGCAAAACCTAGTCCCAAGGGAGGCAGGAGCCTGTGCTTCCTCATCTTTCCCTACCTCTGGGATTTCCCAGAGTTCACCAGAAAGCTGCATCTAGGAGCTTGGGTGGGGACGGGGGCAGCACAGACAGCTGACTACTACTGTACTGTGTCTTCCTCTCAAGGCCCTTGGGCTCACGTGGCAGTGAGGCCTGCCCCGTGGCAGTGCTTGGCTGTGGAGAATGTGTAAAAGCTAAGGCAAAAGTACCATGAGGTACGAGAGGTGCCAGGGGAAGGCCCTGCCTCCTGGATGGAGCCTGCCTGGTTCTGCACACCTGCTTCAGCCACAGCACTTGCCCTCCAGGAAGTCTGGCTCCACTAGAAAAGCCATTACAACTCCTTGCTACCAAGAGCTGCTTCCGACTCTTCAACCTGACTCCCCCTGCTTCCGCCCCCCCCCCAGAGTCCTTCCTGACCCTCCTATCTCGATAGCAGGTTACTTGTTTTTACACTCAAAGGAAATAGAACACCAGGGAAAAAGAAATGAAAAGCAGTAGAAGTGAAAACAGTCAAAGATGCCTCACTGGTAGGCAGGAGACAGACTGGATAAACCCCAGAAATGGAGAGTCTCAAATGGAAAATTCCAGAAAACAGCTCTCCAGCTCTATGCTGGGGATAGGTGTGATTCTGTTTCCTTATCCAACATTTGCACAGGCTGCAAGGCAAAGCAGTGTGCTTCCACAGGCGGAGAGCTGGAGACGGCTGGGGCAGCAGTGGCAGCGGCAGGCCTACCACCACTGCCAGTGCACCCAGGGCCGCTTCAGAACTTCTGAGGTGATGGAGTGAAAACTGAGGCTGCGCATGCATGCGGGCAGGCCGAGAGGGAGGAGTGGGTGGAGGAAAACCAAGGGGAGGCTGCCAGGGGACTGCAGTCTGGGAGCAGGGCCAAGAGAGGATAAGCTGGCAGCAGTTACACAGAGCAAAATGAAAGCCCTTGCACTGTACTCAGAAGGAAAGAAAGTGTTGGAGGAAATGAAAGAACAAAGCAGGCTGTCTGCGCCCAGACCAGGTTGGTCACTACCTTTTCTGCATGACAAATATATATAAAACAATTGCCGAACAGCACGGAGCATTAGACACAACTAGAGATACAGAGGACAGGAGCTGGGGGGATGGTGGCGAGGGCTGGGGCCGGATGGGCTGGCTTTGTACAAGGTGGCACAAAAGACACACATATTCCAGTTCTTGGAAATCGGCTTCCTTCGTCATCTGGCCTGCTGGGTTTGGGATTTTTCTATTGCAGTCTTTTCAAGTCTGTGTTGGGCCCCCAGGCTGGAGAGGCTGGCTCTGGCCACCCTCTACAGCTGCCCCTGCCTCAGGCTACACATCGGTGGAGAAGTACAGTGTGTTCCGCTTCAGTTCTGCGAAGGAAATGGGAGGGTGCTGCAGGTAGTAGAGGAGGACCTGGACCTGTAGGGAAACAGGGGAAACTGAGGCTGGGGGTCTTGTCCTCTTAGCCCTCCTCCTCTGATCCGTTGAAAAGAAACCATCCCTGGACTGCGGGCAAATCTGTGTTGACCCCCACCCCTCACCTCTCCACCCAGGGCTGGCTCAGGCCACATCCTCTTCCTTGGAAGCCCAGTGTGTTCATGTAACTGCAGCAGTAGAGGGCGCTGCAGGGCAGAGGGTGGGGGAGCCTGGTGCAGCTGCCCAAGCTTCAGTCCTAGCTCCTACCTGATTCAGAGGTTGCCTTTGCCTTGGCAGCCCTGCCCCAGACTGACCCAGGTTCTGGTCCTGGGGGGATCCCAGGGAAGCTTCCTGGCCCCAGAAGCAATCCCAGAGCATCCATGCATGAGGCCCTTAAATGTTCCCTGTACTCCTGGGCTTGCTTTCTGAGACTGAGGCACTCCTGGGAAGGCAGTCAGCACCTGAAGCAAACAGTCTCCAGGCTCCTGGTCTGGGAGGGACAGGACTGTCCATGGCCCTACCCCTGGTGACATCCTACAGACTATCAACCCAGCTGCCCAGGGGGGAGTGGGGAGGCCCTGAGCTGTTCTCTCTCCACCCCTAAGGGGGGCTTGGCTCACTGCTCTGTGCGCCCCAAGCCAGGCAGTGCTGGCGGTACCTGTGCCATGACATCGTGGGACCAGATGTCTGCAGCCGATGTGAGGTGTGCTTTGCTTTCCACTTCTGAGGGTCTCAGTAACGTGGGGCCAAACACAGTAGCCAGATTGTGAAGGGACATTTTGTTGATGGGTTCCTTTTCAGCAACCCTGAAAAGAAGGGAGCGAGAGAATAAAGAAGAAAACAGCTACTCTGAGCTCCCTGAGCCAGGGCCTGTGACCCCAGCTATGTCCCAGTACATTCCCCTAACATCTTCCCAGCTCCCGAAGGCAACTAAAGAGAGAGAAGGGCCAGCAGGCTCCTTAGAGATCATAGTATTACTATGCTAAGAGCTTTCCCTGGAACTCGGAAGTAGATGCTGTTATAATCATCCCCTTTTTACAAATGGGGAGACTGAAGTACACAGAGGCTAAGTGATGTTGCCCCAGGTCACACAGCCGGATTTGGACCAGGCATGCCTCCAGATTCCATGCCCTTAAGCACCCTGCTGTTTACCCACCATCATGCTGTGGAAAGTAGCCTGGAGGAAGAGTCCTCATGGACTGCCCCAGCGGGGCAGGGGGAAGGTGGTAGGGAGGGCTTGGGCAGCTGGTGCTAACTAGACCTGAGTGATGTGGCAGGAGCAGCCCCAACCCCAGCTGGAGCCCACGGGCTGTCCTATGCCTTTCCTGAAGGGTCAGCCTTCTGGGACCCCAGAGTTGCCTCCCTTTGGAGCCCACCCTCCTTCTCTTAGGCCAGCTACCAGATAGCTGAGCAACAGGCAGGAGCTGCCAACTGAGGCTGGGGCCCAAGCCGGCCCAGTACAGCCAACTTTCTGGGCCTCCCCCGGTCCTCAGAAATGTTTCTGGGACTGAGACCCACCCTCCCTAAGCAGCACCCCTCGCCCCACTCCCCATGCTTCCCACCCTGCAGGCGGGAGCCATGCTGTGTCCCCTGACTGCTTTGGAAACAGGCAGACAAACATGGCCATGCCAGGAGGCAGCTGTGTGGCCTGCTGGCCCAGTAAGCATGCGCGCACACACACACACACACACACACAGAGCCCGGCCAGGGGCCCAGATGTGGGAACAGACTGTGCCCAGTTCCCAGGTTCCCAGGGTGGAAAACCTAATGAATTTTCCTTTCCCACTCCATCTGTATGTGTCACCCTCTTCCCCCCAATGCTTGCCAAACTATTTGGGATTTGGTTAGGGGTTCGGTCCTGGCCAAGCCAGTGGGAAAAGTGTCTCATAATGGGAAAAACAAGATACCAGTCCCAGCCACTCCCAGGACTCTGCTCCCCTCTGAGCTGGCCTGGCTGAACCCCCAGCCTGAGGGCTTGGTGGGGCTGAACTCCACAAGCAGACTCCTCACCTCCTCACATCCCCTCCTGGGGGTTCTCTGGTCCTGGTGGGCAAGTAGGTTTTTAAGGGACACCCAGTGACTTCCCCACTCATGCCCAGTCCTGGGCTTAGAAGTGAGGCATGAGGCACCTCCAGGGCCACTTTTACTTCTGAGCTTTGCTGCAGCCTTCAGCTTCAGCAGCTCTTGCTTTGACTTAAGTATGCATGTATATGGGTGGGAGGCGGTAGGGGTGAGAGAAGGGCCTTAGTTTAAGATTTGAGAGATGTGGGTTCTAGGAACAGACCTACTGCTAACCCAAGGAAGCTTCTGTTGTCTTGGGGACTCTGTTTCTCTGTCTGAAAAATGAGATGTGGCTCTAGACCAATAGGTTTCAAACTTTTTTGACCATGATTCACAGTAACAAACTCATTGTAATCCAGTACACATGTCTGTGTGTAATCCAACAACCAACACCACTCACACTTACTGCTTTCAGTGCACCAATGCTATTTCATTAAAAATAAAATTAATTTGACTGAATGAACCACTGATAGGGTGGGACCCCTGATGAAACCTAACTATAGTCCTTGGCTCCAGCCCTGCCATTCTAAGCATTCTATGGCCAATATTTGAAGTTGCTGTCAGAACCCAAATATTTCTCAGAACAGAGGAATTTGAGTGCGAGAATTTGAAAAGCAGACTCTCACCCTGCAACAGACGGCCCAACAGAGGCCAGAGCCCACGGTGAGAGGAGAGGAGGAGAGCCCACAGCGAGACCTGTCTACTCTGCTGGGCCCTGCTCCAAGGACCCTGGTCTTCTCTGGGTGGGCCCCTCTCTGAGCTGCCCCCTGGGGCCCTGTTACCTTTTCAAGTGTTCCAGCAGGAAGAGGAAGGTGATGAGGTTGGGGTCAGGCAGGGAGCGGAGCAGGTGCATCATGCAGTTTTCCTTGGCAGCAGGGTCTGACAGGGCTGGGGGGAGAGAAGGGGCTACAGTGGAGCTCGGCTCCCAGGGCATGGGGGGTTCATAGCCCTGTCCAGAGCCCCCGTGGTCATGAGGCTATGGGGCCCTGAGGGAGGGCCCAGGATGCCAGGTGTTCAGGGGGGCAGAGCTTCCAGGAAGGACCTGGTATGTAGTACTCAGCCAGAGGGCTGGCTGGTGGGCTGTGGGTGGGGGTGCAGACTCCCCTCCCTGCAGGGGCCTTTCCGCTGGGCCATTCCCCAACCCTGGTCTTTAAGGCTATGTTTAAGACACAAATGCATATGCTGCCAATGCGGTGACTGTTTTCTCCCCTAATCACCCCTGATACTGGAAAACGGGCACGAGCAGCCTTCCTCAGGGCTCCTCATTTCCCCATGGCTGAAGCCCTGATCGCCTCTAGGAGGGATATGTGCTGGCCTGGATTTGGCCCATGTGGGTGGAGGCAGGCGCTCAGCTGAGGAGCTGAGACAGGGCCTTCTGGAAGGCTCAGCACAAGCCAGCTCAGGTACCCTCTCCCTCTAACCAGGCTTCCCCTTGGCTCTGGGGTGCCGGCCCCTGCCCACCCACCTCAGGGCAGTTTTCCCTGGATGCCGGTGTTCCAAGTAAGAAAGTCAGTATCCAAGTAGGAAGCACAGAGGGAATCCCGTAGGGACAGTGAGGGGAGAGGGTCTGGGCTCTGGAGCAGGTCCCAGAGGCCACACCTCGCCCTCTGGGCACTCGGCCACATGGCCCTGGTGTGCAAGGAGGATCAGTGAGCAAGGGCAGCTGCCGCTGTCTTCTCTCCTTTCTTTGCTGGTTGGGGGACTCAGCCCCATTCCCCCTCAGGATGCCCGGGAGTCTCACCGATGCCCTCCATGAAGGCAGGGTAAAGCCGATCTGTGAGGAGGGGCTCGGGCAGCTCCCGGAAGTAGAGCTTGAGGGTGCCAGCGATGGCGTTGATGTCCATGTCGCTCAGCATCAGCAGGATGTCCTTGTTGTCTGCAGGGCAACGCGCAGTCAGGTGCCTTCACCGGCCTTATGGCCATCCCTCTCTCATGGCCATCCCTCTCTCCTGGTAGCTCCCAAAGGGATAGGCGTTCCCCGGCCACCTCTTCCACACATCCTGAGACAGCCTGGCCAGGAGCACCCCCACCCGTTCAGGATGTAGGTAATTCCCAGGGGGTGTCAGTGACTCGGCTCTTGGGGGGGTGGGGGGAGGGAAGCGCAATTCCATCATCTATATCCATACCACATGGCAGGCAACCTCCTCCTGACGGGAATCTCCCCACTGCCAAGCCCTTCTCTGGAAGGAACTCAAGTTTTTTATACCCAAAATCATGTTCCAGCAAAGCCTCAGCTTCCAGGCCACACAGAGGAGCCATGTGCCAGCATGTCCCCAGCCCCCGTCCCGTCCTCTGTCCCAGGATCCCCCACCATGTCTGCTTGGGAGCTGCGCAGGGACACCTATCAGAGCCACCAGCTACTCCCTGCTCGCGGCTCCCAACAGAATCCTCACCAGCTCAGGTTTCCTGACTACTGGGTGCTCACTGCTCTGTAGCCTGAACACCAGCAGGAAAAGGGGGAGACAAAGAAGAAACCAGAAAGGTCAGCCTCCCTCCCCGCTCCAGCTAGAAGCAGAACTGACCCTCCAAAGGGCACTCAGGTCCCTGAAGACAGCCAGGAGGGAGTCTGAGCCGCAAGCCCAGGCTCAAAGCTCTTTAATTTCCCTCTAGCCCTCCAGGCACCCAGAAATTAGCAAGAAATCGGAAAGATCTGAGTTTAAATCCAGCCTCAACACCTACAAACTGGGTAATCCGGGCCACGTGACTTGACTCCACTGAGCCTTATCTGGTGGGGAGGGGGATTACATGAGAAAATGCTATATTGGACCGAAGGCCACAGACTGAGGCCCCTTTGCCATCGACTGGTCCAGGCTTTTCCATGGGGAAGGGCCCCTGGTTCCAGTGAGCTCTCCTACCAGTCCTGCAAGCCTGCTGGGGCACCTCCTCCCGCCGCAGCCCCAGCTGGGTCCCCCAGACTCACTGGCGTCAAAGACAGCCTTCAGCGCCTGGATGTCGGTGGCCACCCCTGATATCCGGTAGATGCCGACCTCCTCAATGCCTCTCTTCTCCACCTCTTCCACACACTGCCGGACGATGTAGGGCACCTTGGAGCGCTCCCGCCTGGAGTAGGGTGGGGGAAGGTGAGGGGGGTCTCCCGGCACAGCTATGCTATAGCTCTCCCACCCCGGATATACCTTGGCCACGGGGAGCTCGAGGCTCTGGAATAATCAGGGGGAAGGAGAAGGAAAGGGCTGAGAACGAGGCCACCCCACCCCACCTGCGGGCTGTCAAGAGCCAGGGAAGGGGCACAGGTGGGAGAGTTGAGAGAGACACCCAGTGACTCGGAAAAGAACATCCTTCTAGAGCAGGGGGCTCAGACTCAAATGCTTCTGGGGGCCTGGCAGGTGGGTCAGGTCCTGGAGGGAAAGGGAATGGCAGGGTAGGGGTGGTGAACTGGTAAACTGAAGGACGCCCTTTCCAGAGGGACAGCACACCGGGGATTCCAGCCCATTGCTGCCAGGCTGAAATATGGACCTACAGTGTCAAATCTTCCAGTTATTACAAGCAGCTGGTGGTGTGGGATTTTCCCATGAAAACTTGTCCATGCTTTAATGTTGGCTCATTGATTTCTAAACCGTTACAGGAGCCACACACTTCGGTGGGCCGCTTTTGTCCCTCTAGCTTGCCATTTGTGATTACTGAACTGGAGGTGACTGAGGAGGTGCTGGGCACAGGCAGCGAGGGCTGGAAGGCAGGGCTGGTGGGGACCCCAGACGCAGCACCTACTTGGTCACCACGCTGATCTTCACACCGAAGACGCCTGTCTGCTTTTTGGATGGGGTCCTCTTGAGGCTCATATCTCGGCTGGTGAATTTCATGGAGAATTCCACTTTGATCTGGCAGGCATAAGTCCCCCTTGGCATGAGTGCCAGAGAAGCAGCCGCAAAACACAAGGGTCCCCCTCCCCAGGGCTGCAGACCAAGGGCTACCTCTAGCACCCAGGGCTCCCCAAAATGCCTGTGGACAGTAGTGGGGAAGTATGGGCCAAGGAGAGGGAGGAGGAGCCCAGCCAAGTGGGGCAGGGGCAGGGGCAGGGGCTGGGCTTTCTACCCACAGCAGACATCTCCTGCCTCTCCAGGCTCACCCCATTCATCTCAATCACATCCGTGTGCCAGTTCTTGGTTTCGACAGTTTGTGGGTCCAACTGCAGAGAAAGAAAGAGAGAATGTGAGCAAGAGAGAGATGGTGGCTCAGAGGCCAAGCCAGAGCTCTCCCTGCTGGTCAGCAGCTGCTCACAAGTCAAATCCCATCATGCAGGCAAGAGGCCGGGCCTACTGCTTATCTCGAATTCCACCCTTCAGGGGGCTGCAGCCCCCAGTGCTGCCTGCCCTGGTGAAGGGAGGCGCTCACCTGGCCCCCCTGAGCCCCTCTGGTGGGTGTAGGGCACTCCCTCTCAGGCACTTTTGCCATCACCCCTCCTTGCCTTCTGACTGCCACCCTGGGAAATCGGCATCATCTCCCTATTTTACAGAAGCAGAAACTGGGGTTCACAAAAGGCAAGCAACTAGTGCAGTCACCAGAACTGGAGTGTCAGGAGGGTTCCTGGAATCATGTTAGGTGCATGGAGGTGTTGACTGGAAGGTGAATTTTAAGAGTCTGCTCTCAGTGGTCAGGCTGCCCAGGTTAGCATCCCGGCTCTGTCTCTTCCAGCTGTGTGATCTTTGGCAAGTTTTAACCTAAGCCTGTTTTTTTCACCTGCAAAATGCAGCCAGGAACAGAATCTGGATTGTTGTGAGGATGCAGTGAAATAAAGGGCTAAGCAGGTGGCCCCTGAGTGAGCAAACACTCTTCAGGGGAGGTGGGAACACAGGGACAGTCAGGGGCACCCCTCGCCCAGGACTGTGTGGAACTCGGTTTCTCTAACTTAGGGGCCTTCAAACTGTTTTACTTGTGGGTCCACAAAGCAATTTTGAAAACCTATGCACTCTCTGGCACATTTTTAAGTTGACATCTGAACATTTCCATGGCAAGCTTAATATAATTTCCAGGATAACGTAAGTATTGACATCTTAAAATAAAACTGTTACATCATTTTTTTAAGTGTATTCAATCTAAATACCATAGTGATTTGATACCCACCATCATCAATTAAAAAAACACAAGAACAAGCTCTTCTTTCCCTTGCAGAAATTCCACATCATTTCTGTTTCTCCTTAAATTTATATTTCTATTCCAATTCTCCCCCAAATATGTTGCCCTAGTTCATATTTTTACGTCTTTTATTCATCACTCTATTAAAATTTTGCTTCAACAAAAATATATGTATAAATTAAAATTTTAAATTTCCTGAGACCACAAGACCCCAAGGATTCAAAACATATTCCTGATTAGCTGCTACAATGATTAGCAGTGCACAATTAAAGAATGAACCAAATTTTAATAAATAGTAAAAGCAGCGAAGTAACGTTTTATTGGAAATGCATCTCTTAATAAGATGGCTATAGCATTTTCTTAGATCTATATGAATATTTTTTGCTAGCGTGAAACAGGGTTCAGCATCAATTCTGTTCCTACTTCTTTGTTTTTAAAGATACAAGTGATGAAAAGTCTTATTCACATAAATAAGTAGATATGGCTAAGAAGTTTTATTATAGCAATGAATTATGCAATTCTTTAAACTCTTTCCACATTATTTGCCTTGAATCACATATTCACCTGTTATCAAAAGTTGTTTGTTTTTTTTTTTTTTTTTTTAAAGATTTTATTTATTTATTCATTTATCCCCCCCTTGCTGCTTATGCTCGCTGGGTCAGCTAACCACGCCGTGCAGGCGGGCTTTGCCTTCACCAGGAGGCCCCGGAAACCGAACCCGGGGCCTCCCATATGGTAAACGGGAGCCCTACTGATTGAGCCACAGCCGCTTCCCTCAAAAGTTGTTTTAAACCCCGAAGACATCATGTTGAATTAAACAAGCCAGATGTATAAGGACAAATGTATGATCTCACTTATATGAAACAACTAGAACATGCAAATTCACAGAGAAAAGTAGACAACAGGCTACCAGGGTGGGGTTGGGGAAATGGGGAGTTACTGCTTAACAGGTACAGAGTTTCTGCTTGGGGTGATGAAAAGTGTGGGTAATAAATAGTAAATAAATAGTGATGATGGTAGCACAATATTGTGAATGTAATAAACACCACTGAATTAGGTACCTGAAAGTGGTTAAAACATTAATGTACATATGTTACCATAATAAATTTTTTAAAAAATGTATTTTAAACGATCTTTCAGCTCATAATTAGGACCTCTACCAGTTTTGTGGGAAACAAAGAAATGGAAACCATCTGACCTGGGCACTAGAGTCATTTACTTTCTCAACACCTATGCCAACATTTCAAATGGCCCCTCTGTTTCGCAGCCAGGAGGTCCTGGCACCCCAGTGAGCCTTGAGCCTTTTCCTCTGTAGAAGGAGAGAAGTGATAGCGAAAGGCCCATCCTCAGGCAGATCAGTGTTTGCCAGCAGCACCTAAGGTAGCTGAGGATCTGCAAATGGACTTCCTTAAAACTCTCCCTGCCCTTGTACCCCTCGGAGAGTCTCAGTGTACCCCCAGACAACTGCACAACACAGTTTGAACACCGCTGGGCCCTGGGGCTTCCTACAGGGCCAGTGAGTTTCCTTCCTGTGCCTTCTACCACCCACGCAGCCCGCTGGAGACGGGGGGACCCAAGTCCCTGAGGGGTCTGGGGTCTGCATCTAGGCCAGCTCTGGCCCTGGCCCAACCTACAGCAGTGAGTTCCCTTCCTCAGTGAGAAGGAATAGAACTGAGAACAGAAGGGCAGAGGGTATGGAGAGAACCAAGCATCCTCATGCCCACCGCCCCCTCAAACACACAGGGGCAGTGTGCAGGAGCCCCCAGCCAGCCACGATCTCTGGTGGACAGCAGAGTGGGTACCCAGGCTCCAGGAGGCTGCAGATTAGCCGCTGGCCAGGCTGCAGCCCCAGTCTGTCTATTCCAGAAGGCTCTGAGGCTGAGTGTTTTCCTGGATCCTAAAAGCCCCAACTTTGGCCTCACTTTCCTGAAACCTCCCTCCCTTCTAAACTTCATTTTGTCCCAGATCCTTCCTGGGCTCCTTGTAGTTCCTTCTTGGACACCAGGGCCTGGGCCAGCCTCCGGCTCTGTCCCCCAGCAGTGGTCACACAGGGCCAGACATGGAGTTGAGAGACCTCAAATGCTGTCGACTGAGGCAGATGCTACTTGGGAAAAATATTCTGGAGTGACCACCCCCCTTGGCCTGCATGAGCCTGGCACCTCTGGGCAGCCACCATGGACTGAGCCCAGGCCCCTCTCTGAGTCCTGGAGTGGGGTCTGGACACAGAGCTGAATGGGGGAAGAGCTGGGAGTCCGACCGACCTGGGCCCAGATGTTCACCCTTCCACCTACCAGTGTCAATTTGGGCAACCTCAACTTCCTCATGGGGGTGCCCATACCTACCATAGGGTTGTTATGGCAGATCATAACAGACTGATGCGTTTTGAGCACTTCCTAGTGCTTAGACACTATGACAAACCCTTTCGGCCCAGCACCTCGAGCCATCATCATAACAACACTGTGAGGCTTATGGAGAATAAAGAAGCTGCCCAGGGCCACACATTTAGGAAGTGACAGCTGGGAGACAAAATCAAGTCCCCCTGACTCCCTGGCTCTGCTAAAACTGCAAGATAACATGTCAAATACCTAGCCTGGCGCCTGCACCTCTCAGCAGCACTGGGAGCTGCTGCCTCCATTATTTACTTAGAAAGGAGCCATTGGGGCTCCTGGCCGTGGTCTGGCCCCGTGGGCGACCTGGGTGTGGGCAGGCTGCCTCCGGTAGTCTTCTGTTCCCTGCCTCCCCATTGCTTCTGTTCAAGCTGCCGAGTAGCAACCCCACATTTTCCTGGGAGCATCTGAGACAGGAAAAGCAATTCCTGATGCTAAGGCCCAGCACCACCTCTGCCTCTTCCAGAGAGCCTTCCTGGATAACCCCAAGCCACAGGGATCTCTCCTCTTCCCCTCTGCCTTCCTGCTACCTTAAATTCCTGTCCCTCCGCAGCCCACCAGGCACCAATGGCTGCTGTGTCGCACACACTGGCCTTTCCAAAGCCAGGCCTGGATGAAGCGCGGCCTTTTGGCTCTACCGTGCGCCACACCACTGCCTCCGTCCAGGTCCCTGCTGAGGGTGTAGCTCTGATCCTCGCTCAGGGGGGCCTGCCCAGCCCCCCAGCCCCCTGAAAATGAAGCTCTGTCTCCCAGGAGGCCAGCAGCCTCCAGAAACCAAGTCTATTTCAGGATGTCATTTAAATACAGAAGAGGGAGGGTGAGGAGCGGAGAGGGACACGGGCATATTTTCCTGAGAAATGATGTTGCCTGAATTGCCATGGCTATTTATAACCCCTGGGAAATGTGGACTCTGCTATTTCCTGATTAGATTAGTGCTTGGGGTGGAGGGGCCAGGCCCTGGGATGTCGGTGCAGGGGGAACGCCGGACAGCTCGCCCTCCAGTCCAGTAGGCAGGTGCATCCACAGACCAGGGAGCAGGGACCGGGTATGGGGTGTGGATCATGTCACCTGAGCGGGGAGGCAGGGGGGCTCGTGGAGGGCCAGGCTGGGGGACACACAGAGGGTGCCTCCTTTATACCACAGTTAATACCTACATGCAGCGGGGTCCCCCAAGCAGGGACCTGGGCAGGAGACACAAACAAGGGCTGGGAGCACAATGGAGGCAGTTAGGAACACCCGGGCCATAAGCAGCCGCCCAGAGCAGCTCCATGATTCCTTTTTTATCTTTGCACTTAGACTTGGTCAGATCATGGCTATGCCTTCGACCTCTCCCATAGAGAAAAGAGGGATCTCTGGGGCCAGCGTCAGAGAGGGCACTGGGTCCCTGGGCTGCAGAATCCTGGTTCCCTGCTGGGAATCCTGCATCCCACATGGGAAGGATACGGGCCAAGCGGTGGGTGGCTGAGGAGGACGAAGGGTGGCCTCACCTTTGGGACAGGAAGCCCACAGCAGCCTGGTGGGCAGGGTGGGAGGACGTGAGGGTCCAAGGGAGGGGCCGAGGCTCTGCGTCCACCCAGCCGTGGTCTGGACGGTGGGTACCACTTTAGTTTCAGAACACCGCGGGGCAGGGAAGCCAATGTGGCTAACTGGTTAAGCACCAGCTTCCCACATACAGAGGTCCTGGGTTCAATCCCCAGACACACGGACTTCAAAAAAAACACACAAACAAATAAATAAATAAATAAATAAAAGAACACCGTGGGGGCAGGTCACCCTGGCACCGCTCCTTGCCTCTCACAGTCACCTGCCAGAGCCTTGCATTTGGGGGGTTTGGACACCTTGACGTCAGGGTCCCCAATCTTGTTCCCCAGCAGGCGAAAGAACCCAGGGCGAACCCAGTTTCTTCTGCCTTGACTCCCCTCTACACCACACTCCCTCCACCACAGCTCTTTGCCTGAGCATCTTTGGGTGATTGCTTCTGCCTCTTCCCTTCCCGCAAGCCCCCACACAGGCTGCTTTAATCTGCAGTAACGGACCCTGTAGCCTTCAGCGAGCGTTACTTTGGGATGTAACACAGGAGCTGGCCAAGGGCTCCCAGGCCTCCGGCCCCCTCCCACAGCCCCTCGGCCCCACTGCTGGAAGCCAGAGCCACTGAACCCCTCCCCTTTAGAATCTCCCTCTGCCCCCTCCACAAGCCCAGGGAACAAGTGGCCCCACGAGCCCCACCTCCCCAGGCTCTGTCCCTGGCCTCCGTGTCCCGCTCAGGTCCAGCTCCCGCCCCGTCTTTCACTCCAGGCCCTGCTCTGCCCTTGGTGCCCTCAGCCCAGACCTGGCATCTGGCCCCATCCTGGGATGGTGGTGGCCTTCCCTCGAAGCCCGGAGTTGGTTTTAGGGCTAATAAACAGCAAGGGCAGGAAATCCAGCCTGCTGAAACTGTCACCCTCGGATGCAGGGCAGGAGTGTCGGGGCTTTGATAAAACCAGCCTCTGAACGGGAGCTCCTTGCAAGGTTGCGGCGTGTTCCTGGCACTTCTGCCAGACACAGAGGGCTGTGCCATGGAGACCAGGCCCTGGGCCAGGTGTCGTGCCTGGTGATGGAAACACTTCCTGTGGCTCCCAGGCCAGCGGCCACCGCAGCGGTCCCCTGCCCTCCCCCAACAAGTGTGGCCGCAGGCTCAGGGCTGGTCCCTGTGGGGCGCCAGAGCCAGCCTGTCATTGGGACAGACCACAGGCGTGAGAGGCGTGGCGGGGCTGGCAAGTGGGAGTCAGGGAGCTGCCAGGACCCTGTCTCTGCTCCCCCGGCAAGGGTACTGGAGGATTCCGTCAACGTGGCGGCCCCAAGAGAAAATGTAGTGAGGCAGTGCAGGGAGGGAGGGGGCAGCCAGGGCTCAGCAGCTGGGTTAGGGGAGACCAGGATCAGGCTCAGTAAACTGTCACCCCATCTTCCCTGTGGCTCGACACCCCCAACATAAGGCCAAGCCAGCTCTGCTCCTCCAGCCCTTGCCTGCAGGGTTGGCACCGCCGGACCGGCCAGGGCCCCCCCTAGGATGCCCTGCAGCCACGGTTTTCCTGCCCTACTCCCAGGACAGCCACAGGACAGGCCTGCCTTTCCATTCCAAGGCACACGAGGAGGCTCCCCCTCCTTGGCTTGCCTCCCCTCCCCCTCCCAGGAACTTTGAAGTTCCCAGAGGCCCACATATGGAAGGGGTTTAGCAGCTCTGAATGCGGCTTTTATTGAAGCCAGGTTAGCCTCCCGGCACCCACTGCAACCTGCCTTCCCTGCACTCCACATTCCAGAGGCCCCATCTGCGCCCACCACACTTTTAGTCCATGGGCTGGGCGCAGCAGCCCTGTGAGGAGAAGGGACAGAACTCAAACCTGGGCTGTTCAGAGGCCCTCGAGGCAGGCACATCTCTCCCAGAGCCCCAGGTCCCTGACCTCAGAGCTGGCCCACCCGCCCCTGCCCTCCCTGCCCTGTTGGCCTGGAGACCACCCCAGGGCCAGGCCTCAAGCCACAGCCAGTGAGTTGACCCTGCCCAGCCCAGGGCCACGTTGGGGGCACCAGGGCAGCAAGGGCAGGGGCAGTGAGTCACTCTTGGGAGAAGGCACTGGCCAGGGCCAAAGCAACACAGGCACAGCCAAAGGGAGGAGTCAAAAGTCTGAGGCAAGAGGCCATCTGGGGTCCTGACCAGGAAACTCCAGCTAGCTGCCTGGGGAAGCCAGGGGCCTTTGTGACCACCCTGGGCTCAGCAGCCTCCCTTGGGACTTGGAGTGGTTTGGTAAGAAATTTAAAAGCCTTTCTCCCAAATGGACTCCACCCTCTCTGCCCAGGCTGGGGACCTTTTCTGGGCACCTGTCCTGGCTCTGGAAGACCCCTCTCCAGGCCCTGATCCGGTCGGAGGCTCACGTTCACTAGACGACATGCCTATGTCTGCGCATGGCCTGCGTGGCAAGGTCACGCACACACTGAGGCTGACAGGCGGGTTCTCCACCTCCAAAAGTGCCCCGACCCCCATGGGCCCCAAGACAGCCCGACAACCGGACAACCAAGAAGCAGCCTCAGGGCCAGAGTGGGCTCTGGGCCTCCTCCTCGGAGGCCACATAAAGGCGAGGTGGCCCGGGATGCTGGCTCCTCTGCGCACCCACTCGTGGGACCCCATCTGGGTGGCTCTCTAAGCCTCTGGCTCCTCATTTATAAAATAAGGTGGATAATAATAGTACTTACCTCATAGGCCATCAAAGGATTACATCACCCAACTCATTCGAGGGCTGAGAACAATGCTTGTGCTCAGAATGCACCATCACCCCTGAAATGTGCTCAAACCTCCAGTGGCCGCCCACCGCGCAGAGAGAAGCCCACCTCCTTGGCACAGCCGGCAAGGCTGCACACAATCTGGCCACTGCCTGCCTCGTCCAGCGCCGTCTCCTGCCACTCGCACAGCCTTCCGTGTGCACCTGAACCCACCACAGGTGCCCCTGCCTCGGGGCGTCCCCCTTGCCCGTTCCTCTGCTGCAATGTGCTGTTCCCAGATTTTTCATGGCTGAATCCTTCTTACCATATAAATCTCCGCTCAAAAATGATCCCTCAAAGCAAGCCTCTCCCTCTGCACTGCTCTCTAATTCCATTACCCAGTTTTATTTTCTTCACAGCACCTCTCCTACCTGAAATGAGCTTATTTGTTTTTTGTCTGACCCTTGTCTGCCCTGGGCCCCTCTGTAACCCCAGTGCCAAGCATCCAGCTCACAGAGGGTACCCCTCCAACATTTATGGAGCAAAGGAATGAACTGGGATGTGGGGGCTGGAGCCAGTGATGCCTTCCTGCCAGGGTCCACAGAGCACGGTCCAGGAGCCCCACGTTCCCGCTCGCCTCCCTTCTCCAGGGCCCTGTGAATGGCTGGACCTGGCCCAAGGGCAGCCCCATGGTCTCTTGCGGCCAGACTTCCCAGCGTGCTGAGAGCTGAGGGCTGAGGAATAGGAATCTTGAGACATGGCCAAGACCATCATATGAACTGGATCTAGAAGATCATCCCGTTCAGCTCCCTCATTGTACTGATGCCAGAGCACCAGAGAGGCCAAGAGATTTGCCCAAGGTCACACAGCAAGTTAAAACAGTAGACCCCGGACTAGAAAAATGTAGCCTCTTGATGCCTTCAAGAAAAATACAGCCTCTGCTGCCTACCAGCCCAGTGCCCTTGCCTCTCAGTTACCCTCTACCGCCCCAGCCGAAGGAGTGGGGTGTGCCCAGGAGGAGCATGTTGGGAAGGGAGCTGAGGCTGCTGCTGCTGTGGCTGTCCCCAGCCCCGGGCCAGGGTCACTGTCCAGGCTAGAGACAGTTCTAGCTCCCGGCTCAGGAGGAGGTTCCACTCTCTCCCAGGTGAAGTGTGGAGGGGATGCCCCAGCCTCTCTGCAGAAGAATCCTATGGACCGCTCCCCCAGTCGCTTCCCACCTCTTCAGCCCATTCTGGGGGACTGAGGACAATGGGGCCTTAGTCTAAGGTTCGCCGGGACCCAGGACCACAGCTGGCCTTCTCCTGGGATTGGGCAGGCAGATCCTGGGTGTGGAGGCTGCATGTTCCTCCAGAGCAGGGGTTCTTAACATTTTTTCTTCCTTTGCCAGTCAGCTGAAAACCATGGACCCCTTACTAAGTCCATACTGTACTGTGTATTATTTAATAAACATATCACACCCGCACCAACATGTCCCCACGAGAATAGTTTTTTTGAATCTCAATTCAAGCTCACAGATCCCTTAAGAACCCCTGCTGTAGAGCTCTGGAGAGCCGTCAGAAGGAAAACCCCCTTCCTGCCCACGGTGTGCTTTGGTAGTGGACAGGAAGCCAAAATCGCACCTGCTGACCAGCTCCCATCAGCCTGGGCACCCCGTGAGGCCCCTTGGCCGAGGGCTGGGCCCTTCCTGACCAATACCTGGCAGTATTTCCAAACCAGCACCTGCAGACATTTCTGGGCTCTTTCCAAAATGTCTGCTCGCCTGGCCTGGTGCCTCCCTCTGGCTGTTCCTGCAGCACTGGCCTCGGGCGGTGCTGGCCTTTCAGGAACCACCTTGGTGGGCAGGCTCAGCTCTCCCTGGCCCGGGACTACCCCAAAGCGGGGGCACCACGCCTCACACGGCAGACCAGCCAGGCTGGCTACGGGATGGCAGAGACATTGTTGAGCAGGGCCCGTGCCCCTTCTCGCCCCACCAAGTGCCAAGCAGCACCTTGCCAAGTTCACTTAGAGGGTCCGTGACCCTCTCTGAAATAGCACACAATTGGTGCCTACGGGAGGCTCTGTGTCTGGGCGGGGGCTTCATAACCTTTATCAGAGTCTCAAAGTTGAGGATGTCTGCTCTGTGGCATCAAACAGGCCTATGGGGAGCCAGCTGGTGGAGGGAGGCAGGAGCTCTGGGGGTCAGGAGACCAGCCTTGTGGCCCCAGGAGGAAGGTTCCTCCAGGGCTGCTCGAGGCAGGGGGAAGGTGTTGAAGGGAGCACGGTGGCTGCAGGGATGCAGGAGAGTCACCCATCCCCATCCAACCCGGTCCACACTGAGGCCCAGCAGGAAACGGGTGGCAGCAGGGGTGTCCAGCCCAAGAGGGCAGCACAACTGTCCTTTCCCTGAAGCTGAGGGTCACTCAGTGTGGATGGGGAAGACTCAGGATACAGGTTCCTTCCTCTAGCAAGGAAGGAGGAGGGCAGGCAGAGGATGGGGGGGCGGGTAGGGCCAAGTGGCGGCAGCCAGGGCCTGGAGAGATTTCTATTGCATAAGATTTCAAGATTTTTCCTGGATACCCAAAGCCAGATTATGAAATAAAGTAACTGAGCCCAAAACATATCTGAGCCTTGTCCCCCGGCCAGCAAGTGGCTGAGTGGCCCTGTGGGGCCGGGTGCCTGGTGGGTATACCTGGTGCTGTTAGGAAGAATTCTCAAATCAGACGACAGAGCCTGGGAGAGGCTGCAGCTGCCCGGTGGGGGCATTTGAGCTGGCGAGGGAAGGGACCCTCCTGAACCTGAAGGTTCCCCAGACCAGTGGCCCAAAGGGAGCACTCGTCCTGTCTCCCCTCTCTTGAGGGAGGATGGAGCGCAGCCCGTCCCAGAAGAGGCTGACCACTCTGCGGCTCGCCAGGAAACACCTCCGTGTATCTCACCATTTTCCAGCTTCTTAAGAGACACTCTTGGGAGGCAGGGGACTCTCAGACCCACGTGGCAGCCCCTTGAAGCAGAGACAAGGCCCTCAGCTCTCCCCCACTCTTCGGGATCCTGCAGTTTGGCCTGAGTCTGGCACCACTTGGCCTGGTCTGGGTCAGGAGCGGCTTCGCCTTGGGCATGGGGCTGGTGCAGGAGCCTCAACTTCCCCACCAGACAGACGCTCCTGGACTGGCTTGAATTGGGGCCCCATAGCCTCTCCAGGGCTCCCACAAGGGACCAATTAAAGCCTTTGGATGCACCATGGGGCTGGCTAAGGGATTCCTCCTTCAGCCCCTCCCACTCCAAAGTTTGGCCTTATAATTTGAGATGATGAACATCTAGAAGGAGGCAGGCAGGGAGGGAGAGCAGGGCACCCAGCCTGGTCTACTTGAGTGTGATTTGAGGCAAAAAAGGGAAAGGAAAGTAAAAATGCAAAGTTAATCACCGGCGGCCTGGCAGAACCCACAAACCCAGATGCCACGTGTCTCCTCTGCTAAATTCCTGCACAACAAACCAAGTGCCGAGTCAGAGGCCAGAAGGAGAACCCTCCTTGGGGACAAGACAACCCAACCACAGCCCCTCTGGGCCCAAAGGAGAATGGCGGGCAGCCCCTGTGTCCCCATTCCTCCAGCAAGAAGGCTGCAGAGGCCAAAGGCCCCACAGGTATTTCAATGTCTCCGTTTTGATCTTGGGAATTTTCCATATGAACAGATTCTGCAGCCCCAGCATGGGGTCCCCAGATGAGTCACACACATATACACACACCACCCAGCCTTTTCTGAACCTTTAGTTAAATGGGAACAGATGGGCCACAGGTATCTCTGGCACCCACAGCTTTGCTCAAATCAAATCCTTAGAGCAAAATTAATGAGGAGCTAATGATTTCACCTCTCCCATCTGGCTGGGCAGTAGTTGGTACCCTTCCCCCACCCCACCGAAACTGCTGCTTGATATCCCAGCCACCCTCAGCCCTGGCCACCATGAACTTGCCAGAAGTGGGCAGTGAGCTTAGCTCTGCAAGGCCACCTGCTTGCTCAGCAGCCTAGACGTCCCTCTGTCACCCACCATGCAGACCCTCATCTGTCACACTGACACGCAGCCTGCTCTCGGGGACCGAATCACCTGCACACAGCACATCCCAGCGCCAGAGCCCCCCTGCAGCTGTACTGATGCCAACGGGAGCAGCAGCCCAGCACCCAGCTGGCTGGCCACGCCTGACCTGAGTAGCGCCACCAGACAGGACGAATGGATAAGCTGTGGCCTGGATGCAAATCCAGCTGAAGATTTCCTAGAGTGGCTTCTTGGTTTTGCCAGCTACAAAGCCACAGGAAAAGGAAAATTGAACACCTGGGACTTTGGGGTTTAAAAACTGCCCCCTACCTGCCAAGGGGGCAGGTAAACCAGAAAGGCTGTGTTTGGTGGGCACTGGGCGAGGAACCTGCTGGGGCAGTTTCTTGCCCAAATGGATGCTGAACTTTGGGCTGGTGTCAGCTGGCCACAGTGATGAGTGGGGGAGATGGGGCGGGTGGCAAGTCCACGCTGCCGGGCACAGACAGCTGTCTCAGCATGGAGAGGCTCTGCAGGAGCTGGGGCCAGCAGGGCTCTGCTAGCTTGGTCCCCAGAGAGGCTGAAGGTGACACAGGGGCCAGTGCAGGACAGCTCAAGTTGCTGCCCTGCCCAGCACTTTCCAGGACTGATGTCACCTCGGGAAGTCAAGAATGCCCCACTGGCAGGAGATGAAACTAAACAAGGAGCCAACGGGCCCAAGAACATTTCCTCTTGCTTCCTCTTGGCAGGTTCTAGGAGCCTCTATGCTGGCTGGCAGTCAGGGCTGGCTCAGAGGGTCCCCTTCTGAGTTCCAGGAGGGTATGCAAATTCCTACCTGCCATACACACTAGCCAAAGAGGCCCTCCCTTATCGCTACCTTGAAGGATGGGCACGGCCCTAGCCAGCCAGGGTGGGCACCTGCACCCCCTTATTCAGGCGGTTTGTTTAGTCTGCAGGGTTATCAAGCACTCACTTTGTGCTGGGCACTAGGTCTGGCTCTTCCTCGGGTGCCCAATTCCAGGGCCCAAAGCCAGCTTTGAGACAGCCTGCCCAGCTGCAGGACAGTCCACTTCTAGCTCAAATTTTAATCCCACCAAGGTCTGGGGCTACAGGCAGGACTGGCACAGCTTGGTCTGAGATGCCCGCTAGGTCAGGAAGCCCTGGCACACTGAGTTGCCTGGTGCCCAGCTGGCTCTGGGCCAGCAGTCATCTGGGTGGCCCCTAAAGAGGCAACTGGCAAGCCCCCAGACTCAGCAGCACCACTACCTCCCCACGACCCCACACAAAGAAACCTCACATGGCAGAGGGCGTTGAAGCAGCCAGCAATGCCCACTGGAGGCAGGGGCCTTGGGTCTGAGCTGGGCCCCGTGGGGTACACAGACCCAGGAGCCCCAGGCCTCAAGTCTGTTCACAGCGTAGCCTCAGGAAGGACCCAGGCAGAGCTCCCTCAGGGGACAGCTCTCCTTTTCCTGAGAGAGGGACAGCTGCAGAGTGCGCAGCCAGGGTCAGGGGAGAGGATAGCAAGCAGCATTCACCATCAATTAAGGCATTTTCAGCAGCCCCCCACCTGGTGCCGCGCATGCACACACACACACACACACACACAGCCTGTCCCAGGACTAGAGGAGATGCAACAGGGCCTAGAGGAGAGAGCCCGGCAGGGAGGATCAGAGGGGTCCTGAGCAGCAACCCCCCACCCCGGGGCTCTAGCCCTCCCGTCCCCCATGGCACCTTCTGGCGAAGCAGCTTGCTGCGCACCCGGCCCCAGAGGCGGGCTCCGGTGTTGGACGGCCGCTTGCTTCCCGGCTCTTCTAGTCGATCCAGGCAGCAGCGCTCCAGGGGCTCGCACACCGCCTTCGGGCTGCAGTCTGGCTGGGGCAGGACGTCGGTCATGCCGGCGACAGCGGCGGGGCCCTGCTCGGGGGCAGGCAGGCGAAGCGCGCTAGCAGCGAGGGCTGCCTGGGCTCGGCTGGGGCTCGGCTGGAGCCGGCCGGAGGGGGGAAACCGTGCGGGCGCGCTCGGCCCCCCGGAGCCTCTGCCTGGAACTGTTACTCGAGCCGGGCCGGGCAGCGCATGGTGCCAGGCTCTGGTTTCTCCTCTCCTCCCCTCCCGGGAGGCTGCAGCTCTGGAGGAGGGTCCCGCTGAGCGGCCCCCGGCGGCCCGGGCGCCTGGCCCGGCCTCGGGTTCTCTCCTCCGCCGGCCGGTCGGTGGCTCGCGGGATGCGGAGTGCGTGCGCCACAGAGGCAGCCGTGCGGGGACCGACGCCTTGCCGGGAGCGCCCCCGCCCCCGCCGAAGGAAGTGACTCAAAGGAGGCGCTGGGGGCTGCCCCCTCCAAAAAACCCAACCTCCCGGTTTTAACTCCTGGCCAGCTAGGGCTCCCCTTCACCGAAAGGGTCCCTCCCTCCAGTCCTTACTAAATAAAGTTGGACAAGCAGCTAAACACAATCCAGTTCCTTCCCCTCTACGTCCCTGCCTTAACCCCGTCAGCACCAGGCTGTTCCAAGCACCGTGGCCCAGAGGCCCGGGCTATTTGAGACAAGAGGGCCTGCAGGGGCCAGGGCTCAGGGGCAGGAGCCGCTGCCCTCCTTCTGCCACTCTGGAGTCCCTGCACTCCCAAGGCTTGGAGGACTTACTTCTACCCCTGACCCCTACACCCAGGGCCCCCCCTCAGTGCCAACTTGGTGACAGAGCCAGGCCTGGGTGCCTGGGCACTCACGAAGCTCCTCCTGTGGGAAAGGTAAAGGATAGAGAAGACGCCTAGTGTGAGGGCCCTTTCCAGGAACATGTGCAAAAGCCAAGGTTGACGCTGGTTTGCTGTCCGGCAAGAGGGGCTTCCCACATGGTCCCTCTTAACCATGGCCCTGCACATCTTAGACAAAAGAAATACACAAAAGGCATCTGCAGGGAAGCGGCTGTGGCTCAATCAGTAGGGCTCCCGTTTGCCATGTGGGAGGCCCCGGGTTCGGTTCCCGGGGCCTCCTGGTGAGGGCAGGCCCTCCCGCACGGCGTGGTTAGCTGACCCAGCGAGCATGAGCAGCAAGGGGGGGATAAATGAATAAATAAATAAAATCTTAAAAACAAAACAAAACCTGTATTATATTAAAAAAAAAAAAAAAAAGGCATCTGCTGCCAGGGGTAGAAAGCCAGGGTGCCCACTGGACAAGGGCAATGGGCCACAGGTCTGAGTCAGGTGCCTTGAGAGAGAGAAGTAAGAATTTGTCCTTGACCCGTGACTCTCTAACCCAAGAGTGAGAAGTGAATGACTTCGCAAGTTAACCATACAAGTTAGAGTCACGGTGCTCAGAGGAAAGAGAAAGGCCTGAGCCCAAAATGGTTAGGGGACACGAAACCCAGGGCAATCCAGGACGTGGCCCCACTGCAGAGCTCAGCACAGAATGGGCCATGTCCCACGCAAGGAGCTTTCAAATATCTGATGGCCTTTAAGTGCCACAACTTTTGGGAGGTTAGTATTACTGATAGTTCCTGTTTTCGAGAAGCGAGAAGCAGAACTCATGAAGGTAATGTTCTTTTCTGGGGGTCAAGCAGCTGGGGAGCAGCAGGTTTCCCGCAAAGCACTCACAACCACTATGCCTTGCTGAAGGTGCATGTGATTCTTTGGATTCTGGGTCGAGACATTTCTTGTTTGACCTCCAGGTGGCAGGTGGATCAGGGCACAGAGACTAGCCCTTGGCATCCAGAATGCTCCCACAGGCCCCAGGGCTTTGCAGCAGAGCTCTCAGTGTTTGTTGAGAAAGGGGTGACTTCAATGCAGAGATAGCAAGAACTGGTCATGATAACAGCTGCCTTTTATTGAGGGTTTATTATCAGGCAGGTACTGTGCTAAACCTCCACATGGATTGACTCAATCCTCCCACGACCCCATTTCCCATTTGAGAAAACTCAGGAAAGGACATGGAGAAATTGAGCAACTTGCCAAAGCCACGCAGCTACCGAGTGGCTGGGACCTGAACTGAGGTCTGGCTAACTGACGCCGTGGCTACCACCACTGTGATGGCTCTGTGTGATGGGATCTGGCCCTGTGTAGCCTTCTGCCTTGCTGGTGGAAGCAGGGTCTTGCTGGGCTGTTACCAGGGCCTCGGCCCAGGGCATCCCCACAGGGCAGCTGGGCCACCTCCTCTCTTCCAGGACTCCCCACTCTGCAGAGCGCTGACGGGACTGTGTCACAGGCTGCCAAGGCCCTACAGAGCCGCCTCGGTCTTAGCCAAAGCTGCCCAAAGCCACTGCAGCTGAACCAGGGCTGAGCCATAACAGCTTTCCTAGCACCCTGATGGGGAAGGGAGAGACTGACAGATGCAGAGACATGCCTGTGTCCCCTGCCCAGCTGAGACCTGAGCCACCCTTCCCGACCCATCCCTCACCTGCCTTCCCCAGGGCACATGGGTGCGACATCCAGCCCCCGCAGCAACAGGCAGCTCCCTCTCCATGGCTGCCACCAAGCCTACTTCCTCCAGGAAGCCTTCACTCATCCCCTCAGTCTTCATTTCTTCATTCCATTCAACTCATTCAAGAGGCATTGACTGAGGGCCTGGCTGTGTGCCTGATGCTGGGGTAGGCGCTGAGGCATTTGAAATGAATCAAAACCCTGCGCTGGACAAAGCTGACAGCCCAAGAGAGGAGAGGAGAGGAGACACAAGAGGAAGATATTTCACTCGTGCATTCGGCACATATCAACTGTACACCTACTGTGCACCATACACAGTTGGATAAGGCACCATCTTTGCCCTCAAGAAACCCACAGTCTTCTGCCACAAGAATGGCATAGATAAAATACCATGAGAGCTGAGAGGAAGGAGAGAGAAGTTCTAGCTAGAGGAATCAGGGAAGGCCTCCTGGAAGAAGAGGGGTCCGTGTGGGGAAAAGGCCATCCACCCCGGCTGGGCCCCCGCTTTACTTTGCATCCTGGGCAGAGGTGCAACTGGCTGGTTGTGTAACAGGCCGATCAGGTACATGATTGCTCACTGCATTTACCCACTGCAGGCACATGGTTGCTGCTTGGCACAGGTGGGCTAACTTCAGACCCACCCCATGCTGGCTTTCTGAGGTTCTCTTCTCTCTAGCTGGGCCACGTGCTGCAGGGTGCAGTTTGGGGAAGGCTGTGCAAAGCTCACCAGCACCCCCGTCCCCCGCAGTATAGATCCGGTTCCCAAGGCCCTAGGCTTGCCTGTGTGAGGAACCCCAGGCTCAACACTTGTCTGGGTAAAACAAGATCTGATTGGATGAAAGACAGCTAACTGGTCTCCATGGTGACACAGGCGCCTCAGCAGATGGGCAGCCCAGTTGGGAGGCTCTTCCCTTGAGATGCTCATCTCTCCCTTCCTGTCTGTGGACAGGGGGTTCTCTTCAGCGATGGCATAGATTTGCCTTCTCTTCCCCAAGCCTGACTCATTCTTCCCGAAATCAACAGTCGAGGAGCAGGGTGGAGAAGGGCACGTGCAAAACAAATCTCCCCAGCAAGTTCCTTCAAAGTGGCAGCCTGACTTCTGGTCCCTCCAGCCCACCACAGACACTCCTCACTCTGCTGGGTGGGGGACGCCCAGGTTACCCAGGAAGGGACCCATCCCTCCCTCCCTGCCTCTGTCCATCCAGCTGCACCTGGCAGGACTAGCCCCGAGGATGTCCAAGGGCCCCCTCTCTGAGTAAACAGAGCCTGGGCGGTAAGGCACACAAACAGATGCCGCTGTCATCGGAACTGAAAACATTCCTCGCGGACTGCCCCATCCTCCCTCACCTCCTGCCCAGAATTTCTGCTAGAGGAATGAGAGGGGCCGTCCCTGGGGAGATGTGGGCAGGACCCTGGTTCTGCTTTGGGAAGGGAGGGGCTGCCCCCCGGCACAACTGTAACTGAGGTAAAATCAGGTGAGAAGAGAGCCGCAGCAGCAGCAGCAGCGAGGAAAAGAGGCCAACAGGGAATAATCCACAGCCCGAGACGTGGGCGGCAGGGGCAGGAACAGCCACCGCTGCTGCCTTGGTGACAGTAGGGGGTGGGACAATTTCCAGGCAAATCAGCCGGCCCGCAAACACGAGGAGGAAGTTCTGTCCTCAGAACTTGGGGGTGAGGCTGTCACCTCCCTGGTGTGACCTCATTTTTCCCACCAGAGCCCGGACTAGTGCTGACTCCCTGACCCTGACCTCCGGCTCCTATATCTAAGCTGGGACAGGGGCTTTCTGAGCAGCCAGCCAGACTGAGGCCACGGGCAGCCCCTCAAGGACAGGCTGGGAGCAAGTGGGGAGAGGAGAGCCCCAATAGCCCACCCAGAGAGTCCCCGAGGTGCTAGGGCTGGGGACTGGCTGATGCTGAGGAGCCAGGAGAGATGGGGTCTGGGGTCTGCCCAGGGTGTTCCTTCTGGGCCCGGAGGACAGTATGGGGTGGGCCCTGAATGGGCAGTGTGGTGAGACAAGATGCTGGCGGCAGGGCGAGGTGGGGCCCGAGCGGGCAGTGCACAGGGGCCTGGAGACAGTGGGGGGGTAGGGGAGGCACCTTGCAGGACACCTGAGGGGAGGCGGGATGGGGGCGGCTTCCTGGATTCATGCATCTGTAGTCCCTGCACTCCTGAAGCATGCTCTCGTCTTCTTCTTCCTCTATCCTAACCAAAACCTGTGGACTTGAAGAACAGACATCTCCCCAGAAGGAGACACTGAGACCCATTCATATGTTTTCTTATCCATCCATCCAATATTCTCTGAATATCTGGTGTGTTCAAGACTACATTAGACTCAGAGATGGGAATGCCTTGTTCAGGATCATCAAGCTGCCAGTGGCAAAGCCGAGCCTGGAAGCTACATTTTCATTCATTCATTCATTCAACACTGAGTGGACACCTACTGTGGGCACAACAGAGAACACTTGGACAGCTCACGATCTCTAAGTCAGCGCTTGGCCAAACTAAGCCCTTGCCCGCTGAGGAGGTAGCTGGACAGCAATCAAGGCCCTTGAAGGCAGTCCAGGCTTGAGACCCCATGGCTCCCAGGGGTTGGGTCCCTGCCTGCTAAAAAGCTGTGCATGGGTTGCAGCTCTCTGTGCTCTTGAACCTTAACTATTTATAGATAAGTGGCTACCGGTAGCTGTAGCTGGATGCCCAGGGTGGGGGCTCCAGGGTGGACTCAAAGTTTAAGATGTGCAAGGGGTGAGGAAACGGGGCAGCCAGGATAAAAAACTAGTTGCTCCACAGCCCAGACCAAACCCGCACCAGGTCCCCTGCTATCCAGCCATCTCCCTAAAGGCCAGTTGTGGCTCACAGGACGGTCCAAACACGTGCTATTTCTTACCCAGCTTCCTTCTCCACTTTGCCTGCCACACTGGGATGAGTATTGCAAGAGGATGCTTAGTGGCACTGGGTGCACAGCCTAAGAGCTTGTCCACTGCCAGAGAACTATCCTGACAGCATGTCCCTGGCAACCCGTAGTAATTCTCACGGTACATTTGGTCATGGAGCAAAGGGTGGAAAATCCACTTGAGCCTTTGGGAACATCCTGCTTATCTAAAACAAACCCACCCAGGGAGAGAGTGGGCAGAGAGACCCCACTACACGCCTATCGACTCCTTCCCTATCTCAGGACTCAACTCGGGGCCAGAGCCGATGCCCAGATCCTTGGTCACTTGCCTGCTCATTGCGGGAAAGTGGGTGGTGGAGCTGGGGTGTCCTGGCACAGCCTCAAGCCTCAGGGGTGGGCCAGGGCCCATGGGGCCTCCCAGGCTGCATACTGAAGGCATAACGGCTCCAGGTAGGAGAGTTAAGTCTGAAAGTAGGGCAGGGTCCACTGAGCCTCCATTCTCTTCTTCTATTATTAATTAATTTCCTTCCACCCAACTCTGAGCTCCATGTGAACAGAAGGAGCCAGGGAACCTGGGCTTGAGCCCTGCCTGGTCACTGTGAACTCAGCAAGCCATCTTCTCTCTCTCAGCTCAGTCTCCACACCTGTCAATCAGGAGCTTGGGCCAGGCAAATGGTCCTCCTTTTTTTTTTTTTTTTTAACTGAGGACCCCTTTTTTTCCCTAATGAAATGTTAGGCCAAAGCCCTCTGGCCCCCAATCAGATAAAAGCAGAAGCAGAGGCACCCTGGCTGGTGTGGGAAGAGGCTTCCCAACTTTCTCACACTTCCTTTGTCCACTGTCTCCTGCTCTGGGGGCTCCTGAAGTCCTTCCAGGGAATCCCCAGGCTCTGCAGGGTAGAATCGGAAGCTCCTGACCCCCTCTGCAAGGGGCCAGGCCGGGGGTGATAAGGGGCCCAGTCTTTAAGTTCTGTGGGTAGCTCAGAGCAGATCTGACGGATGGTTCTCGTGAGAACTGCTGTTTCTCCTGACCACACCATTGGCCTTCGTCTCCCTCGGGGTGGGGGAGGTGTGGAGGCCAAGGACATTAGGGGCTTTTTAAGGAAACTTCCGGTCAGAGCCCTGGATCTGAAACTCAAGCCTCGTCTCCACTTCTCTCTCTGTTTTGAGAAAGCTCTGGCCTCTGTTGTTGGGTGTAGGTTCCAGTCAGTGGTCTTTACAATGTGCTAACACTTATCGAGTCAGTCAGGCTGGTGTTTTCTGGGTCACCTTGGCCTTGAAGTCGCTCTGAGGTCTGCCCTTCAGCCTGTGTAGCTCAGCTCTTGCCTTCAAGGGCACACGCAGGTGCGGCCGGCCCTTCCTGTCTGAGTCCCATGGGGTGCCGCCTCCACCCATATCCCTCCCGCCGACAAAGGCTGGGCTGGCTGCTTGGCGGGGGGGCGGGGGGGGCGGGACACCACTGAAAGTGTCCCCTTATCAGCATTCACATCCAGCTCAGTCCTAATTCAGGGAGTTCCCTGGCAATTCTTCTTTTTCCTCAAAGGTTTTGCGTGTGTGTGTGTGTGTGTCTGTGTGTGTGTGTTTTGTGTTTTTTTTTTTTTTAAGTGGTACCACCCCAGGGACCAGTTTTTTGGACTCCTAGGAGGATGAATTAGCAGCCTCAGCCTGCAGGGAGATGAGTCGCCTGCTGAGAACAGGCTGTGTGCCAGCTGCTTCCACCTCCATGAGCTCACTGACCACCCACACAGGCTAAGGAAGACGGGGCTCAGAGAAGTCACCCACGGTCACCCAGCTCTTAAGGGGTGCATCCGAGACCACACCTGGGTTTTTTGCCTCTGGGTCTGGGGTCCCCAAATTCCAGATTTGAAGAGGAAGGCAACCCCCTCCCCCTTTTGGTTTGTTGAGAAGCTGGGTGTTCTTTGGGCCCTGAACAAATCGGTTCCCAAAGCCCTGTCTGGATCAGCTTCTCTGCTTGTTCCCCAGCGCCTGGAGGTGGTCCTGGGGGACGGGCACCAAGGCTTCCTGCCAGGATGCATTCCCCAGTGGGGGGAGGAGGCACAGAGAGGGAGACTGAAGCCTCCATCTGCTTCCTGCCTCCAGAATCCACTGGGCAGAGTCCAGGCTCCCCAGACCAGGAGCACCTGGGAGACAGAGGAGGCTAGGAAGAGAGATCTGTATAGCACATTTGGAAAAGCTTCCAGACCATGCAGGATCCTGCCCCTGGCCTCTCCCCAGCGGAGGTAAGCTTTCTGCAGCCCGCTTTCCAAGTCTAACAGGCGTCTAGACCTGCCTGAGAAACTGACAGCAGGTGGGACACCGGAGAGCACATGGGCCCCGAGCAGCTGGGCTGGGCAGGGTCAGGGCAGGACAATGGCTCCTGGTGCTCACCCACAGGCCTCTGGGACTGGTACCACGGTGTGGACAGGGGCAAAGGGGAGAGCCCCATGTGAGCCTGCTCTGAGAGCAGCAGGCAGCAGGGACATAAAGCATGGACTCCAGAAGCAGACTGGCCCAGGCTGGGGTCAGGTCCCTCTTCCAGGGGAGATGCAGGAAAGCCATGTCTTGGCCCCTCCAGGGTCCCTAGGCTGTGAGGTGTGCAAGGCTGGGGGGCCAGGGTGGGGCACTGAAAGGGGACAGCTCTGCAGCCAGCCCACAAGCCAGGCTTTCTCACAGCAGCCCGGCACTCTGCCCTCTGTCTCAGGCAAAACAAGGCCTCGCCCAGGGTCAGGGGCCCAGCTGTAGCCAGTGTGCTTCATGAACCAGGCCTGTAGGACAACCAAGAGAAGGCGACGAGGGCCTGTGTTAATGCCTTGTCTGTCAGAACACTCATCCGGCTCAGAGGGGCCCAGGCACCCTCCTGGTACCAGCCGTGAAGAACCAGAGCAGGCCTGCACTGCAAGGGGCACCCCCGTCACGTCAGCCAATGTCCCCGGGAGATCGAGTCAGCATGCTTGACCCTCAGGCAGAGTCAAATGGGGACAACAGACCTCTCCAGGGTGAGATGGAGGGAACTGGGGTGGGAGAGCCCTTGACTCCTGCCCTAGCAGGCTCCTGACCCACCCTCACTCCAAGTTTCCGCATACTCTGCAGAGTAATTGAAACCAGAAGCAGCTCCCAGCTGACAAAGAGCCCTTGTCCCTGGGCTCCTTGTTCACTCTGCACTCTGGGCATAAGTGTCCCAAGCCAAGCTGCTCCTGGGACGTGCTGCTTGGCCCTGGGGTCACTGCAGTTCCTCCTCTAGGCCCCTGGGCAAGGGAACCTCAGGGTGGCAGGCAGGGAGGGCTCCAGCCTTGAGGACCCTGCCCCTGAGATCGGTTCATCAAAGCCAGGTCTGACTCCAGAGTCAGTCAGAGGCCCAAACACAGGGTGCTGCTCTCAGGTGACAGTCTGCTTGGACTTCTAGACAAGTGACACTCAGAATCCCTGTGGGAAGGCAGAGGACAAGGCACCTGGACCTGCCGGTTTGGGGCCAAGGGTGGCTGTCACCATTGGCTGAGCACTGACTCTGCCAGGCCTGGGGCCAAGGGCTTCAGGTACTTTCACATTCAATCCTCATTAGAGCCCATTTACAGGTGAGGAAGCTGGGGCTCTGAGAGCTAAACTAAACTCACCCTGTTCTGCCAAATAACGAGTGGAGGAAGTTAGGCTCTGAACCCTGCAGCCGTCTGGCCTCAAAGCCCCTCAATCTTCAGTCCTCGTCTGCTCTCTCTCCTAGATGACTCCTGCTCACTCTTTACCCACAGTGTGGAGCCTGCCACTCGGAGCCCTCTCCAGTCCAGGGTTAGTGGCAGGCGCTGAGTAGTGGGGCCTTGCCAGCAGGAAGGGCTAGACCTTGGGGAATATGCTACTCAGCCAGAAGGTAGGTCCCAGCTGGGACAGTACATCTGGAGCCTGGAATAGCATGGTTGGAAGTAGAATGGGATAAACAAATTGGAGCCCTCTGGGGGCCAGGAAGACAAGGCAGACTACATGGGGAGCCCTCTGTAGGTTTTGGGGACACTCCTTCCAGAGGGGGTAGGTGATCAAGGAGAAGGTGGCTGGATAGAGAATCTGTAGGTAATGGCCTTGAGGCTGGGGGAGAAAAGGATTCCTGAGCCTACAGAGGAGAAATGGACCAAGCTTCTGGGCTCTTGCACTGAATTTTCAGTGACAAAGGACAAGACCCCCAAGAGCCACAGGCCAGCATCCAAGCCACACCCCCATCTACAGGTATTTTCATCCACTCATTTGTCCAGCAGCTGAACCCCAATTTTGAGTCCTTCTCAGCCACTAATATGCGGTGTGAACGTGGCCAGTCACTCCTGCTTTCTGGTCTGTTTTCTTCTCCTTGCAAGAACAGAATTAAATTCAACGCCCTCTGGGATCCCTTCTGGCCTAAAACTCTGCTGATCCCCTTCCCCTTCCTCCTGCTGACTCTCCGGCCCCGCCTGCAGGCCTCCCTGCTCCTTCATTTCCTGGGACACTCCCTGCACATTCAGCCTTCCCCAGAACGCCAGCCCGCGTCTCTGCTGACCGAGTCTGCCCACCTGGCTAGAACCACACAGAGCCTTCAGTGGCAATTAAGGTGCCAGCCACCTCAGGGAATGGATTACAGAAAGGATATGAAATACTTTGACAACATATGAAAAGATAAAATAAAAGGCAGTTATAAAGGCTACCTACAGACCTAGGGGAAAAAAGGACGGGGGTGTTATAATAACTTTATATGAAAATAGGAAAAATACAAAACACACACTGTGATTCAAACTCTAAAATGTGTTTACCTGAGGAAGGAACAAAGTAAAATGGCTGTTTCAGAGGAGCAGGGATAGGGCTGGTTTGCCATGATTACTCAAGGCTTTTTACTATGACTGCAACTTCCTTTCTAATACAAGTGTTGCTTTTGGAATTTAAAAACAAACAAACAAAACAACTACCCCAGCGCTCCCAAATCCCTCTCACCCACCTCCTTGCAGCTCCCCAACTCCAGCCCACAATGAACTTTCCCTCATTGTTGAGTCCCATCTTGTTCCTGCTGGGACAGGGGAGACCTGGAGCATCTGGAGGGGCAGGCCTGGCTCGGGGGCCACCGCCAGCCATGCTGCTCATCCGCCTCTCCTAGCCCCTGGCTGCCAGCCGACCCTGGACAGGCGGCTTCAGCTCGCAGCACCTTGGCTTTCTTCTCTGCAAACCCTTCATAACTCCCACCGCATAAGGTGCTACGGACAGCCCCGAGACAAGATCCAGCATTTAGCATGGACTGGGCACAGCGTAAGTTCTCAGACGTCATCGTCATCATTGTTCTCGGGACATAGACTATGTGTGTCTTTTTGATCCGACAGCAAGTTCCTTGGGGCTTGCTGAACATCTCGGAGCAGCCAGGCCCATGCTGCAGCCCCCATCTGTAGGTGGGGCCCCCGCAGCCTGCATATGTGGTCCTGCCGAGAGGCACAGAACTCCCGACAGGAAGCCTGGGGCTCACCTTATGCTACAAAGCAGGGTCTGGGGCGGAACCTTAACCCAACGCCTTCTCTAGGTCACCAGTCGCCCAGGCCGAGAGACTCCCTGACCAAGGCCCGGTCCAGGACACGGCCTGGTGTGCGTGGGGGGAGAGGTGGCCTTCCAGAACACTGCCAGCAGAGGCACCTTGGCCAAGGAACTTCTCAGTGCCTCACTGTCCTCTGTAAAATGGGGAGGAAACGGTTGTCATTTTCCTCGCAGAGTTGTTACAGGGAATAATTGACCTAACATTTAGAGACGGGCGTCCAAGAACACAAGTGCTGGACACACATGCTGGTGACTAGCACTGCCGTGTGTCTGTCACTGAGTGCTGACCTTCCCCGTCCCCGCCCTGCCACTCTAGATTCTCCACCCTCACTATCAGATCGGGTAAACCCAAAGAGGGGGGCGCATCATGGGAGCAAACGCCTGGCACTTAGGAGACGGGGTCCTGCCCCACGGTTCCTGGGCTGGGCTGAGTGGGAGGGGGCAGCAGTGGGGCCTTCTTCCCCCTGCCTTCCCTTCAGACCTCCTGAACTTCCCCAAGGACTTGGCCCCACTGCAGGGCCACCTGTAGCTCCACCCTCGGTGCCCGCTGAAGGCAGGCAGGACCAAGTGCCTGAGCTTTGGTCAGCCCCATCCGTGGACATATGGCAGGAAGGGGGTGGGAGAGAGCATGGAAGCGGACCATCCCGTGGCTCCACAGGGCCTGACATACGAGCACCGCTCTGTGCAGGCTCTCCACCCGGCCCGGCCAGCCTCGGTGGTCCTGGGGGCAGTCTTTCCAAGTGGGACTTTTCCATAGGAAGGCTGGGCAGATGGCCCCACAGCTGAGAGCACAGGGCTGCACCTTTGGGGAGAGGGAGAGTTTCAAGGCCCTCGGGAAGACTGACTCTGGGCTGCCTGCTCCTAGGCCCTGGTCAACCGGTGGCAGGAAAGTTTGTGTTTCTTTTAATATCAACTCCCAGGCATCCAACATTCCTTGAAGCTTAAACACAGACACATCTTCTCCACCAGGCTGTGCTCTCTGCGCTGCCAAACATAACCTGGCCTCCTCCCCTTCCCCCCACCGCCTCCATCTGCTGCTGTCTCCAAGATGTAATGATTTATGGTGTGTTTCCCCTGGAGCTCGTGCACTGGCCGGCGGGAGGAGGAGGGAAGTGGCAGGGCCACGGCCAGGTGGGGAGAATGGCTGGCTCCTGCTCTCTGGAATCTATGGGGCCTGGGGCCCACGTGCACACCGAGTTCGCTTCCCTGAACACCCCCTTTAACTCCTTCCATTCCACAGCCACAAATGGCACAGGGAGCGTGGCACCAGTCATGTCCCTTGGCTGGGTGCCTCCTGGGCTGGGTGGACCCCAGTCCAGAACCCCCTCCCAGATATGGAGATGGAGTCTCATGCCCGCAGAAAGGAGAGTCCAGAGACTGAATTTAGAGAGCCCTTTCTCCTCAGCCTCCATTTCCTAAATAATGAAGGAACGGCTTGCGGTTGCCTAGCAGCACTGTCTCCATGGCGACAGTGCTGAGGAGCAGGGTGGCAGGTCCCACAGTGTCAGGAAGGACGTGCTCGGGGACACGGGGTGATGTGAGGCAGGTGGCCAGGCCCCTCCCCTGAATAGAACCATCTTCTCTGTTCAAACATGAGCCTGACACAGAGCAGGGAGCAAGAGGTCCACCCAGGGCCAAAGGGGCGATGCCACAAAGGCCACCCAGCCAAGAGCCATGTACCGAACTCTGCAGCCTCAGAGATGCATCAGAGGACAAACACGTTCCGCAAAAAAGGTATCGTTTGGCTCCCTGCTGTAGGTGGGGCCCCCGCAGCCTGCACCAGATCACGTCCGGCGCAATGGCTAGGAAGCTTGGAGCGCCTATGCCCATGGCTCAATGCCAGCAGGGGCCAGTTATTGCTTCCTTGGATTGCACGGTCACTGAATCCCACCCACCCCTTAGCCTCTGTCTCCCGACCAGGCCACTTTTGCCATAAGCACAAGATGTTGTGCTGGTTCCATGCCAAATGCCCACCCCCAAGCCTGTGTCTTCCCGACAAGAAAATGAAGAACGGCCACTTTCCAAATTGGCAGCATATTCTAGAAACACAGGCTGCAAGCCAGCCCCACCCCACCTCATACATTTGCAGGGCACCAAGAAATGCAGCAGACACATATATGCTTTTAGCCTGAGTACCTGCCTCCACCGATACCCAGAGAACCCACCTTCTGCCAGTGAACTGCCAACACAGATGAGTAAAGTCCAGCAATCTTAGCAGTGAGTCATGGACCAGCCCCCCAGCCGGATCCTAACCTCTTTCAGACAAATGGCAAATGCTAAGGGCATGTGCCTCACTCTTCACCCCAAGCCTATGGGGGACACGTTGCTAATCAAATGCAGCACTCTTCCATCCTGCTCGTGGATATAGCCTCAGAATCCTTCTCAACAGAGTTGGAAAAAGTCACCAACAAACCAGAGTTAGCATGTGAAAGCAAAGGTAGCTGTCACCCCACCAGTCCATCCTGGGGGTGAGGGGTGATCCACCCACAAGCCAGGCATGGGAGCCTGACGAACCAGGCACACATGAGACCCTGGGCCTAGAATGAGATGCCACCTCCAGCAGGGGAGAATAAGCATCTTGGGAAACTTTTCTCAAGCCAGTTTTGAACCAAAATCACCAAAGGCCAAGCATCTTGACCAAGAAGGAAGACGCCAAGGAAGGACTCCTCAACTGGCACCATCTCCTGGCAGCTCCCCCAGCCCCGCCTTGGTTCTCGGAAGCACCTGGAACCTCACCTGGATCTGCCCTTTGCCCATGATCTTGTCCACAATCTCGTTGTTGTCCTTGTTGACCTTGGTCTTGTCATAGCACTTCTCATAGCACAGGATCCTCAGGGACTGGGAACCCTCCAGCTCAATCTCAAACTCCTGGGGAAAGATGGGACAAAGGTTCCTGAACCTCCAAAGTCGGGCGGGAGACACCTTCCAGGAAGATGTGGGCCTCAACTCTGCAGGGAGGGGGAGGGAAGCCGGCGGGGACCCTGTACAAGACAAGGAGGAGCCCCCAGCGGCCTCCAGACCACTGACGGTCCGAGTCAGGCTGCCTGAGCTGAGCCTGCCTGGCACCGATCACCAAGGACACCATGCTCAGAAGCTGGGTGATCAGGAGTGAGGGCATGGAGCTGGGCCACTCGGCACAAGGACGTGAACCCAGAGAGCAGGGCAGGCACGCGGGTAAGCGCTCAGGGCCCTTGCACTCACCTCATCCCACTTCGGCTCTGTCGTGTCCCGGAACACCCTGGTTTTGGCTTTGCTGACAAAATAGCCAAAGGAATCCACCTCCAGGGTACAGTACAGGTCTGTAGGAGGAGGGACAGGCAAGGGCCATGTGAGACCTGAGAGGCTCCAGAACGGAGCTCGGGAAGGAAGCAGGGACGAGGCTTCTGTCCTTTCCACCATCACCGCAGGGCGGCGTCTTGGTGGCCTCGGTCCCACAAGCCTGTACGCTCGGCCCCTTCCTTCTTCTCTGCCCTCCTCTTGGCCCCTGCCCACCTCACTAGGCCTCCTCCTCCGGCGCCATGTCACGCTGACTCCTTAAGGCCCTTGCACTTGCCTTCCCTCATCTCCTGGTCTTCGTGGCCCCGGGAGCTGGTCCCTTGGGCACGAGAGCTGGAGCAGCTAGAGGGCCTCCAGCAACCCTCCATTCTGCGTGCCTGGAGTAACGCCCCACCACTGTGAGAACCAAAATGCCCCCCTACGTTCTACAAGCTCCCCCTGGGTTCTTGTTTGTCTTCACTTTAACTGAAATGCCCCTTTCTGTCTATCGTCTCTCTTCCATCCACCACAATATAAACACTGTGTGGGCAAAAGCCTGGGCTTTCTCATCCACTGTGTACCCTTGGTGCCAAGAACAGGGCTCGACACACAGAAGGCACACCGGGAAATCCGTGGTGCGAATAGATGCTGCTCTTACCACCACCCAAGCGTCTCAGGCTAGTGGACATGGAGGGCTTTCCCCAGCGTTTCCCCCTCAAACCACTGCCTTTAAGGCTGAGGATCTTCTCCCCTCTACCCTCAGACTTAATGGAGGAGGTCACAGCACAAGGGGCCACCCAAGCACTCTGGAAACATTGGCAGCCCCTCCTCAGCCTCCACGGGAGCTGCCATGGTTGATTCCCAGGGCAATGGTGGCAGGCAGGGTGTGTGTTCTTTGAGGCACTACAGCCATCCCTGTGCAGAGTGAGTCAAGGTAGGATGGGCAGAGGTCAGGGGTGGACGCAAGGCTAAGGCCACCTACACCGCTGAGACTCAGAGTCGCCCAGCTCCCACGGACACCTCGGTGACGCTCTGGGCTGCTTTCCCTCAGAAGGGCTTCCCTGCAGAGGGGGAGTGGAGTCTCTAACTGGGTGCCATGTAAAGCGATACAGCTGGGTATCAAAACACACCAGGACATGGGGCGAAGATTAACAGGTGAGCAATGGGAGGCCCAAAGCCTTCCAGCTTCTGACGGATCGGGGAGCGGGTCTGTGTGGTTGAGAGATGGGGGCAGGAAGGGCTGTTGTCGTTATTTAGTTTTGGTGTGAGTGACTCCTCCTGCAGGGCTCCGGGTAGCTCAAGGGATAAAAGGGAGGACTTTAGAGCCAGACTGGCTGGGTTCAAATCCTGGCTCTGCCCCTTGCTAGCTGGGAACCCTGTGCAGACCACATAGCTTCTCTGGCCCCGTTCCTTCATCTATAAAACAGGAATAACAGTGGTGCCTACAGAGTCAATGAGTTTGCTGGGACAAGAAGCCACTGGGTGAGTGGGCTGCTCTGAGGCCCATCCCCAGCCAACAGGAAGCAGGCACAGAGAGGAGGGGCAGGGCATCAGGTGCAATGAGATGGGAGGCTCCTGGCCCGGCACGGGACCCCAGACTTAGGTGTGGGTAACAGCCGTTGGGAGCTTATTAGCCAGGAAGACTGCTGGGCAGCGCCCTGAGAAGGGGTTTCAGTGGATCTGGGGAAGAGTGCAGAAGCTGGCAGGGTAATAAGCCACCCGAGTGATGAGTGTAGGTGGTCCCGGCCACATTCTGGGCTTCGGTGCTGGAAGACATGGATTCAACTACCACCACCTACCTGCAGGACCCTGGGAAAGTCGCTTGAGCCCTCTGAGCCTCAGCTTCCTCGCGTGCAATTAAGAATGACAGTGACCTCAGAGGGATGCCAGGAAAGGCAGAGAAGAAAATGGTCCTGCCAGGGCTTGGAACAAAATGCCAAGGCACGGTCCACTCACTGGCATGTTCTCACCTTCCCCAGCACCTCGGGAGGGACCCAGGCATGTGGCAGGCGCTCTGCAAATTAACTATTTCACTCAGCACTTCTGCAGCATGGACAGTGCTGCAGCTGCGGTTTGACCTGGGCATGATGGGCTGATTCACCCCAGGAGCTCAGGGAAGCTTATCGAATGACCGTGTGTGGGCCAGTGGCATACCCTCTGCTCAGTACACTGCAGGGTGAGGGGCAAGGGGCAGACCTCACCTGCCAGAGAGGAAGAGGAGGGAGTGGGAAGGGCAGGCTGGAGGAGTCAGGAGCCCTGGGTTTCTGATCCTTTGTGATATTAAGTCCTTTCATCGCTCTGTGACTCAGTCTGCTCATCTGGCAAATGGGTAGAAATTATTAACTGTCTAACCTACTCACAAATTCTTATGTGGATGAAAATTAGTTAAAAGGTGTTGTATTTCGAAATGGCAAAAACTGCACAAATTTAATAGATGATAAAAGAGAAAAGAGGGAGCGCATGTGGCACTGCACACACTGTCACATTTTAGCCTGCTTTCAGGTCAGTATTAAAGAGTGTGATTGACTTTTATGTAGAAGGAACCTGGAGCTCAGAGAGGTTAAGAAACATGCTCAAGGTCACACAGCTTGTAATTGGTGGGTGTAGGCCTAGAAGCCAGGTTTTTCCAGCTCCACAGTTGCAGACACCTGGGGCTGGAAGAGGCTGGGAGGAGAGCAGGCCTTGGAGACAACGGGCAGGGACAATCCCCTGCCAAAAGGAACCACCCCTCAAGGCACACTAGCAGGGCCCCAGCCTGGGAAGAGCAGAACAGAGCAGATGGGACATGGAGGCCCCACCCAGCAGGAGCATCGGGACTCTCTGAAAGGAGGAGCAACATCCTATCCAACCCCTCCCCAAGGCTGGAGGTCAGGGGCACTTACTGGCTGACTGTTTAAACCCCTTGGCTGAGTGGACGATGACGTGGAGGAAGCCATAGAGTCCTGGAGACTCGTCGTCTGCAAGAGAGAAAGGCCCCCGGGGGACGGGGTGGTGAGAGGCTGCTTTCTGCTTCAGAAAGGCCCCCGGGGGACAGGGTGGGTGGGGAGGCAGACAGGAGGTGAAAGCCTGAGCCTTGGTCTGACAGCACCACCTGGTGGCCATCCGGAAGAGTTTCCGAAGCCTGATGCCTCCTCCAACGTTAGGGGTCCCAGATGGGGCGGGAGCCCCTCCTCCCTTCCACAGCTGGGGGGCCAGCCCATGAGCGCACTCCTGGGCCAGGGATTTGAAAACATTCCCAGGGACACTCTGAAACCTGCCCCTCTCAGTCCAGCCTTTCAAGGTGAAAATTAACCAATTCAAGTCACTGAGCTAATGGGAGAGAGAAGGACCAGCTCTGGCCCCTGCCTGGGATACAGGAGGCCCTGGATGACCCCCAGATGCCAGGAAGCGCTTGCCTTCAAGATCCCTTCCTTCCGCAGAGCGGACGCCTCCCCAGTACCACTGGCAGCCACAGCCCACTCACTCTGGCCCACTTGGAAACCTCCCACAGGCTCCTGGGCTTACAGCATGAACTCCAAACTCTCGCCTGGCATTCAAAGTCTTCCAAGACCTGGTTTCTGGCAACTTGCTCTGACCCACCCATCCCGCCCACACTGCCCTGCCCCATGCTTCAGCCTTTTGCTCCATCATGTGACTGCCTCTTTTTTTTTTTTTTTCACTGGGAGGTACCGGGGATCGAACCCCGGTCTCTCCATATGGTAGACGGACGCCGAACCTCTTGAGCCACATCCGTTTCCCATGTGACTGCCTCTTACACAGAAGAACAGCAGGGTTCCAGTGCACCCCAATGCCAGCTTCTAAGCCAGGGGGTACTGGGGGGGAGTTGGGGCCATCTGGGTGCTCAAATCTCTCTGTGAGGGTGACCCTTATTCAAGCTCTGTGCACCTGGAAACCGAGTAGTCCCAACCCCTTTGAGCAGGGATCAGCCATTTGCAGCCAAGTGACCGGTCCCATGGAAGGACCCAGAAATGCCCTGGGGACTTGGACCTGCTGGTTGGGGCAGTTTCAAGCACTGGATCTTACCGTCTTTATTGCTGGTGACAGGAATGTTGTGTACAGTCCTAAGTTTGAAGCAGGACCCCGTGAGCACCTGGAGCTCCACCGAGCTCAGGACAAAGGCCTGCAGATCTGCAGGAGGAGCCAAGAGAGGGTGGGGATATCAGACCTGCTGTTCTTCCTTGGGGACTGCTGTGGGAAAACAGCTTGGTTCTAGGACAGTTGTCCTTGGGGAGGAAGGTAAAGACTTGTAGGTAATTACATGGGGACAGTCACGGTGCTCTCAAAAGGGTAAGAGTGGGAGAATCAACTGAAGAGATATGTGTGTGTGTGTGTGTCAGAGAGAATGAGAGAGCAAGTGAGAGAGAGAGAGGGACTGACAACCCTGGGCTCTGAGTCCAGTCTTATTAGTAATTCATCATATGCCATAAGCAAACCACTTAAATTCTTTGGGTCTTAATTATCAGTAATATCACTTAAGTGCCACCTGCCCTGGCACTTCATAGGGTGACTGTAAGGGCAGAAGAGGAGATACTGGGCATGAAAGCACTTGGAAATGCAAAAAGCCCCTTGTTGCCATAGATACCATCAGGAGGGTATGGTGGGAGGTGGGATTTTACCTTTCTTCTGTAGTTTCTGAATTGCTTCTCTCCACTCTGACCTCTCATAGTCTGAGGACAGTAGGAACAGGTAGCTCTGAAAAGAGGAAAGGAGAACTCAGTGGGGTGACCATGATCAAACCAAGGATATTCCCATATTCTGGGACCCCTAACATGGCTCTTCTCAATAGCAGTCACCCCTAGGCTTGCAGAAGGAGGCAGCAGGGAAGGGGGATTCTTTTCCTGGGAAGCCAGGTAACAAGAGTGGCAGTGCCAGGATGGCCAGCAGAGGACACTGGCTCCACACCAAGAGGTAGAGGGAGAGGGAGTCCTGTGCTGGAATCACGGCAGCCTCCTTGGAAAGTGAGGGCCTAAATCCCTGATTCCCACAGATGAAGGCCAGGAGCCATAGAACTGGCAGTCCTAGACCGAGGGAGGGGGCTGTCTGTCCCACCCCACCCCTCCTTACCTTCCCATTCCGATTGTGGATCCGAAACGGTATTGTGGGGGAATTGAGCAGCAGCAAGAACTCATTCTCAAACATCTTCTTTTTCAGGCGCTCAATGGCCCGGCTCTGCCCTTTGTTGGCTTTCTGCAGAGGGCAGAGGGCACAAATGAGCCCCCTCCCACTCAGGCGCCACTCCTCACGTGCCAGCTCGAAGCACAACGTTCCCCTGAGGAAATACCTCCAAGACCTGTTAGCACCAAGTTCCATCTCCTGGCCTGAGGCACACGGCCTCCGTCCCCAGCCTGGCATCGCCCCACCCTGCCTTGTCCCCCACCCCACCTTGGTCTCATGGCCTTACTCACTGTCCTCTAACAAGCGGTTCCCTCTCTGCTGGCATACCCTTCTCCAATTTTCCAGGTTTGTGTTTATTTTATTAATACCTATTATCCCCCAAGTCTAGTTCCCAGCCACCTTCGAGCTACTCAGTTAGAATTTGTCTCCATAGCATTTTTCACCCGCTAGACTGGCAAACTTTTAACAGCTGCTCACAGGCAGCGCCGTGTGGGGTGGGAGAGCAGTCACTCTCATTCGCAGCTGGGGGGAGTGAATGCAACCTTTTCAGAGAGTAATCTGGCAATTAACTACCCAGACCCTTTGCCCCCATCATCCCACTTATCAGGAATCTACCACAGAGACATCTGAGCACAGTCTTGTTTACTGCCGACTTGTCTCTTAGGGGTAAAGAACCAGAAACGATATAAACACTGAAAAACATTACTGTGCAGTCAAGCAATGGGACACGATGCAGCTGTCAAAAAAAAAAAAAAAAAAAAAAAATCAGGTAGCTCCAGAGAGCTCTAAGCTGCTCTATTAAGTAAAGCTTACATTGCAAAATAGTGATGTAGCATGCTCTCAGTTTTTATAAAGCGCACACACACACACACACACACCCCCTGTATAAGCACAGACTTCTGAAAGAATGTACCCCAAACTATTAACCATGGGATGTGGGTGGGGACCCCTGTTTTACACTACACACTTCAGAGGAGTGAGCACTGTTTGAACAATTAAAGCAAAGCCAGAGACAACTGTCCTGAACTGGGGAGCCCAGTGAAAGGGTCCCCAGCCGAGGCTTGGGGGACGGCTTCCCAGGGGAGGTGAGGCCTCAGCCTCAGCATTAGAGACCCAGGCCAGCCAAGCCTCTCCGTGCCTTTCCTGCCATGCGTGGGGAAGGTTCCTCTTGGGGCACTTCCCCCTGTATTTCTGCATATATGAATTTAAGACGACTTTCCTCGATGTAGAGCTTTGGCTACATCTCATGGATCCTGATAGGTAGCACTCTCGTTTTCCTGCCATTCCAGTTTGCAGTTTTGATCTCCTCTTTCACTTGAACGTTTTAACTTTCCAGGTGTATGGTTAACTCTATTCTAGCTGACGGTTTCTAACTTCATTGCACAGTGGTCTGTAAACACAGACTGCATGCTACCATTTTTTGGGAACAATTTGAGATTTCCTTCGTGGCTTGCTATAAATGAATATTTGTGAAGTTTCCGTGTTTGACAAGAATGTCAGTTCCCTTTCAAGGAACAAGCTTCTAGGTATTTTTATTTTTTTAATTATTTTTTTTATTTTTTATTTTTTATTTTATTTTTTTATTTTTTTAAGATTTTATTTATTTATTCATTTATCCCCCCCTTGCTGCTTGTGCTCGCTGGGTCAGCCAACCATGCCGTGCGGGCGGGCCTGCCCCCACCAGGAGGCCCCGGGAACCGAACCCGGGGCCTCCCATATGGCAAACGGGAGCCCCACTGATTGAGCCACAGCCGCTTCCCATCTAGGTATTTTTAGATCAAGCATGTTAGGTATGATATACAAGTGCCCTCTCTCCTTATTTATTGGCTACTTGATCAGTCAGTTTCTGAGAGGCTTACCAGGACCTTTTCTCTCACACACTTTCCACCTTTTCCTCTTCTTCCCCTTTTCTGCAGTGCTCAACATATGCTGCTCTCCAGGAAAGCTTCCATACTTAGGCCCATCAGATTCTGAGCACTACCCCCCTTGGCCCTCTCTCCCTTTGCTCAGGGCAAATATGCCATGATCAGGGCTCCCTCTTAGCACAAATACACTGGGGCCTCCCCCAGCAGACCCCCAAACCTTACAGCTTCTACTCCTTCCACCTCTCTGGCAAACCCAGTTCAAAGAAATGCAGTAAAAATACCCTGACTTCCCTGCCCTGGGCTCAAATACCAGGCTCTACTCACCTCCTTCTGGATCTCACTCTTGAGCGCAGAGATCTTCATTTTCATATCCTCTAGCTCATGGTCTGGGAAGGGGTGCACCTGAGGACTGGCCTCAGACTCCTCGGGAGACGGGAACACGAGGTCGGCCAGGGGGATGTACCATTTGCAGTCATATTGCTGGTGCTTCCTGCAGACAAGCCAGAGGGAGACATGAACCGAGGAAACTTGGCTGTTCACACCTGTACTGCCAGGCCCTAAACCAGGAAGCCAACCGAAGGATGTGCTCAGAGCTCATCACAGGCAAGAATGGTCCTTATCCTTGAAGAGCCAGATAAAGGAGATACACATGTGGAGTATCAGAGGAACCCATAATAGTCAGCAACTAAGTCATGTGGGCTGGAGAGCAGGTGCTGCTGGAATTCAGAGAAGGGTCAGATCCTTTGGCCTGAAATTGTCCTTTGATAGAGCATCAAGCAGTTCCTGGATAAGTCAGGGATGGTTCTGGCCCTTGGCCTTGCCAGTCTTCTGAACCAGTAAAACTGATATCTTAAAACATCCCACACCACCTGGGTTTCAGCAAGAGTGAAGACTCATGCTATCCTATTCTACCTCCCACACTATAGTTTTCCTTCTTGTCCACACTTAGCTCACATTCATCAGCTTAAGGCAAGAGATGGAAGACAGATGTTGTTTTGAATACCAACTCCGATCAATAGAGGTCAGTCACATGGGGTCCTGTATTGAGGATCATGAAGCCACATTCCAGCCTAGCAGGAAAGAGCGCCATGGTTGATTAATACTGTCTGTCATGGGGGTCGGATGTGGCTCAACTGGTTGGGCGTCCGTCTCCCATATGGAGGGACCCGGGTTCGATCCCCGGGACCTCCAGTAAAAAAAAAAAAAAAATACTGTCTGTCATGGGTAAAAGACTGAAGGCGAGGCATGTTTGCTTACTATCGTCACCTCTGCTTTACACCTATCGCAAATCCGATGTAGTTCCAGGGAGTCATCCCCTTTATTGCAGTTCATAGTAGCCTCTCCTTCTCTGACTTCCCCCAAGACTTAGCATTCTACCTCTCATTCTGGTCCCTCAGTGTTGCACTGAGCATATGACTTGTCTGTTTGCCTCCCCTTCAACCGAAAAGTTGTGTGCTCAGTAAATGGAGGTGGCAGGATGTGTGAATGAATACTCGATAAGCTTTCCTGCTCAGGGCGCAGAACGGGCCCATAGCACTCGGTGCAGAGATGGAGGGTGAAAAGGAGCTCTCAGGCTCGATTAGGGTTCAAATCCCATCTCCTCCACTTCTGGCTGTGTGACCATGGGCAACTTATTTAACTTCTCTAAGGCTTCTCGCTCATCTGTAAGATGGGAGTAATAATATCTGCCTTGTGGAGTTACAAGGAAGATTAGAAATAATGCATTCAAGGCATTTGTCACAGCACCAGGCATGCGATAAGCACCCAATAAATAGCAGTGTTAGATTTAACGAATATTCACTGAATTGCCATTAGCAAAAATTTAGAAATGTCTAATAAAAGGAGAATGCTTAAGTAAATTATGGCACATCCACTTGCAGTTATCATGCAGTAAAGTAAAATGGTGATTATGAACATTAGGCAGCAATAGGGAAAATGCTTATGCACGAAATGGAAAAGGCAAAGCATAAAATTGGGTATTCACTCTGATTATAACTCTATGAAAAATTTAAGACCATTAAAAAAATGGAAGGAAACATGGCAACAGGAGACTGGTGCTTATGTTCGAGGGATGATGTTTTTCTGTAATGTGGTTGTATTATCTTTATAATTAAAACATGATCTAGGTTAGGAAAAAAGCTATATAGTGAAATAATTAATACATTTTTAAAAAGGAAAAAAACAATGCATATTGCCCCAGGTGGCTGAGGGGCTCCAAAAGGGGCCTGGTCCTCCCCCTTGCAGCCTGGGCTCCCACACACTCACCCCGCCGATGTCTTCTTCAGCTTGGCGCACAGCAGGACATCTGTAAAGAGGAAGACGTGCCGCAGCTTCCGCGAGCTCTCCGACACCTCCACCAGGAAGCCATCCTTCACCAGCTGCCGTGTCTGAGGGGGATGGGCACACCCACCCCAGTCTACTCAGAGTGGGTGCAGACCAGGGCTCAGCCTGCACTGGGATTTGGGGAACACCATGCAGCTGGGGAAGACTGTAGGGAGGGCCCATGCTGCCTGGTGGTTAAGAGCACTGGCTCTGGAGTCACACGGATTTGGGTTTGAATCCAGGCTCTGCCACTTCTCAGCTGGGATCTAAGGCCAGTGCCCTGACCTCTCTAAGCCTCAGATTTACCATCTGTAAAAGGAGACAAGGCTACCTGCACACGAGGTAGGATTTGTAGAGATGGCATATGGAAAACACGGAGAACACGTCTGGCACAGAATAGGCAATCAATAAACGGAAGCTTATGCTTTCCTGCAGCTCTTGACAGCTTCCACCTGGACAGACCCCATTCCACCCCCACTAACACAACCAGGGACCTTACTGGAAACAAAACAGCTGCACCTAAAAAGTTGACCCCATTTCAGCTTAACCTCAGACCTGCAGGTCTGCTCAGGCCTGGTTTATGTTACTTCTGAGTGGATCATCCAACCACCCCCGGGGGGATGGACTGAAGGCTGCCCTCTGTGGGGCTGTGGCAGCATCTGGGGGACCTGCAGCTGCCCTGAGCCTCAGCCCCTCATGGTTGGGGCACTTTGCTGGACACGGGACATCCAGAGTTCCCTCCATACCACCCCTGGAGCCAGCAGGCTTCCCTGGAGCTGTCACAAGCCACCCTGGCCCTTCCCTGTGTGTGCTACATACCATGGGACCCACAAGTTCTGCAACATGTAGGTGAGCATATTGCAAGCATACAATTAAGATGACCTGAAATGGATGGAGCTCTAAGCCCGCTGGAGATTTTTTAGATATTCCCAGAGTTAAACAAACTGGTGACATTCCAGTGGGTTGTAAACCAGCACTGGGGACTTAGCAGAGACAGCTCTCTCTGGCCCATTAGTCACTTTCCAGACACTGCCTCTCACTGCTTCCCTCCCCAGGAAGCTGGATCCTTGTAAATGTAACAAAGGACCATAAACCCAGTCAGCCTTCACTCCTAAATGCCACCTCATTACCTCTACTGGGCAGGGCCAGGCTGCTGACCCACTTGGACAACTGTCCCTTGGAGTCTTCAAATTGCCTCTCCTTACCGGGGTACCCCCTACCCTTCAACAAAGAAGGGTACCCAGGGCACTGGAGTTCCTGTGCCATGTCCAGGCACCCTCCTGGGACATTCCAGCAGCCTGAGAGCCTCAGCCGCCTCTAGTTCCAGTCTTTCCTGCTGTGGCGCTCACCCCCCAGCTCCAGCCCACCTGTCTATGCAGGCTGATCTGAAGAAGCCCGGAGGCCCTCTCTCCCTGGCTCAGCCTGAGCCAACATCTTCCAGGGACGCCTGAGGATACCACACTGGCCAGAGGAGGGTGTTTGCACTCAAGAATGAGGTACCCAGAGCCACTAGCTTCCCTGGCATGGTAGGTAGTGCATGGGGCTTGCAGTCAGATAGCCCAGGTGAAGACCCCGATTCAGACATCACAGCCCAGAGACCCTGTGCAGTCACTGACCTCTCCAGGCCTCAGCTTTCTCTTCTGACTCATGGGATTATTATGGGGATTAACAAGACATTGGACTTACAGCTCTTGCACCAGGGCCTGAAATGCCACAGGTAATCAGGGCTGGAGGACAAGGGCCCTGGCTGGTGATGCTCATGCCTGAAGGACAGCAGGGATGGTGACCTGGCCCACTTGCACCAGTCCTGGGTGCAAGGCTGTGCTGGACTCAAAGCTCACCTCGCCTTTGGGGGTCGTGACTGCAGTCCGGCGGGGGTCGATGTCCTCATTGATGCTGGACAGGAAGTTCTGGGAGATGCGGAGGGCATCCTGTAGCAGCGGGTAGTCTGGGTGGTCCACAGGGGTGTGCTTCAGCAGGTCCTGGGGGGACAGGTGGAGGCTTCTGGGGCTCAATGAGATGAGAGTAGGGAGACGGGTCGGCAAGGGATCCACACTCTAACCTGCTCTTGCCTGCACAATCTGAACTAAAACTCAGGGTCAGAGCAGCAAGAGGGAAGTGGGGGGCCTCCTTCCTTCCTGCTACAGCCAGTTTTCTCCCCCTGGTGGGGGAGCCAGGTGGAGTTTCATTGCACCAAGCAGCTGGGCAAAACACCCCTCTGTCCACCCCACAGCTGCTCCAAGGGCAGAGCAGGCCAAGAGGCAGGGGATGGGGGGTCAGGAAGTGCCTGCCTCCTAGGAAGCATTTGGCCAAATGTCAAGCTTGGTAGCCACACTATATTTAGGCCCTGGCCCCGTTGGCATGGTTACTGCCAGCCAGGCGGGTGCAGGTGAGGCCTGGGGACTCTCTGACCCACTCCCCAAATGGGCTGTTCTCAGACTCCAGTGCCCTCCCACCCTGGGCCCAGTCTTCCCCAGACTCCTGAGCCCGCCCTGGCCATCTGGGGGACTTGACACTCACGTGTAGGACGAGGGTGCTCCGAGTGACTCGGTCAATGGGCTTGTAGAGTAGAGCTGGAGGTGGGGGGAGAAGGAGACCGATGGGGTGAAACACAAGGAGCATCTCAGACCTCAGAGATCAGCTGTATCTACCACCATCCCGCCCCCACCAGTCCCTGCCTTGATTCCCAGGGTGAACTCCTACTTGCAGGAAGCCACAGCCACCTGCACTCCCACCCCCAGAGCAGGCCAGGCAACATGGAACAAACCTACTTGCAGCCCTGGCAACCCAGGCCCCCTGCCCACCCTGCGTTGTCCTTTGTCTCCCACCAAACACGATTTCTTTGAGAGCTGTCCCTCAGGCCAGACCCGGCCTGCCTGGGCTCACAGTGATGCTGCAGCTATGTCCCTGTCCCCCCACCCTGAATCACAAGGCTCCACCTACGCACCCCCCACCCCCACAGAGTCCAGCAGAGCTCTGGGGGCACACTCAGGACCCCAGAATGGGGGAAGGAAACATGCTTGTGGAGTGGGTGGAGCTCAGTGGTTGAGTGCCTGCCTCACATGTACAAGGTCCCAGGTTTAATCCCTGGTACCTCTAAAAAAAACATAGAGAAAGAGAGACACATGCTGTTTTTGCAAGGAGGGTAGCTCCCCTAGGGCCTGCCCTGCTCATCCTCCTCCTGCCCAAGGCCTGGCACTGCCCGCTGGGAACAGCGTGCTCCCTTCTGACCCACACGGTTGCCTCAGCTCATTGGGAAGACCCCTTTCCACTCCCTCAACCCCTCAGAAGAGTGGAGGCAGGGGCCAGGGAGGCAGGCCCAATCTCCACAGAAAGGCTCCACTCCCTAGCAAGCGGCAGCCTGAGGGGGCAAAGGTTTTCCGAGAAAATTCAGGTCGGGCCTGGCCTGTGGGATCCCCGGTGAAGCTGGGAAATGGCAGCTGGACCCCACGCACCACCGTTCTCTGCGACCCGGACACCAGCTTCGGACTGTGGGGATTCAGCAGGGCCGGTGGAGGTGGCAGCTGGCAGGCCGACACTCCCAAACACCCTTCCTGCCAGTAGCTGGGCCTGGCCTCCCAGCCCCACTGCGCCAGCCATAGCCCTGCACCTGGGTGCCTCTTGCCACACGGTCGGGACCTCTGGCCTCCTGCAAAGCAGTGCTAAGAGGCAGGAGGCAGTTCTGGGAAGGACTCAGGACTGGGTGTCCTGTGAGGGTCCTCAGAGCTGACGCTCATGCCCTAGCCAGCCCCCAAACCAAAGAGTCCCCCAAAGCCCTAGATATAAATAGCCCGTGCATGGCTAAGCAGACACATGACACTCAGGGAACAATCTGCTGGCCACAGAGAAGATGCAGTTCTCAGCGGGCACCAGGAGACTTATCTGGAGTCTTTACTTGGCTGCCTGTAAAGGGGTGGGGGGGGCTTAAAAGATACAGGTGCCTGCCCCTCTCCAAAAGGCTACCAACTAAATCCAAATCTCTGGGGAATGGGCCTGAGATCAGCACTTGCAAGGCTTCCCTGCTGATTCCAATGTGTAGTAAGGGTTGAAAACGACTGCTTTACGCAATCACACTTTCTGTGACTTTGTCTGTAGCCCTTTCTCATTTAGCAACTTCTAGAGACCATGGGAGGTGGCAGGACCAGGCGTGGGATGTCCAGGGACAGCGAAGGTGGTCAGTTACCAGCCCGGAGGAGCCCATTTCTGAGGTTGTTTAAGGCACCCATCTGGGGCTCAGCCCCTCTGGGGGTGGGGGGGATTACACCCAGAGCACACCAGAGACTGGAGAGAAAAGTGCAAGTGCAGCAGACACCTGCCAGGGTGGGCCCTGGAGCTCCAGTCCCCGGGACAGCTGACACGGCACTGCCAGCTCCCTCCTTCCCTCTCGGGTCCCAGGAGGCAGAGAAGAGATTCTGACTAATAGCAGAGGTCTGCACAGATGGCGGCTTGGGTTTCAGAGGGGTTATTAATATGCCTAGAGTCACTCAGAGTCCACCTGCCTGGGCCCAGGAGTGAGCCCTGCAGCCTTAGCCTTGGTGAGGAGAAAGGGCAGTGGGGGGTGGGGGTGGGGGGCCAGCCTGACGTCCACAGCACATTCAGGGGGCACCAGGGGAGGAAGAGTGACTCCAGCCTTGGGGCTCCCCATGGCCCCTGCACACTCGCTTCCCCTGAGAATTGAGGGTAGAGGGTCCTCCCTTCACCTGTCCCATGGCTCTGGCAGCCAAGCCACCTCCTGCCCCTGTGTCACTCCTCGCCGTGCTGTTCCAGCCCCCCTGGGAGACCAAATTGCAATGACTGTTTCTCCCCCTCCTCCAGGAAGCCTTTCCTTTGCAAACATCACCTACACTGTCTAAAAGCTGTACCACTTTTAAAAGGTCCCTGTCTGGGTCCTGCAGCTCATCAATAACGTTAATAAGCTAAGGTTTACCAGGTACTCTATGCCAATGACATGAGCTAACTGCTCTACACGCATTATCTCTTTTGATTTAAAAAAAAAAAAAAAAAAAAAAAAAAAAAAGACTATCACTATCCCATTTTACAGATGAAGAAAATGAGGCATAGAGAAGTTATTCTCGCCACCACACAGCCGAAAGTGGTGCCTGGGTTCTGAAGGTAGGTCCACTCACACTCCTAATGTCAAGCTATCCTCCGAGGGGAGGGCAGCTCCTGTAAGCACCCAGAGACCCTCTCCTGTGGGCTGCTCTCATGACCAGGGTGAGCTCCCTCTCTGACAGCCGACTCCCCTTTGAGTTCCCCACAGCCCTTCGAGTGCAGCCCTGCAGAGTGGGTGCTCAGCAAGTAACTCTTTGAGGCAGGGACTCCAGGGTGGGCTCCAGTTGCACAGTCACAGAGGGACTCTTAGAACTGGCACCCCTCAGAAGGGCTAAGACTCCAATCAGTGCACCCTGCGAGGCCCACGCACTCCTCCCTCTCCACTCCAAAAGTGACTTCAACCAGGGGCACGGGACCAGAGAAACCCTGGCCTCCAGGTCCCAGGCCTGTTCACTAAGACTCAAGCTTCCTTTTGGGGAGGGAAAAGGAAGCAAAGGGCAAACCCTGTTTCCTTTCTAGGGAGGCAGAGTTGAGACTTAACTGACTCCTAGGCCAGATCAAAAGGAGCATTTCTCCTCTGATCTTCAAACTGGCCAATTTCAAGTTCAGATTCCTCTTGACCCCAGCCTGCCAGAATCTAAGCCAGGGGGTGGGAAGACAGGACAGCTTCTACCCAATAACTTGAGCTCTTGCAGCTGTCCTGCTAGGAATGCAAGAGGTTATCGCCTTTGGGAGGGGGTCTTTGACTCAGACAGTCTGGGAAGGTGAGGGGGACAACTCCTCCAGCATAGCGGCCTCTGGGAAAGAGCCCAGGAATCTGCACTGTCTCTCCTCCAGCAAACTGCCACCTCCCTCAGTTCAGCCTTCGACAAGGAGCTCCAGGTTACCACGGAGATATGAAAGCAAAATGACTGAGAAGGGTGCAGAGACAAAACGCCTGGTGGGAGGGATGTGGAAGGTCCTTTGAAACCAGCCACTTGCTGCTCCAATGAACATGGGCTCAGAGAAGCTGGCTGTGAGGGAACACTGGCCACCCCCCTCCCCCATGTCCCTGCCAAGGGCAGCTTGGGTCACCCCTAGGGCACTTCTGGCCTCAGAGAGCAGGACCCACCAGCTCCCAGGCACCACCCTGCCTAGGCAGGCTCCAGCCTCCTATCAGCCATGGCCTGGCTGACCGTGTGCGCCTGTCCCAGGGTGCCCCAAGCTGAGGGAGCCGCGGAGAGGATGCCCCGGGTGCCTTCCACTGAATGGTGGGTGTGTGACCTTCAGGAAGCAGGAGCTTGCCACACCCCCTCTCCCAGCGGCATTCGCTGCCGACCCACCAAGACGGCAAGACTGAGCACCAAGACCGTGGCTTCTCTCGTTGCAGCTCAGGGTCTCTGGTGGCTAGAAACAAAGCCCCGCGGAGCAAGCCGGTTCCTCCCTGCTCTCCCAACCGCACCCATGTTCTCCCACGGCTGCCGCTCCGAGATGAGAGACTGTCGCGAAGGCAGCGTGTGCAGTCTGCGCACACAATACCCTGTGTACTGAGCCTCCTCTCCTCTCTCTGGAAACAAAGAGATCCCCAACTTCTCCCTGCAGCCCAGCTGCCAACCCCTCCATTCCAGGCACTGCTGGCCAAACCATCTGTCACTCTCCGACGGGCCACCGCTGACCCTCTCCGGCCCCAGCGTGGCCATGCCTGTAGGTACAGCCTTGCCACTTTGTTCCTATATGGGTTCTCCAGGAAGTTGCCGAAAGCCTCTCAAGAAAACCCGCCAATTCCCCAAAGATCCTTGGGGCACCTGAACCCTTCTAGCCTAGTCCTTCCACCCCACAGTTGCCCTACCCTGTGCGGTCCCCAGGCTCGTCCACGCCAGGTGGTGGCTGGCTGGGGTGGGGATAGGTGTAGAGCTGACCACTTGCCACCCCTCCCTTCCCTGCTGCCCCCCGAAACCTTGACAGCCACATTTAAGCCCACTCCAGCCAGCCCCGAGAGGCGGGAAAAGTACACCACCTCCCCTGAGAGGGGGGCCTGGGTTACCATAGGTGCAGTTACAGCAGAAGCGAATGATGAGGAGAATTTCCATGGCAGCCTCCGTCCCCGTGGCAGGAGCAGGCGGCCATCGCTCCTGGCTCTGCGGCTCCCATCAGCAGCCCGGCCACTCAGCCACCTTGCCGGCTGCTGCACAGCCTCCAGAATCAAGCAGCCGCTTCCGAGTGCTCCTCCAGCCAGGGGGAGGGGAGGGGAGGTGCGAGTGGAGAGGCAGCGGGGGGAGGAGGAGGGGGAGGAGGGGGGAGGAGGCGCCTGCTGGCATCCTAAGGAGCCTGCTGGCACGTTTGTAGCTGGCCGGCTGCCTGGGGACACGAGAGGCTGGATTCCTTGCGTACACACACACACACACACTCACACACTCACACACTCACACATGTGCCCAGGGAGGGCACCCTCACAGTCTTTACTTCACAAAGCCAGACAAAGGAAGGTGACTGTCATCTAGCCCATTCCCCCAAGTACCTTCCATGGTGACCGATGTGTGGCTGTCCTTGGAGTCCTTGGGGCCTTTCACTTTGAGCTCCTGCCAAAGGGAAAAGAGGACTCACTCCCTGGCCACTGCCCCCTCCCCTCTCCCACGGCTCTGAAAGCCAGCGGTGGAAATACGAGGGGAGACAAAAAGGAGACCAGTGGACACGGGTCTCCCTCGGCCTTGCCACCTACGGATCCGCAGCCCACGACCTCCTGAAGCCACGTGGATTCCAGCGGCTGGGGGGCAGGCAAGGAAGGCTCCAGGTACTGGACTCAGGTCGGTAGTGAGGCCTGCGGTGAGGGGGGGTGTTCTCTGACCCATCCCCCAAGCATCCCCCCCACCCTGGCAACTCCAAGAGCCTTCCAGAGAATGCGCGGTGGGTGACAAGAAAAGGACATGCCCCCAATGGCCACTACTTAGGGGTCTACACACATCGGCCCAGGCCAGACAGGGTCTGACGCAACAGGCACCAGGTCCTCCAGGTAACACTTGGGCACAAGCAGCCCTGGAGGCGAGGTGAGAGTGAGTGGTCCTGGACCCAGGGGAAGGTGGGAAGGGGTGGTCCTGGGGCAGAGATGCTGCCAGCCCCTGCCCCCCACCCCCCCACCAGGCCTGTGCCAAGCATCAGAGAGAAAAAGGTAAGGCGGGAACAGCTAACACCCCTTATGGAGCCCACACAAAGTGGTCTGGTAGTGAGTGCTGGTAACACACTAAGGGAGGCTTATCTGAGCAAAACCTCTTGTATCTGCCTTTCCAGAGAGGCTCCAGCCCCAGCCCTTGCTAACAGGCCCAGGATGGCCTGCAACTGGAGCTGTAAAACAATCTCCACTTGGCAGGGTGTGTGCACAGAGCCTCAAATGGGGGTGCCGGCGTGAGGGGCCGAGGTGAGGACAAGGTCAGGTACCCAGGTGATGCGGCCTGCTCTGCCTGGGAGGGAGCTCCACATTTCCTACTCCTGCCTCAAGCTGTTTCTAGACAGAGAAAACCCCAGCGACGGAGCACGGGCTTGTACGGGCGGCGGTGGGGGTAGGCTACCCAGCTTCTCTGGGCTGTGTCTCTGGCTGGTGCCTGGATTCCCAGTTTTAGGGAATGTTTCTTCTACCCCCACCCCCCTGCCACTGCAGCCCAGAGGTATGACATCACTTCTGCGCGGAGAAGGGCCTAATTGTAGTAATTAAGTGGCAGCACCAGCAGGAAGTGCCAGCGTCAGCACGTGAGTCAGGAGAAGCCACCTGGCAGAAGGCCCAGCCTGTGCTTGGGAGCCGGTAGGCTGCGGGAAGGGGTGCTGGGTGGGTGCAGGGGTTTCTGCCCATGCACAGGGAACAGGTGGTGAGCCCAGGCTAAGAGGAGACCCCACACTCTCTGGACCATATATGACCATGGGCAGCCGGGTGGTGTTCGGAGGGCCACTCTGAGCACCGACCAGGGACCCAGTTTATTCATCCCCAGGGTGGGCAGGGACCCAAAAGGGGAAGCCTCATGATTCCACCCCTCACCCCGTCCTTCCACACGGAGGTGGTGACTCATCTGATCCATGGGTTTGGGAGAAGAACCCAAGCTCAGACCCTACCCTCACCCGTGCCTGGGGTTAGAGCCCCCACTGGGGTTTTTTTTTTTTTTTTTTTTTTTAGGAGGTACCAGGGATTGAACCCAGGACCTTGTACATGGGAAGCAGACGCCCAACCACTTGAGCTACATCTGCTCCCCTAAAGCTGAAATTTTGATCTCCATCTGTCCAACTCTCATGTTGCCCCTCTCGGTTGACTCCAAACTGGGGCCTAACTGTAACTTCAGCAGTCTTGGGAAAACTCTCCTGCATCTCACCAACTTCTCTAGCATCAGAGCTGGGGTGGGGAGAACAAAGGGCCAAGAAGGGCCTTGAAGGCAGAACATCTCAAACTGCATGAGGATCTCCCCCTCCCCTGGACCAAAGGTTCTCTTACCCCAAGGTGGCTTAGGGGTGTTGTGTCCCTGAGCTCTTTTTGGAAAAAGAGGTGAGCTGGGCTGGGCTCCTGAAGGATCGTGGAGCAACCATGCCCCCTTGCTGGCAGATAGCGCCACACCTCTGCCCTGCAGGGGAGCAGGGAGGGGCAGCTAAGCCGCACAGGGCCAGGCGCATTCCCAACCAGAGCGCCTAGGGGTTCTCCTATGCTTCAGGGGCCCCTGCCCTCTCTCTGCGTGTAGAATTCCAGAATCTCAGAGTTGGCAGGAATCTTAAAAGACCACCTCATACAGATTCCTCAAAATTTCCAGATCATAAAAATCACCTGGGGAGCTGGTTTCAAATACAGACTCCTGGGCCCCTCAACCTTCTGACTCAGAAGCTCCAGGGAAGGTCACTGGCAATCTGCATTTTAACAAGTGCCTCCTCACCCACCCGTGAGTCTTATAAAGACGTTTGGGATGAGCTGGACTAGACCCAACATCTTATTCTACAGAAGAGGAAACAAAGGCCAAGAGAAGGCAAGTGGCGTGCTCGAGGTCACCATGCCATGGGAAATTACTGCTTTTTATTTGGCCTCCCTGTTCTTGGCTCTAACCTAAAATAGAATTTTAAAGAATCAAACAAATCAATATTCTTATATTAAGTGGCAGAGAGGGGGGAAATGTCATGTGTGAGAAAGCAAATGCCAGGCTAAGTGTTATCCATCAGGAGAAACACTTCCCTATCTGGCAAGCAGGGGAGAGGCCCAAAATGCTGGAAGGCTCTGAGCAGTGCCCCAAGCCCAGTGTCTTTGGTGTGGCTGTGCAGGGAGCCACCCACCTCTGAAATCTTCTGGAACTGGTTGTTAGACTGGCTGCACTTCTCAGCTGTCTCCAGAGCGACTTTATAGTTATCCACAAATGCTTTGTACACGCCAAGCTGGCTGGCCTGCAGGGAAGAGGCATGGAGAGGGAGGTGGGAGCAGGACAGAGAGAGGATTAATGAATGGATGAAAGCTTAACTGGTGTTCCCATAGAGCTCAGCATCTCTAACAGCTCCAAAAGGCTATCTGGGAACAGAGAGGAAAGACAGGGATGTTCGTATTACAGTATCCCTTTGAACTTGACAGTTTCCATGGAAACCAGCTCAGCCAATAAGGTTAACGAGAGGGTAGCGGGAAGGGGGGCAGGACAGGGCCATTGTTGGCATGCTAGAAATATAGCTCATGTAGCATTTGGTTTTATTTAGCATTGTCGAGGTCTCACAGGGTTGGAGCCCCTTAATGCCTCACACCTCGTTCACATCCAGGAATTAGCTGAAGTCCTGGGGAGGGGGGAAGACAGAGAGACAGGGGAGTGGGGTGGGCACGTGTGGCTGGCTCAGCCCCCCACCTCCCATGCTGAGTGTGGGACACAGCATTTAAAGGCGCAGTCTCCACTTCCCTCGGACTCAGCTTTCAGATCCACAAACACACAGAGCCTCGCCTCCTCTGGCAGGCAGCACAGATGCCAACATTGCTTTCTCAAAAGGGGAAACTGAGGCTCATTAATTCAATTCCTCAAATAGTCATGGAAAGCCTGTTCTGTTCTGGGCATGTGCATGTCATCTTAAGGGAGAAAAGGGTAGAATATGGAATTAAAACCACAACGAGACCATTTTACACCCATCAGAGTAGCCAAAATGTAAAAGTCTAATGATATCAAGGGTTGGCAAGAATGTGAGGAAGATATGAACTTATAGACTTTTTTTTTTTTAATGTGGGCTTTACACCTGGTATTTTTGTAAGGAGGCAACTTTATTTAATTTTTTTTAGGAGGTACCAGGGATTGAAGCCAGGATCTCGGACATGGGAAGCAGGTGCTCAACCACTGAGCTACATCTGCTCCCCTCTTATAGACTTCTTGTAGAGGCGTAAATTAGTATAATCATTTGGAGAGCAAATAAAGTTGAAAATGTGCACAGATTACAGCTGAGCAAATTCAGTCCTACATCCAAGCCCTAGAACTGTGCTGTCCAACACAGCAGCCACTGGCCACATGTGGCTACTGAGCATCTGAAATGTGGCTGACCCAAAGGGAGGTGTGATGAAAGTGGAAAATACACACTGAATTCCACAGGCTTAATATGTAAAAGAGAATGTAAATGATCTTATTCATACTTTAAAAAAAATATCTATTACATACCAAAATGAGACTATTTCAGATCTATCGGGCTAAAGAAAATACTTAAAATTAATTTCACATGTTTATTTCCACATTAAAAAAATGTGGCTACTAGAAAACTTCAAATTACTTAGGTGGCACACATCATAGTTCCACTGGACAGTGCTGCCCTAGAGGAACTTGCATATGTGCCCAAGGAGATGCAGACAGGGAGTATTCACTACCTCACTCTTCCCCATGGCAGAAAGACTGGATGCAAATGCTCACCAGTAATGAAAACCAGGCACCCAGCAGTGAAAATGAATGAACTAAATCTATGTATAGCAACACCAACAAGTAAAACAAATGTTGAACTGAGTTACAAAATATGATAGATGCATACATATTTAAAGTACATATGTACAGCCATAAAGAGATACATAGATAAGTAGTAAGGAAGAAAAAAAAAAGAAGATAAGTAGTAAGAATACACACTGTAGCCTAAGAAGGTAATGCACCACAATTCATGCCAGTAGCCGCTACTAGGGAGAACAGAAGGGTGGCAGAAAAGGGGAAGGGAGTGGAAGACTTCCCCTTCATCTGTAATGCTTCAGTTCCCTGATTAAAGAAAAGTTTTACTATGTTCCATTCTTAAGTATATACCCCAAAGAACTGAAAGCAGGGACTCAAACAGACACTTGTACACCAATGTTCTTAGCAGCATTAGTCACAACAGCTCAAACAACCCAAGTGTCCATCAACAGATGAAGGGATCCACAGAATGTGGTAGATACATGCAACAGAATAGCGTTCAGCCATAACAAGGAACAAAGTTCTGTTGCATGCTAGCACATGGATAAACCTTGAAAATACTATGCTAAATAAAAGCTGGACGGAAGACAAATATTGTATGGTTCCACATACATGAAACATCTAGAATAAGCAAATTTAAGAAACAGAGCAGATTAGCAGTTAGGGACTCGGGGGCAGGATTAAATGCTTAAAGGACACAGTTTATGTTCAGGGTGTTGAAAAAGTTTTGGTAATAGACGGTGGTGATGCTAGCACAACTTTGTAAATGTAATTAATGTCACCGAACTGTACACTTAAACATGGCTAAAAGGGCAATTTTTTGGATATTATGTTACATGTATGTGTGCGTTATATATATAAAACCATAATAAAAGATGAATTTTTGAAAGTTTTGCCATATATATATTCAGAGCTTAAATTTTGTTAATTCTGGGAAGTACGCACGCAGCGTGTTTGCTATATTATTCTCTAGATTTTTTGTCTTAATTTTTTTCCCCAAAGAAGCAGCAAGGGGATATGGCTGCTGAGTGGCTCCCTCGGGGGCTTTTGCTTCCCACCCAGGTGCTGGGGAAGGTGGGCTGCCCCTTAGCCCCACCCAACCACTCCGCTTTCTGCATCATCCTTGTGCATCTCAAGGACCCAGAGCCCTTCTCCAGGAAGGGCCGAGGGAAGCCAGAGAGGAGAGTGTGGACTGAGAGGCCTGGGCACAAGTCCAGGGAGGTGTGGGTCTCAGCCCCAGAGGGACCAGACTTCCCAAAAAGAAAAGGGGGAGCTATGGTAGATGCTCCCTCAACCAAAGTAGAAGTCATTGATAATCTTCTTCCAGGAAAGAGCTTTCCCTCCCTGGCCCTCTTCCCCATGGGAAGAAAAAGCCTAGATACCCAGGAACACCACCATCCCATCCCACTGCCTAAGGGAATTACAGGAGGTGAGCCAGGAGCAGGAGCCACCGGGTCAGAAGGTGAGTGTGCAGGGGTCACGGCCTGAGATGGCCGCTGCCAGCTCACAGGGCACCCTGGCTGTACGGCCCAAGGCCTGCCTGCCAGGGCCATTAACTGGGGAAGTAGAGGTTGCTTGGAAACAACAGCTTGGTTCTGGGGTGATCTCATAAAACAAATAGCAGATGTTTGTATGTATTGTGAGAATTTTGATTTTTACCCATAATAAAAAAAATTAAAAAAAAAAAAAAATAAATAAAATGGAGCCTTACAGTAACTATTTAGTTTACAGTAAAGATAATAAATACATGTTTAATAGTATGATGGAAAGTAGACACATGGTCTTAATCAAAATAAACTACTTTTAAATGAAAAAAAAAAAAAAAAAAAACAAATAGCAGAGATGCTAATTCTCTTCTCTCAGTAATGAATAATCAAATATCCGGAGGCTCCAGCTAAAAATAAACTGCTTCCAGATGCCCCGGCTACACCTCAGGGGCCTTAGACACAAGGTCAAGATGCTGGGATGGGGGTGGGGGTGGGGGTGGGCGGCAAAGTCACGACCAGACCTGGAGAGCTGAGAACACAATCAGGGGCCCTGGTGGCAGCAGGGTCCAAAAGATGAAGGCAGATTGGGCCGGTCTCTCCACTCTGCTCCAGGCTCCCTGCCCTGGCACCCCTGGATGCCCCCTTCCACCCTCCTGGGGACTGAGGAGAGACTGTCCTTCCCCACTCCAGGCCAGTCAGCTCAGGCTCCTGGGATCAGGCTGAAGCCACGAATGGGGGCTCACCATCCCCAAACAGGGTGAAGCTCTCTGGGGCTGCTAGAACCAGAAGTGTGCAGTTCCCCTGCAGCCATGCTCTGTGGGATGCCTCTTCCTAATTATAATAATAGTGGCTGTGACCACAGCAATGGCAACGGCTAACTCCACTGGGCATTACTACGGCACTTTTCAGATATTCTCTCATTAAATCCTCACAACAATCCAATGATGCAAATACTATTATTACCCTCATTTTTATAGGTGAGGAACCTGAGTCATGGAGAGGTTGGGTGAGTTGCCTGAAGTCACAGATTTAACCGGTGGCAGAGCCAGGATTCAAACTCCACCGTGCCCTGGCTCCAGAAGCTGTGCTCAGCCCTCCAACACTGCTGGTCTTGAGAAACAGGGCTCTTGAGGCACAGACCTCAGGTTTGCTCTGCCCTGTAGTACCTGATTGCAGGCCCCCCCATAGGACCCGTGCCCAGGCTTTCTTCCAGGACTCAGAAATGCCCCGGGCCTTCAAGGAGGCCAAGACACAAGAGGGCTGGGGCTGAATGGAGCTCTCCCAAGGCTCTCTCCCACCAGCAGCAGCTCTCCTGAGGCCCTGGAGGAGGAGTGTCCATCAGCAGGGAGACTCACCAGCTTCTGGAAGAGGTGGCCCATGGTGACCTGACTGTCCCACTGCTGCACCTTGGGGCAGAGGTTGTCGTAGAACTCCTTGTGGATCTCGTAGATGTCTTGAATCTTGTAGAAGATGGTCTCGATCTGCTGGATGGTGAGCACGGGCTGGGAGGTGGTGGCTGTGGCCTTCAGGGGTTTCATGGGCTGGTCAAGGGAAAGGAAGGAAGAGCAGAGGTGAGGGGCAAATAAAGCAGAGTGCCAGCAGGCCCAGGGCATACTGTGGCACTGATTAGCACTAGACAAGGCCACTGAGGGCAGGGCACCTGGACTGTGGTTTGTAGCACAGAGCTGCTGTCATTACAAGCCACACAATACTGCAAGGAGAGGAAGCCTGGCCCAGCAGCCCTGCCAAGCCCAAAGGGTGCTACCAGGGCCTACCCCCTCGTCTGAATTCTACAGAACCTGGCCCCCAGTCAACTCACTTGTTAGTTTAACAGGATCCATGTCTTTCTTCAATGGTGGCCTCATGGCCTGAGTCATAAACTCCCTCAACACACTACAAGTGGGGCAGAAGGTTGGATAGGAACTCAACTACTCAGTGGGTCCTTTACTAAATCTCAAAGAGACCCAAGAGCAGCCTCAGTGTCACTGATATTCCATGTTCCCATCACCAAGCAGAGGGAGTGTGAGCAGGTGGTATATATGCCACCTTTCTACCTCCTGCACCCCTGGCAGACATTGCTAAATGATCACACAATTGCTTTCTTGCGAAGGCTGGTTGTATCTCAGATTCTTTCTCAATGATGGGATATTTGGGAAGTGGCTGTGGCTCAAGCAGTTGGGCACCCGCCTACCACATGGGAGGTCCCGGGTTCAGTTCTGGATGCCTCCTAAAGAAGACGAGAAAGACAGTGAGCTGACATGATGGACTGGTGCGGTGAGCTGATGCAATAAAATGATGCAACAATATGATGCAGTGAGATGACGCAATGAAGAGACAGCAAGGAAACACAATGAGAGACACAACAAGCAGGGAGTGGAGGTGGCTCAAGTGATTGGGTGCATCCCTCCCACATGGGAGGCCCTGGGTTTGGTTCCTGGTACCTCCTAAAGAAGACAGAGAGCAGACAGCGAGTGCAAACATTGGGGGAGGGGGTGGGGAGAAATAAATTTTAAAAATTAATCTTAAAAAATAAGGTGGGATATTAGTCAGAATTGACCAGCAAGATAAAATCTATCTATCATCCCTGCTTGTGCATACCAAGATGCTCCAAGTTCTACAAGTTGAGAGGGTGAAGTGACAGTGACTGAGGACCATCCCCCACACTGGCTGGAGCTGAAGCCATCCCCCTAATGCCCGACAGCAGGACTTATGGGATAAAGGGGTGGGGATTCATTTTCTTCCATGTGTTTTTCTATATTTTCTATATTACCTGCAATGAGTAAATATTAATTTTATAATCAGAGCAAAAAATAAATGCTATTAAAAATTCATAGATGGGGAAACGGATGTGGCTCAAAAGGTTCGGCGTCCGTCTACCATATGGAGAGACCGGGGTTCGACCCCCGGTACCTCCCGGTAAAAAAAAAAAAAAAAAAATATTCATAGATGAAACAAGGAACTGACGTTGACAGATAAGGAACTTAGTTGACCTTCCCGAAGTTGCAAAGCCCCTGAAGATGCCCAGGCTGCGCTCCACAGGCCCCCTGGTAGACAGGGCTAGAAACCTGCCATCTGGAGAAGGCATGGAGGGAGTCAGATGTGGTTGATACCCTTCATCCATTTGAAGAAGAAAGAGGCCTTAGGCTTTGGAGACCCAGGAGCAGTGAGGAGAATTTATGGGATGCATTTTGGGCTCACTAGAGTGTCCACCACTGTCTCCGAGGGTTAGGTGGTGAGCTTTCCAACAAGAGAAGCATTCTAGCAGAGAATGGGCGACTCAACTTCTGCAAAGGCTGGACTGGAGGGAATACACTGCTGGCTCCCTCTGTGTGGTGACCACAGCAGCCAAACCCCCAGCCAAGCTTCATACCACCCTCCTGTCTGCCTAACTCTGATGATGCTAGAGCCCAAGTCTGTTCATGAGAGGAAGTCACATCTCCTCAAATACCCAGACCATGCTCTGACTTCCAGTTCCCTCGTCCTGAGCTCTAAAAAGTCCAGACACAATGATGAAAGCAGGAAAAAGCAGAAGTCCTGCTTCTCCCCTCCCAGCGCTGAAACTGACTGACCCTTAGTGTCCAGTACTTGCTAGGGAAATATGATGGGTCAAGCAGCACGGGTTTGAACCCCAACTCCACCGCCTTATAGTGCTGGGCCTCGGTGGCCTCACTTGTAAAACGTGGATAGTATTACCTTCTTAAGGGGACCCTGGGGACGATCTCATCAACGGTAATCAGTCAATGTCAGCTGCTACTATTACTACTACTCACCCCACAAATAATGTACCAAGCACCCTATGTGAGACCAGACCTGGGGTATTCAGTGGTGTATAATACACATATGACCCCTTCCCCCCCACCCCCCATGGAGCTTCCAGGTTAGTAGGGGAGACCCACAAAATACAAAATACGAAGAAACATGATTACACATAGTAATGCAGAAAATGAAGAAGGGGAGACCTCGGGAGAATGGGTGGTAGGCCCGGTTTCTCCAGGGAGGGGACATGTGCCCTGGCATGGACGCATGGGGGCCAGGAGGGGTATGTGGGCAGCCCCCTGGAGGTCTAGTGCTGAGGTAGGAGCAGGCTTGGTGGGAGAGGGGAGCTGGAAGATCACCAGCGTGCCTGCTGTGCAGTGGGTGAGGGGCAGGAGCGGGGTGAGGGTACAGGCCAGGGGGAGCAGGGCCTGGAGGGCTAGGGGAGGCAGTGTGGCTCTCAAGCCCGTGCAGTGATCGGGAAGGCATGGGAGGGTTTTAAGCAAGGGAGCAAGGGGATCCAGTTTTCTGTCCAGATTATGTTTGACTCACACTCCCTGCCCTTGAGAACTTTTTAATCTATTTGGGTAAACTGGACCAACACAAATGAAACATTTAATGGACAATGTGAAATAAAACATCACACAACTTGGGACTGCAAATACCCAAGTGGTCCTGAGGTTGTGCTGGGGCAGCGTGGGGGGCTTTGGGGAAGAAGCGGGCAGGAGTAGGGCCTCGGAGGTGGAAAGATCTGAGCAGGTGGTAGGGTGGGGGCTGCACAAGCATGCCAGGCAGGGAAGCAGGGGCGCCCAGAGGGCAAAGGGAATACCGTTCTCCCAATGCCAGGTGGGCACCTCGCTCAGCTTCATGGGTTCCCGACCTTCCCGCAAGGACTCAGATCTCGTCCTCCGGAGCAACATCATAGTTTATCCCTTTATCTTTGCGCAGGATCCAATGGAGGGGCCCAAGTAACCACAGAATCCGAGAACAAACCCCAAGCCCCAAAAAGGGAGAAAAAAGGAAACAGGGAAGGAAAGCCCTGGGAAGGGTAAGGGGCAGTATTTCTCCAAAGCTGCTGGGAAAGCACTCATCTCCCGCCTCCACAAAGAAGACACAACTGCTCTGTTTCCCCCTAAATTTCCCACTCTGTCTACAAAAGGGGAAGAAAAGGACGCTCACCAGCGGCCAGTCATGCAGACAGGGCCTATACTGGGGCATCCATCAGTTCTCAGGACAGAACCAGGGACCTTTGCTCTCATACCCAAGGAGAGAGGGCTAAGGGTGTGCCTCTGGCTGGCTGAAAACACTGGAAGGCACAGCCCTGCACTTGGCTTCTGGGCCCAAGGGATGGATGAAGGGCAAACCCAGAGTTTGACCTTGTACTGTGCCAAAGTGCTATCACACCAGTCACCTCGATGCCCCCCACAGAATCCTGCTGCAGAGTGCAAGGGCGTCTCCCTGTCCCTTCATTTCATCAGGGGAGAATCTTAGGAAGGATTCCCTGGGTGACCTCAGTGCCAACCCCGGCTCTCGATTTCTTGGCCTCACAAGGACCGCACCGTGGGACGAAGGGCAGCCATTTGTCTGCTCTGTCCTCCAGCAACTTGCCTTTCAAAAGAAGTTTGCCCACTTCCTCCACCTCCTACCCAAGAAGGCCTGGAGGCTGACAGGAACACGGGCTAAAGTATCATCCCACCAGAGCCCAGGGAAGGAGGCATCATTAACCTCTTTTACAGACATGGAGTCTGAGACTCGAAGCAAACAGCCAAAGTGAGAGTCTAAGCGGGGAGGCACAGGCAAGACGCCCTGATGGAGACGATTGCTTCTCTTCCCCTGAGCCTGGGAGATGCAGAATTACGTGCATTGGTTTCATCTGGCTTCCTCCATCCCACCTCAGCACAGATCCCAGAGCAGCTTCACTTGTAACCTGAGCCCACCAGCAAGCTGCAGGGTTGCAGAAGATTATCAACCCACCAGCCCCGGGGCAGGAACAGAGTCTTGGGTGTGGCGTCCCTGCCGGCACCCCTGCTGTACACTTGGTCTTAGGTACACACCCAGCCACTTGCATACCAGGAAGTGTTAGGCTGAGAACATAGCTGGGGAATCAGGGTGGGGTGGGAGGCAGGGGAAAAGCAGGAGAGGACAGATCTCCTCCTAGCCCGTGGTCAGACCACCGGAAGAGCAGAGGGCTCACGGGTGGCTAAGATGTGAGGGCTCCCAGCTCAAGGAGGAGAGGAAGGTGGGCTTGAGTCCTTATCTCCAGATCATCTGTTCCCGGGCGTAGGCTCTGGAGGGTCCCGCCCCCTCTTCCTGAGCCCCGTAGCCACAGACCAGGCCTCCTGGCTGGTCCCTCCTGCACTCCCCCAGGCCACTCACTGTTCAATAAGGAACTAACCAGGGGAGGGGGCTGGGCTCCAACCTCTTTGGGGCATAAGCTGTTAAAAAGGCAAGGCATGGCAGCATCTTTGCCAGAACAAAGGGAAACTCAAATTAGGCCCAAAGGCGAGAAGAGAAAGTAAATGGGAACCTACAAGTGGAATTCTCCAGAAGAGGACACAGGCCTTCCCCAGCTTCAGGGAAAGGGTGTGTAGAAAGACAGATAAGCCCTAACCTGCCTCCTCTCCCAGCACAGGTGAAAATAAGATCAGCAAATACTTTCTGAGCATTTACAATGTGCCAGGCTCTATTCTAAGAACTTTATGTAAAATAACTCGTTTAATCTTCACAACAAGCTCAGGAGGAGAGAACTATTATTACTCTCAGTTTGCAGATGGAGAAGACAAGGCAGATGAGCTTCACTAACTTGCTGAAGTTATAGTGAGTGGCTGAGCCAGGATTCAAAACCAGGTAGTCTGGTTCTGCTGATTAAACTCTTCTCAAATACGCATCCGATTAACAACTTAATAACGACAACTACGACCCCCTACTTTGGCACATCCCTTCACACTTCGCCTACATTTGCCTCCTTCCTGCCTTCGGCTAATTTTTGACTAAGTACCTGGCGTGGGCTAGGCACCAAGGGGATCACCCTCTCCTCTTAACCCCATGAGGAAGACAAAAGCTAAAAACAGTATGAGTCTCATTTGCAGACAAGGAAACACACCAGCGGCTCAAGGAGTTTATGCGAGACTTGCCCTCAGCCAGTGGCTTTCAAACCCACAACCCACTTAAGAAATAACGTGGCCGAGCACACACGACACCCACCCACACAACAAAAGTTCATGAAACAGTACTTTTCCTTACTACGTGTGATGCACACCGATACTTTCTTTTTCATTTGTTAAAAAATGCTGACTCAACCCGCTGCATTGATTTCACAACCCACTAATGGGCTGAGACGCACAGTTTGAAAACCAGTGCAGGGCGCCTACCATTATGGCAGAGCTATAAAGGCTTGCTTGAGATCTGGCCCCCGATCAGAGTCCTCACCACCACAAAGTCCCTCACTTGGAAAATGTTACTGTGCATCCTAACAAAAAATCCTGATGCAGCTCTACCCTAAACTCAGCCTAGACTTTTACACAGCATCCACGCATTCTTTGCCTAATAAACTACAAGCCACCCTGGGACACAGAGGGGCTCCATCTCTCGTCCCGGCAAGTACATAAGCGTGTCTCTCAACCCCCATTTTTGTGTGAGAATGAGTTTCTACTGATCTGCACCTACATTTCTTATTTCCCCTCTCTGATATCACCTTATGTCTCAGACTACAAAACACCCAGAGGGAAAGAACTTTATATGGCTCGATCACTCTGCATAATATCGACACATCTCGGGAAGCGGCTGTGGCTCAATCAGAAGGGCTCCCGTTTACCATATGGGAGGCCCCGGGTTCGGTTCCCGGGGCCTCCTGGTGAAGGCAAGCCCGCCCGCACGGCGTGGTTAGCTGACCCAGCGAGCACAAGCAGCAAGGGGGGGATAAATGAATAAATAAATAAAATCTTTAAAAAAAATATATATATATATATATATATCGACACATCGAATAAGCACTTTCTTCAAAGGCAAGAACAACTTAGATCTGTGTAGAGTGCGGTGTGGAGGGGGTGGTGCTGTGCTCATATTTGTCATCCCTAGCCCTCCCAGCACAGGGTCAAGGAGTCGGGGCCAGGAGGCCCAAGTCCTTTCTAGTAGTGCCCCCAGATCCCTGAGGCCAAGGGGTAAGCAGGGCAGCACCAGATCCCACCTCCTCTCCAACTCCAAAAGCAGCCTTAGAGCTCGACCGTGCCCGACAGAACACACACTCACCAGCAATAGGGCTTCCAGCTGGTTAATGTAGATCTCTTCACTGGCCAGGAACCCTGAGAGAACCAGCTTCCGCATCTCCAGGCCTTTCCCTGCTTCCACCTGCAGCAAAGCAAACCAAAAAGCCAACAGCCCATGAGAAAGGAGGCCAAAATCCTGCATGGCCTTTTTTCTTTTCTTTTAATGACACTTATTTTTGTAGGGGATAAAAGCGAGATACACTCATTACAGAAAAATTTGGGAAATACAAAAATATAAAATCAGCATCCACATTCCTGCTAACATCTTGCTGGTTTCCCTCCCATCCCTTTTTCCTTATTTGCTCTCCATCCACCTGTCAATCTATACAACCCTACAATAGTGAGCAGGATAATACAGGACCAGTTTAATGGAGGGACACGGACAGTCAAGAAGGGACATCAGAGTCATGCCTGGGCAGGGTATGGTGATGTGGGAGGGGACAGAGGATGAGCTGAGAGTAGTGGGGTAGACAGAATGGGGGTGGCAGTGAGCATGGAAGCCCCAGCCTGTGGCCTTCTAGCTTCACTTCTGACTGGTTCTTCCTGTCCCTGGGGGCTCAGTGCCATAGTAGAAGGTGCGGCCGTGGGGCCCTCAACCTTACCCCCTGTTCCCCTCCCCATTGTCTAAGGCACAGACCCAAATTAGCCTCCTCCTCCCTCCAGAACTCTTGCCCCTCTGGGACGGAGCTCATGCCCATCTAGCACAGTACCTGCCTGGCACACAGAAAGTGATCATCAGGTTTCCTGAGTTAAAAAACAGCAACATATAATTCTCCCTGTCATCCAGGATCTAAGAGTCACCCTGCCTCTCCATCCCTCCACTAACCCTTTCCTTCTGTTCCGCCCCTACCCCTGCTGCAGTCGAGGCCCATGGCATCCCACTCTCCTAACTGACCTCTCTCTCCAGCCTCCCTCCTGTCCACACTTCTGAGCACATTGCCTTATACCCGACGCTTGTCAAGGACTTACTATCATTACTGCAAATAGCATTCCATTACGTAATCCATTCATTTATTTATTCACTCTGCAAGTGCTACTGAACGCTTACAATGGGAAACAAGCAGACAATAAGTCCTGCTCTTGGGTGGCTTATAATCTATAGGAAAAAAAAAGACATTTTTCAAAAAAGTAACTCTATGGTCATAAACTGCGATAGAAAATTCTATGGGTCCACCATATCCTTTATGTAAAAGATGTTCAGTGGTCCCCAGTGTCCGTCCCTGCCTTTCCAAACTTCCTCCTGCCATCAGATCTCTGTCCTCCCAACACTTCAGAAGGAAGTTTGTTCCTTACTATTTCTGCTGCTTCCAACGTTCCCTCCCAGCCAGGCTCTTCTCCTGCCCAAGTCCTACCTCTCCCTGAAGGTACAGCTGGAGTCTCACCCCCCAGCAAGTCTCCCTGGACCACCCTGGCCAGTGGAATTCCTGCCTCAGCATGTGCTTTCCCACCCTTTCCCCTGGTGATGGGCTGAATCTTCTGCAGCAACCCCATTAGCAGATCTGTGCTGGAGGCTGCAGCCCCCAAAGTCTCTGAAATGCTACTGGACGCTGTGGTAGACAGAAAAACGACCCCCCCCAACACGCCCACATCCTAATCCCCAAAATTTGTAAGTATGTTGCCTTACAGGGCAAAAGGCACTTTGCAGATGGGATTGAGTTAAAGGACTTTGAGAGAAGGATTATCCTGGATTACCTGGGTGGGCCCAATGTAATCACGAAGTCCTTATTTGAGGAAGGCTGGAGGGCGAGTGTCAGAGAAAAGGCGATGTGACAGCAGAAGCAGAGAGGGGGATTGGAAGATGCGATATTGCTGGCTTTGAAGATAGAGAAAGGGACCAGGAACCAAGGAATATAGGTAGCTCCTGGTCTGGAAAAGGCAAGGAAATAGAGTCTCCCCTAGAACTTTCAGAAGGAATGCAGTCCCAGTGACCCATTTGAGACATCTGAACTCTAGAGCTATAAGAGAATCTGTGTTGTTTTAAGCCACAAAGTTTGTGGCAATAGGAGAGAGATACCAACACTATATACTTTAGGGAAGTACAGTATTTATTGATGGTTTCACTGTTCTAAGAACTTTACATGGATTAGCTCACTCAAACCTCACAATCTGGTAGGCACTATTATTATGCCCTGTTTCTAGGAAACTGAGGCACAGAGAGTGGAAAGAGCCATCTGTTTTGAGCTGTCCACATGGCAAGCAGGCAGTACACCCTCCCTAGAAACAAGATCAGAGCTCAGAGCAGGGTCGCCTCTTGTACCCCACTCCCATTCTGTTGCTGGCCACCAAGGATTTGCCCAGGGGCCTGGCAAACACCCTCTAAGGGACATCACTTGGGGCACACTATGACCTTAACTCCCTAGAGCCTGGAGGGCTGGCTGGACTAGGATCGAGTAAGGAACTGATAACTGGCAACCCAGCCCATGCCAAGTCTTTTTTTTTTTTTTTTACCAGGAGGTCCCGGAGATCGAACCCGGGTCCCTCCATATGGGAGACGGACACCCAACCAGTTGAGCCACATCCGACCCCCGATGCCAAGTCTTAATCCAGCCTAGCACAGACCCCTGAGCCCCTGGGCAGCCCATTTCAGCAAGGCCTTCCCCTCGAGAGACTCCCACTCACAATCCAGTTTTGGAAGATTGCTCTTGAGGACAGTTCAGGAAGCCCCACTCCCAAAAGGCAATAAATAGTCACTCTCCCATCCACACTAACCCCCCCCAAAAGTCCCCACTTGGCCACAATCGCTCTCAAGTTTTGGATGGGATGGGGGTAGAGGTGACAGGGAGCTTATGCTGTGACATTAAATCCTGCACATTCCATTAACAGGAGGCCTGTTGCACGGTCACCACCAAAAATCTCTTCCATCTTTCCTTTGCTTTCCTCAGGCCCCACATGTTCCTGATTTAGAATTGTCTGGAAACACAATGTTTCTTCAATCCTTGTAGAGCTATTCTTGTCTCTTAAAACACCAGGGTTCAAAACGCATTTCTTTCTTTCTTTCTCTCTCTCTCTTTCTTTCTTTCTTTCATTCATTCCCCACTCTATGCCAGACACTGGGAATACAAAGGTGACAGTCTTTGCCTCCAAGGAGCTCTGCAGTGGTGCCCACTCTTCCAGAATCCACCAGGCAAGCTGCCTAGTTCTCTAGAGGGTTCAGAGCCCTCCACAGCCTTTGCTCTGCTGCCCGCCAGTGCCCCAGCACAGGGAAGCTGCCCTCTGAGTGACGCTGTCTGCACTTCCTCCCGAAGCGGAGCTTACAAAACAGTGATGGCGGGCTCGTTTGTTCCCAGCATTTTACACAATCCGCCAGGCTGAAAGTTTGTCAGTTTGAGGCCCCAAAAATGAAAGACGTCAGGTCACTCTGGAAGGGCAGTTGATCTATAGGTAAGGCTTAGCCAGCTCGGGACTGGAGTTCTACAGAATCCAGAGGCTAAATAAAGCCTCCAAAAGTTTGGTTCTAGGCCAAGCCAAGACACAATCTCTTCAGGACCCTTGATATCCTCCAAGACAACAGTGAGGACTAGACAGGCAGGGCCAGCTCTCCGGCTGCAATTCAAAGTCTTGGGTCAAGAGGCAAGCATCTGAGACAGCCCATGGGCCACACCAGGGGATCTGCTCAGATGGGATACCACTGGGCCCTGGGGACTGCACCCATGCCAAGCATCAGCCTCAGGACAGCTGGACCCTCTGTGAACCAAGACAATGCAGGGACACCCCAGAACTTCTTTCCTCTCCCCAGCTACCTCCTCAGTGGAATTTAGAGCATGCAGGTCAGGGGCAGATGCTAGGGGATACAGACCAAATTCAAGCGGCCCCACTCTCCCAAAGGGTGGATCCCCATATTACAGGGCTCCCTGCTGTCTGGAACTTGAGACATGCCTCACAGGGTCCAGGCAGTATTTCCACACTTCAGTCATTCATACCCTACCTTTGCAATTTTTGCTACACTCGTGTACCACCTGCACCATTAAATGCTTAATATTTTTCTTTACATCAACCAAATTTTTTAAAGCACAGCTTTATCCCAAGCATTATAGTTGAAATCATAAGAACAACATATAACTCACTTTTTCTAATATACATTAAAATATACACCTAACTATCAAAATACATAATATATATCCAGGTGCCAACTAAAGTCATCTTTCAAATCACATGTGGCCCACGCTGTGCAAAACACACAAGTGGTGGAAACGGGCAGGAAGATGCAGAAGAGACCCGGGCAGGTGAAACAGAAATACAGGCTTTATAGACCATCCATTAACAACTGACACAGGAAGGGTTAATTTGCATTACAAAAGGATTTTTATTCCTGACAAATGAGTTCCTTTAATAGCAGCTCCTCTAAGGCCCCCGTTAGTCCTACATACCTTTTAATAAACCGTATGAAAGATTTTTGGAAAGCATACATCATGTTAGAGATGGGAGGTGATATTATTAGCATCCTCATTATTATTAGATTAGAGATTGTTAACTCTTCAAAGGGAAGCCTGCGTTGAGAGAAGCAGCAAACTCCAGCTATGGTTCTGGAGAAAACCACTGCCAACTTCGCATCTGCCCACAGGAAGACGAAGCCTCTCTGACGTTACACTGAAGCCAGGATTGATTTATAGATAGGACTGGCATTTGGACACATGCTCAGGAATGCAACCACTGTTTAAGGTAAGTACCTCTGAAGTAAAGTAATAGCAAGGAGAGAATTGCCTTGGATTCCTACCAGCTGCCAAGAAAAGTCTATGCACAGGAGTGTGCCAGGACCTTCCGCCACCCAGCACAGGAGTGTACCTTCCAGAAATGCCCCTCGACCAGACATATGAGCACACACATGCACACACACGTGCACACTTGTGCACCCAGTCCAGCCCTGACTCAGCTGGAAGTGGTCTTTCTTTCCTACTCTGACTTTGATATTTTAAAAGCGGTCTTCCCATGGCCCTTATACTCTCTCACTATAGCCCTATTATCTGTGTACTTGTCCCCTCACAGCTGAACTGTGAACCTTTTGTGAGAAAGGATCATGCCTTGTTCATCTTCGTCTCCTCTTCAGTGTCAGGCAGAGTGCTTTGAATGGACAGTGTGTGTTGAATTAATAAACGAGCTTTCTTCCCATCTCTCCACAGCCACCTTGCTTGTCTTCTCCCTCTATAGCTGGCCAAGCCTGGTAAAGGAGGGGGGCATTCTAGAGGGATTCAGAATGAGACAGGACAGTTCAGGAGAACACTCAGGAAAGGCCATTCATTCCCCACGCTGGAGACAAGTCCAAGCAAGGCAGAGAGGGAGATTCCATCCCAGGCACTCCTGGGGGTCTGGGGAGGAGCAGTGCTTTTAGGTGGGCATCCATGTGCTGCTTCCTTAGACCATCTCCGAGATGGTACAGGGTCAGGGACTTGGACATTTTTTGTGGGTCCCACTCAGCCTGTCATTCCACAAACTCTCACTGGTCACCAACCACCCAGCAAGCACTGTGCAGGGTCCAGCAATGAGCACAGCATAATCCCTGCCGTCAGGGAGAAAAGGACAGAACTCAGGCAGCAGACGTTTAGAGTTCCAAGTAGAAGAAAATACAGCCAGAATCCAGAGTAAGGCAGCATGTGCATGGGCCCCCGAGAAGCAGGGCCCTGCCTCTGGGCTGGGAAGGGCTTCTCGAGAAGGTCCATTAGAACCCCACGCACCTCCCATCCCACACCTGCCTCAGCTTCCAGCCGGCTCTCCTGGTTCACAGCCAGACTTTTCCCCATCCTGTCCCCGGTTGGGGGACTTGTGAGGTCCCAAGTGTGAGGGCCTTCATGGGCCCAAAAAGAAACGTGTCTTACCCCCCTAATGGTTTGAACGAGCACCAGATGGGAGAACAAGGGGTGGAGTGCCAGCCCCGGCAGCCTCCCACTACAGCTCCTCTCTGCTCCCACCCAAGCCTGCAGCCGCTGCCCCACCCAGCCTCGGCACTATCAGCCACAGTCTACCACATGGTCTGCAGGGTCTGCAGTCTATTTTTACCACCACTAGCTCCTCCTCAGAGCCATGCTGTGATGTGGGCAGGGCAGGACTGTGATCCCAGTGAGGGACTGCAGGTCCAGAGAGGGGCAGTGCCAGCCTCCTGCCCTTGCCATGCGCAGTGCACCACGCCCTCCAGGGTGCATCACGCCGGGGCAGACAGGCCCTGTGGGGTGCTGGCTCCCTGTTAGGCAGCCTGCTTTGCAGTCCACGAACTCCTCGCCACACGACCTCACGGGTTCTCCCTTGTAGCCACAGAACAGAGAGGAGCTGAGCGTCAGGCTAAAGTTAGAACTCCTAGAAGTGGGCCAAGGCGGGAGAAAGGAAGAACGGTCTCTGCCAAGCCGGGCTCAGGCAGAGCTGAGCCTGCCCCCAGGAAGGGACTGATACAAACCCTGCCCTCCTGCTTTCCTTCACCGTGCAACTGCTGTGACAGAGCAGGGGCATTGCTGCTGAGGATGCCAGCAGCTCCCGGGTGGGTGGGCTGGGGTCCAGCAGATGCCTCCTGCCTGTGCTCACCCTGGGAAAAGTGCTACCCACCTGGGTCCTGCCTCAAGGTCAGCTGTTACCACCCCCTCTTCAACTGATCCAATTCTTTTCCTTCGAGGAAGCCCAGAAACTTTTGGCTCTTGACCTCTCCAAATGGTCTCTTGTCCCAGCCCAGATGCACTCAGTCCCCTGGCTAGGAAGAGGGTGGCCCCCTCCACTTTATGAGTGCTCTTATCCCAGTGTTGCCATGGAAATATGAATTATTGCCTCCTGGTTTCAAGTCAGCCAGCTCCTCTGAGGGCAGCAGGCTTACACCAGGTGACTCATGTCACTGCCACAGAAAGCCCCAAGCACAGCTGGCCTGGAGAAAGCCAGGAGCCACGCCCCCCTGAGGACAACTGGTCCAGGGCGGGCAGGCTCTGCACCTCTCCCGGAGGAACAGCTGCCGCGGAGCGCAGCCCCTGGCATCCCCTCGCAGGCCTGCTGCGGCCCGGCTCAAACCCAGTGAGGTGCTTCCACTCAGCCACGAGGTCTGTGCACAAATCAGCCATTTCTGCCCGCACACAGCTTCCGCAGTCAGCGCGGCCAGCCCTGCCCCCTCCCCAACAAGCATCCAGGGCGTGTCACATTCCCACCTTCACAGCCACCAGGAAGGGGGACCCTGAGCCTGGGCTGGTCGGGGTTCCCAGCTCACACTCCTCCAGGAGAAACACATCTTCATCCTCTAGAACCTTGTCCAGAAAGCCTATTGCCTCCTCTTCCTCTTCCATGGCAGCCGGAGCCGTGGAGGGCAAACAGGAAGCAGGGTCCACGCAGCAGCAGCAGCGGCCGCCGCCGCAGCGGCGCGGCGGGCCGGGAGGGAGGGGAAGAGCTTGCAGGGCAGGCCTAAACCAGCGTGCTGGCCTCCCCGGACTCGGGCCTGGCACCTGGCCACGGGCTCCCGATGAAAGGCTCCATTATGGACCTTTTCCTGCTGCCGCTCTCCCGCCTCCCGCGCGTCCCCACCCCGAGAAAGGGGAAGCGAGTCCTTCAGGGCAGCTCTCCGTGAGGATCGCCGCCGCCGCCGCCGCCGCGGCCGAAATCGCAGGGCTGTCACTGGAGATAAACGGGCGCCGGGTGGAGGAAAAGGAAACCCCGTCCGCGGCCGCGTGGCCCCTTCCTGGTCCGGGCGCTGTCGGGACGCGGGCGGGGAGGCCCCGCGGCAGCCGCCGCGCCCGGGTCCTCTGGCTCCCGCCGGCTCTCCCTGCTCCCGCCCGAGCGCCCCGCCGCCGCCCGCCCCGGCCCCACAAATCCCGCCCTTTCTGGACTCGGAGCTGTGCGTTTGCTATTAATACACAGGAAATGCACGTCTTGACTTGCGAGGTGGAGCCGTTCCCTCTCTGTGGTCACCGGGCAAGCCGGCTGGCGGAGCCTTCTGGAGAGCGGAGGGAGGGAGGGAGGGAGGGAGGCCGCAGGCAGGCCGGGCGCAGGGGGGAGGTCCGCCTCGCAGAGACAGGCTGATTTACAACCCCTCACCGGAGCCGAGGCAGCGGCGCGGGGAGGGGCAGCTTCTCCGCACAGCCTCTGGGCCAACCCCAGAGAGGCAAGTGGGGCCAGATCCCCTTAGCGCCCTCACGAGCCTGAGCCCCTTCTCACCTCTGCCGCGGGCTCGACACCTTGGCCCTGGAGGGGCCTGATGAGAAACCACAGTTTCCATCTCCACTAGGGTAGGATGAAGGAGGCTTTGTGAACGAGAGGTTCCCCCCACACCCCCATTTCAGGACCGCAAGGGCCAGGATCCTGGGTGTCCAGAGCCTGGCCACCACCCACGGCCTGGAGTGGACGCACCCTCCTGGGCTGCTGCCCAGACCAGCCAGTACCACCTTCTGGAGAGCTCTCTCCTGGAGAGGGGCCTCAGTCTATTAGAGTCAGCCCGGCAATGGCAGGGCACATGCAGCCCTGGCAGCAGCAGGGCCTGCCCTGCTGGCTCCCAGCCTGCTTCCCTTGGCCTCTTCAAAGGTTAGTAAATTCAGGCAGAGGGTTAAGTGCACATTCTGGTCTCAGGGCCTGATCGCTGAGACCCGCATACACGCCCTGTCACCAGGAAGGAGTTTAGAGGCAGCCTCCAGGAAAAGCTCTTTCACAACACAAGATCTAGGGGCAGGGGTAGCAAATTTCAGCAGCCACGAGGGCACAAGTAAGGTAAATTGATGAGGCGAGCCACGTCGGGACTGGGTGAGCTCCAGCAGACGTGCCCAATGGCATGTAGGCTCAAGGTTGCCCCATCTTGGACTATTTAGCTGGAAATCTTCTTAGGTGAAATCTCCCAATTTTAAAATTATGGCAGGGAAGAGGATGTGGCCCAACCAGTTCAGCACCCACCTACCACATGGGAGGTCTGGGGTTTGGGTCCTGGTGCCTCCTAAAGAAGACGAGCAGATGCCGCACCCGCCACACCACCACGCCACCACAACGAGCAGATGCCTAAATGAGCAGATGCCACAAGCCAGCAGACGCCGCAGCCCACAGGGAGTGAATGTGGCTCAGGCCATTGGACACTTGCCTCCCATATGAGAGGTCCCAGGTTCGGTTCCCGGTGCCTCCTGGAGAAGGCTAGCAAACAATGAGTAGACAGATGAGAGAACCATCTGGGGGAGGGGGAGATTAAAAAAAAAAAAGTAAATAAATAAACCTTAAAACCTCACCAAAATATACACATAATATAACTGTATTTTTGTATGTAGATTAAACCTCAATTTTTAAAAATGCAATTTAAAATGATGGCAGAGATTTGACATCTTTTTAAAACGTGGTGCAGACCAAATGAAACACATTTGCGCACTGAAGTACGCCCATAGGCCAGGTTCGCTGCCTTCTTGCAGGTGGTTGTTTGAGGGAAGGCTAGGAGGGTGTGTGTGTGTGTGTGTGTGTGTGTTTCAGGGGGTTCCCTGAATCTCCCTTTGTCCCATTTCCTTATTGGACTTGGCATCTTGGAGTCAAATTTAGCTTCACTCTTTACCAAGCTGTCACTTCCCATTAATCTGTGTGACAAGTGTCACCAACCAGGCATATCAAGTACAGATTCAGGATCCCGGGTGGGAGCTCTGAAGCTCCAGCCCCACTCCACCTAATCCCCATTTCCCACCAGCCTCCCAACCTTACCTCCAGCCAGAGAGTCACCTGAAATCATCCTGATGCTTCCAGATCACAGTTCCCTCTCCTTTATCTAAGTTCCCACCACATGGTTGCCAGGACCAGCCAGTGTGGCTCCTAATGATGCAATGTCCCAGGCGGGCCACCAACACCTTTTGTGTCTACACCTGGCCTCCTTTATGTGTCTTTCATATCCCGTCAGGTAGCAACTTTATGGCCACACGATGAAGAGCCAAGCTGTCCAGGTTGTTTCTAAATGAGGATCAACCAGGTGCCCTCTCCCCTCCACTGGTCGCTCAACTGAGGGCAGGGTCCTTCGCTGAGCCTCCAAGCTGAGGAGTGGGGAGGGAAGGACAAAGAATGGATGTGAAATTTCTGATCTCTGCCGCCTCCCCCACTCTCAAGTCTGTGGAAGCTCTGAGCCCTAGGTGAGGCTCCTGTTATATTCTCTTGGCAGCAGAGAACCTACCCTCACACCAGACAGGCTCCTCCAAGCTACCAAAGCTGAAATATGGGCTGAGGAAATTGGGGTGGGCTCTTTGGGGCCCTCAGGCTGGCAGGACCTCCGTCACCCCACCTCACACCTACCCTTTCCCTCCAGTCCCTGGTTTTCCTTGTCCCTGCCCTGGCTGGGTTATAAATAGCTGGGGCACATCTGAAGGGCCCTTTCAGCCACAATTCCTCATTTGGTCTGGGCGGGTGAGGCTGTTCCCAGGGCTTGGGAAGAACCGGGACTGGCATCCCTCAAGGCACAAGTGCACCAGCTCAGGGTCCTGTGCCACAGTTGCTGTCTCCCAGCCTGCAGGCTCCAAGTGCATGGCGAGGGCTGGCCCCGTGGGTCAGACCAGCAGGCAGTGTGGGAGAGGTACCGAACCCCGCAGGGGCCCCTCCAGGGTCCCTTCCCCCACCCATGGGAGCATGAGGCACCCTTAGAAGTCTCCTAGAGTACCCCCAACTCCATTTCCACCCCCCCACCCAGCATGGCGGTATGAGCACCCACTTCTTCCCCAAATCCCGAAGCCCCATGAGGCTATCCCTGAACATCTGAGGCATCTCTACCCCCATCTCACGCTAGTTTGCTGGAAATTCCAGTGAGTAAGCAGGCACAGAATGCCCCCTCCATCAGGCACACAGACTCCACTCAGAGGCCCTCAGTCCTCCCAGCGGAGGGGAAGTGACTCACAAGTCCCAAAGGTGCTCCCTCCCTTTCCCCAGCAGATGCCCTGAGCAAGCTGTACGCATCCACGCCCAGGGCTGAGCTTCCTCCCAGGCTCCTCCATACTCTGCCTGCTTCAGCCTGGACCCTGGTCCTCCTCTCCACAGAAGCAGCCCACTCCAAAGGCCCCCAAAACTGCTGTGTTCCAAAGCCAGAGGCTTCCCTCTGCTCATTGACCTCTGTGCCTTGACTTTCTCAAATCCCTCAGTTCCCACGACCGTGACCGGTCCTGGTTCTCCATGGCTGGCCCTGCTTTCTCTTGCCTCCTGTAAAGGTGGAGTCACTTACCCCAGACCCAGGCCCAGCCCTCTGCTCTCTTGGAGAACTCATCCCCCTTCTCAAACTATGAACTGCCACTTCCAGGCCAATGATACCACCCCATTGCCACCTCCTGCTCGGCTCCAGGTTTGACACCTGCACTGTCAGCCGGACCTCCTCACCCCCCTCACCTCAACCTACGCGAACTCCAACGAGCCTTCCTCCTCCCTCAGCCAGCCTCCCCTTCTGGCTTCTCCACTTCTGTTGGCACGGCCGCCATCTTGTGACTCTTCCTTCCCTCGGGCCCCACATCCCTTTCACCAAGTCCCTTCGGCTCTTCCTTCTTTTCCTTTTCCAAAGCCATCACCCGAACCAAGGTTTGCAGCATCTTGCAAGGTTTGTTGCAACTGCAGCAACATCCCACTCTGACTCCTGATGTTGCCTGCCCATTTATCTGTTTGATAGTTCATTCGTTCACACTGAGAAGGCTTCCATGTCTTACCTCTGGGCCCAGCACTGCAGACACACAAATTGGCAAGACACAGCCACTGCCATTTAGAGCACACCCTATCTACAGGGGGTGAAGGCCATGTGGATAAACCAGGTTGTGTTCTCATTCTCTAACCACTGTGGGAATAGAAAGAAGGCACTAACCCCGCGTTGGGGAAAAGCTTCAAGGAGAGGTGGCTTCTGAGCAGCATCTTGAAGGATGAGCATGAGTCTGAACAAAGAGGAGGGATCTCCCAGGCAGAGGGGAGAGCTCATGTGGAGGGAGGGAGGCCTGAAGTGAAAAGGTTCCTTAAGGACCCCAGGAGGCATGGCTGGAGGACAGAGGAGAAAAGGGGCAGGAGACAACCCTGGAGATGTGGGCTGGGACCCACCAGGGAGGGAAGGGGCCATGGACTCCCCTGTGGTCCGTGAGATGCCAGTGAGGTGCCTGACACCTGCTAAGCTAACACTCCCAAAGATCCCAATGTTTACTGCCCCCAAATCTATCAGCCTTCTCTCAGGCTCGTTGTCTACCCCATCGTGCCTGTACCCACCCAATCAACAAGTATTTATTAATTGCCTGCTGTGCACCAGGCATTGTGCTACCATTCACTAACAGCGGGCACTGTCTGCCTTCCCGGAGCTCATGGTCTCAGGGGCAAGTGGACTATTGTGAGCCAAGGCAGTGCCAGGGGAGGGGTGGCCGTGGGGAGAGGCAAAGTCTCAGAACTATGGGGCTGAGGTACATTTCTTCTGGCATGGAAATAACTATTGTGATGTTTAATCATTCACACCCTCTGACCCAGCAATTCCACTTTAAGAGATTTTTCTGCAAAAGCATTTCCACAAGGGCACGAAGATATTCCTACAAAGATGTTCACTGCAGTAATGTTTATACCAATGACAAGACTGGAAACCACCCAATGTCCATCAGAAGGGGATGGGTTAAATAAATGAATTATGGTTCATCCATAAAATGAAATACTATATACAGTCACAAAGAAGAATGAGGCCAATCTTTAAATACTGACACGAAAGATGTCCAAGACTTAAGTAAAATAGCAAAAGCAAACTGGGTACCAGTATGGGGAGTATAATCCCATTTTTAAAAAAATACATACATACATACATACATACACACACATATATAACAAATGGAAAAATGAGAAGCAGAGGTTCTCTCTGTAAGATGGGACTAAAGGAGACTTTCACTTTCTGTGTTATATATATTTCTGTAAATATAGTTTTGGTGATGTAATCAGGGAAGATAAAGAAGTTAAAAAAAGAAGTGTGGCAAGTGCTACAATTGGGAAAGTGGAGTGAACGCTGGAAGCACAAGACAGGTGCGTCTGATCCAGCAAGGGTGGAGCCACGGAAGGCTCTTGAGGAGGTAACGTCAAAACTAAGACCTCAAAATGAACGGCTCGCCATGCTGGTGGAGGCTGAGGGGCAGAGAACGACGACTGTGGGAGGCACCATGACATGAGTTCAGTCTGGCTGGAGAATGGCGAGTGGTCATTCATTCATTCAACCAACCTTCATTGAACACCTACTATGTGCCAGGCACTGGGGACTGCACTGAACCAGTTTTGTTACAAAACTGACAGAATAGCTCTACTGTGGTTCTCACATTCTAGTTGGGGGGTTGGTAACAAGGCACAGAGGTAGTAGGCAGGGACCAAAGGATCAGGGCAGGCAGGGCCTGAAAAGTTCTGCTTAGGGTTTGGGTCTGACCATGAGGGCAAAGGAGAGGCATTGAAGGGTTTTAAGCAGGGAGCGATGTGACCACTCTTCAAGGCAGGCCTCTGGCTGACATCAGATTACTCTTTCTAAAATATTGCTCACTCTATGCCCAGCAGGAAGTCACCAAGGCAGCCCAAACAAGGGCCTCTGCTGATGACTCAACCCATCAAACTGCCAACTGCTCTACAACAACCTCTGCTTCTCACCATCCCCTGCAGTGGCCAGACACAGTCCCCGCTCCAGGGCTTTGCTAGTGCAGTTTCCTCGGCTTGAAGCCCCTTCCCCCTCCTCCCTGCCTATTCCTGGCCCTCCCAACTTCCCTTGGCAGCAGCTCAAGCCCCACCTCCATGAAGATTTTCTGGAGCTCAGTAGATCCTGGGCCAATGAAAACTAAATCCAGGGTGTCAATGCCAGGGCAGGCAGGAGTCACTATGACTGCAGATGGAATTGGGCTCATCATCTCCCCAGTAAACCTGCTCCTCCCTTTGCCTTCCCTTCCGTTATAGTGGAAGTCACTCAAAATATCGTATATTGAGTTCAATTACACAAAGTAAATAAATGTTTGGTATAAACCAGTACACCATACTATCTATACAGTAAAACAAACCAAAACAATGCCCCACTCCCACCCCAGATTCTGGGTTTGAATCCTAGCTCTGCCTCTTGCCAGCTGTGTGACTGTGGGCAAGTCATTTAAACTCCCCGTGCCTCAGTTTCCTCATCTGTTAAATGAGGGTGATCCCAGCACCAGCCCTGGGGTTGCTGTGAGGACCAAATCTGCTGGTCTGCATAGGGCCGAGCTGGCACATGTTGCCCTCCATGGGCACCAGCCATTCCTCCTCTTCTTCTTTGGCCGTGGAGGTGGGGTGGTCCAGAAGGGGGAGACCGAGACCACTCCCAGCCTCACCTCCCACTTCTTTAAATGAACCCAAGACCCCGGCCACAGTAGACCATTCACCTTCTCTCACACCTCCGGGGGCTTTTCCATGTCCTGTTACTTGCACAGCCCCTTACTCAGAATGTCCTTCCTGACCAGTGGCTGGGCACAACACTACCCACTCTCTGAGGTCACTGTCTCCATGGTCTCTTCCCTGATTTCTCCCACCCGTGGACACATGACTCCCTCCTTGGAAAGCTGTACATCCCTCAAGGCCACTGTCACAGACAGCCGGGAAATAGACCGAGTGTGTGAGTGTGTGTGGGCGTGTGTGTGTGGGGGGCAACCCCTTGTATTAGTCAGCCAAAGGGGTGCTGATGTAAAGTACCAGACCTCTGTTGGCTTTTATAAAGGGCATTTATTTGGGGTAAAAGCTTACAGTTACAAGGAAGGCCTTAAAGAGTCCAAGTCAAGGTACCATAAGAGGTACTTCCTCACCCAAAGTCTGTTGCCACGTGTTGAAGCAAGATGGCGGGCGACATCTGCGAGGGTTCAGCCCTCCTCTCTTTCTCAAGGCTCCGTGGGTCCAGCTTCTTCGGATCTCAGCTGTAGGCAGGAGGGCTTGTTTCTTTCAGGGCCTTCTCAGCTGCTGAGGGCTCTGGTCTCTTCAGCTGCAAACTACCAGGCGAATGGCTCAGCTCTCTTCCCGGGGCCTCAGGATCCTCTTCCGTGTCTGTGGAGCCCCCTTGCTCTGTACCTTCTGTGTACCTCTCTTTTATCAGCCCACCACGGGGGCAGGGACTCAACCCTGCACACTCTAATGACATGGTTGAATCAAAGCCCTAATCTTCATTTAATCAGGTAAACGTAAAGCCTTTGGATTTAAATCAATCAAAGGGTATCATGCCCAGAGGAACAGACCAGTTTACAAACATAATCAATATCTCTTTTTGGAATTCATAAATAATATCCAACTGCCACACCCTTGATCATGTTAATTCCCCGCAGCGCACAGAACAAATGTTTCCTGAGCACCCACTTTTTAACACCTAGTAAATGCCCAGCGTCTCCTGGGGGACAAAATCCTCCCCACCCCTGATGAGAACCACTGTTAGAACAGTGGTAACAGTTAGCACCCTTACCTTGCTCACCTCTCTCTAGACCAGCAGTTCTCAACCCAAGGTGATTTTGCTCCCAGGAGACATTTGGCGATCAATGTGTGGAGACAGTTTTGATTGGGTGCTACTGGCATCTAGTAGGTGGAGGCGAGGGACGCTGCTCAACATCCTACAATGTACAGAACAGCGCCCCACTATGAAAAGTCACCTGACTCCAAGGTTCCATAGTGCTGAGGCTGAGAAGCCCTGCTCTGGAAATATCCCAGAACCAGAAACCAGGGTGCAAGGAGGGGAAGGGGGGAGCATTTGCCAGAGGTGGACACAGCAGGCCAAGTGCCATTTCATCTGCATTTTCTGGCATTTACTTATTCCTCAGCTCCACACCCCCCTGGGACCAGCTGGTGGTCTCCGTGCTTTAGGTGGAAACTCTCAAAGTAGGAGGGGAGGTGGAAGGCAAGTCATGGCAAAGCGGGAAATGGCCCAAAGAAAGCCTAGACCTCTCCTCCAGCAACTGGGCTCTCCTCTCCACGCCTGTCTCTTCCCTCTGAGCTCCCCGTGTCAGCAGTGCTCCAGAGCATCTTCACCCAGCAGGAATGCTCCTGGAGCTGAGATATGTCTGCCGGGACTAGAACAGGGAGGGGAAAGCCCAAGTGGCCAGAGCTAGGGGCCCACAAGAGAACTGGGGTGCACTTCCTGGGTGAGAGTCAAATTTGTCTGTCGCCGCAGGAGTGGGTTCTCTGTGTGATGCACAGTTGTTCATGTCTCTCAATCCTCACGGCAGCCCTTCCAGATAGGAGGTATTTATCCCCATTCACAACGGAGGGGACTGAGCTCAACAGGTTGCTCAAACCTGCCAGAAAGAGGGATAACGAGGATGCTAAGGCACATGTTCTGGAAAGGCAGCAGAGAGCAGTGGTGATGAGCACCCCACCACTCACCAGCTTTGTGACCTTAGGCGAGTTCTGTGACCTCTCTGTGCCTTGATTTCCACATCTGTAAAATGGAGCAGTAATGGTGCCCATCTCACCAGGTTGTGGTGAGGACTAAATGAGTCGAAATTCATAAAGCACTGCAACAGTGCCTGGCACTTAGTAAGCGCTGTGAACGTGTTTCTATTCTTTCCCTTCTTTCTGTACACAGGCTGGAGGGTGAGCGCTGTGTGGCTTCCCCAGAGAAGCAACTGGTCAATAACCCCGCTGGGAGGAAGATTAGGGAGAGCAGCTTCTATGCGAAAGGAAGAGGCTGTGGCCTCGCTAGCACCCACTAGTGGAGAAGCTAGGCAGCAATGTAGGAGAGGAGCGTGGGTGAGAGAGAGCCAGCACACTGAGGGGATCCCAGAGGTCCCCCAGCCTCTGCCTCTGGAGGATGACTCACTTCTGTGGGGTGGAAAACCTCGCACACAAGAGAGTGCAAGGACACTCAGTGGCTCTAACGGCAATTTAACACCTGATGGTGTGATTACCTGGGTCAATCCCCACAAGACTCCAGAGACTTGAGGTCAGAGAACGGGTCCCATGCGGCTCACCACCACATCCACTGGGACTTCAGGGGAGCAGCAAACATTATGGAATAAACGATACCTTGCGAGTGGCCTTATTGGCAGGTGGAAAATACACTCGTGAACTCCAATCCCAGCACACCAGCAGGGAGAGGGGCTCCCAGACAGGACGTGAGAGCCACAGGGACGAGCCGGGTCCAGTTGATGAGAGTATGGAGGGATGAGCAAGTAGAGCCTGGCGTGAAAGTGGGGATGGCCAGGCCTGCCAGGGGACAGCGACTGACGGCCCCAACCAAGGCACTCAGGGCTGGGGGTGTGAAGGCATGGCAGAAACACCTGGGCTTGGATCCTGGCTCCACTCTTACCTACTTCCCTGTGGGGATAAGCCAAGGAGCCACCTTTAAGTTTCTTCTGCTACAAACTGGGGGTGCTCCTTCTGTGGCTTTAGGTGTCAAGTAGCAATGAAGCCTGTGGCTCCCAGCACAGTACCTGGCATGGGGGGAGGAGCTAGTGAGGCTCCTTTCATTTGCAGCTAGAACCAAGGCTCCAGAAAGGGGAGAGGCAAGGAGCAAGGCCACGAGACCAGGAGGTTGGCAGCCGGAGCAGAGTATGTCTCCGAGGAGAGGTGTGAAGGTGGTGAGAATCTGCAGATCCACCCCACCGTGGCCTCACAATCTGAAGGCAGCAGAACGGAGCTCAGTCTCAGATGCCCCCAGCTCCCTATGTGGCCTTCCCGTTCACCCAAGAGCAGCCTCCTTGCTTTGCATCCTCGAATCCCAAGCCCCAAGCCTTCAGAAGGGACCAAGGAGGAGTGCAGGAGGCAGCAGTTCTTTCCAGCCACAGCCCCTGAGACTGCATCTGCCCTCCCTTCCTCCTCCCTGGCCATCCCAACCCTACTTGGCTCAACCCCACAGACACCGGGGGAGCCCCCACTAGGCTCTGAGCTGGGGGGCCGCTCCAATAGCCACAGAAATGGCAGGGCACAGGTCACTGGCGCTCTAGGGCTCCTGATCTAGCAGGGCAGACCTGCCCATGGGAATGGTGTGAAGTTCCCTAACAGTGAAGGGGTCCATGATGGGCTGTCAGAGCTTTACCAGGGAGGTGACTGAGCGAGACTTGGCAGTGTGCCTAGTTTCTAATGTCAGGAAGACCCCACTGCTCTGGCCCTACCGGCTGCATGATCTCGGGCAAATCATGTCACCTCTCTGAGTGTCGGTTTCCTCTAAATGAAGGACAAAGATGAAGATGGTAACAGAACCTACCTCATGGGGTCATCAGGGGCCTTGCCCCTGGCTTCAGGTTTCACCCTGAGACTTCTGTGGGCTGCACATCTCTGGGACACAAGCTAAGATGAGAGCAGTAGAGCAAGGCTTTAGAGGGGCATGGGAACACGTGCCCCCAGGCCAACACCACAGGGTCCTGGCTTCATCTGGTGCTACCACACTGGCAATGCTCCTTGCCCCCACCCCTCTAAAAGCTGATGACAAGCCTCTTGTGGGCCTCGGTCACCAATGACTGAGCATGTCAGTGAGGCAGGCCTTCCGCTCAAGGCCCACCTAGGCCAGCCCAGCCCACCCTCCACCTGCAACAACTCTTCAGTCCTAGTTAGAGATGAGCAAACAGGCTCAGAGGGGTCATGACCCCACACCTAACATCTCGCAGCTAGAAAGCAGATTTTCATCCACTCAGAGCTTAAGCTCTTTCCAGCCTCTGGGCTGCTGGATGGGTAAGACCAAACCTTGGGCTTCCAGGTGCAAATTGGCTGCAAGTCTGGGTGTGGAAGGCCTGGCTGCCAGGCCTTGCCAGGATCAGATATCTGAATAACTAGAACAATCGTCTGATTTGGTCCAAAAATTCCCTTTGTTCCTAAGGTCCCAACAGGAAGCCTGGCAGGGGAGGGGTCCTGCCTGGCTACATGAGCAGAGCCAAGTAGAAGAAACCTTGGCCTTTTCTACCGAAACAGCCCCCAAGCACTCAGGAAGAGGTGTCAACTCTCTCCAGACACCCCAATGTACAAAGCAATACTTGCAGAGGCCACTAGATGGGGCCAGAGATGCAGCAAAAAGGGCAGAAATGCATCTCCAGGAGGGAAGCCCGGAGCGGGCAGGGAGTACAGCAGGCCCAAATCTTCACTAGGACCCCCAATTGGATAAACGTCCACCCCACCTGCAGCTCCTGCAGAGCTCCTAGCCAATGCATCCTGAGGTCCTCTGGCACTGTGTTGATTAAACTACTCTTAGAATCTCTAGATTTTAAAGTCCTTGAACCGAGTTATGCTCTCGTGAGCCTCTGTGAAGCCACAAAGTGAAGCTCCCCACTTCACTGAAGAAAGCACCTGGGAATCTAAAAATCGATGGATGAGCACGTCAGCAAGGTGGTCATGTGACAGGGGTGCCTGGCCTGAAGGAAATGGGGACAGGAAGCAAGAAGGAAGGCAAAGGGAGGAGATGGACATGACCAAGACTCTTTACTCTTCAGCAGATGACTCCATTTGGCCATGTTTTCACCCCTCAGCCAGCACTCCTGGCCCTGGGTCGTGATTCTTCAGCAAATCCTCCCATACCTGCTCCCAGGGGGATAATAGCCGAGTCACCCAGGGGAGTGAGTACCTAAGCCCTCTTGTGGTCTGAGACCTAAAGACAGAAATGGGGAGCAAGAGCTTTTTCCTCCTTGCTTTCCCCGGTTGGTCTCAGTTCAGGTCCCAGAATATCCTCTGCCAGGAGCCAAACCTGCTCCTGCAGGGCCAAGATGGCATCTCTGATGGCCAGCCCTGCTTAGGATGACGAGGGCAGCACCCCGAATGCTGGCTGTGCAGGGACTGAACCTGACCAACATCCTTACCTATCCCTTCCACCTTCTGCCTGCCCTCCACCATCCCTTCCCAAACTTGTACTGCCTCACAGCTGCTAAGTGCTGCCTCTGTTGCCATGGCAACACAGTGGCTTCCCTCAAGTGGGAAGCCCGTTGCCAAGGCCCTTGTTGCCAAAGGCTATAACAGCCTTCATCTGCCACCCCGGTGTGTGAAGAGGGGGTGAGAGCTCTGCAGAGGGGTGGAGGGTGGCCAAAGAGGCTGGGGAAAGAAGGAAGTAGGGGGTTCTTGAGAATGGTGGGGTCCAGGCAGGCTCCCAGCTGGGAAGGTGGGTGCTAGAGCCCCGCAGGAGGTGAAAAGCATCTCACAGCACCTCAGAGACTGCTCCTCTGGGGCACTGGAGGGAAGAAGGGGGACCTCCAGAACATGCACCCACACAAGCCCTCCACCGAGCAGCACTGAGCACCTGAACTCTGTCCCCCCCCAAACACACAAACCACCAAGGAAGAACAGATATGGTTTCTCTCCCCAATTCCAGAAAAACAGCCCTCAGAAATCTCTCTCTCACGCTGTCATTTGTCTCAGACATGCATGCACAAGCTGGGCCCAGACACAGCCGTCCCTGTCGCCAGGGCAAGCACAATTCCCAGGACTCCAAGCCCTCCATATGTTTCCATCCTCTCGGCCTGTCTCAGAGCACACACTTAATATTCCTTATGTGATGCTTCTCTCTGGAGCCAGGCTCCCACCTCGGTCAAGAAGAGAGGTGGACACCATCAGGGTTAATTTTCTTCTATGGCCAACAGAGGACTGATGGGCCCTCGGTCCTTGGGGATCCCTCCAGAAGCAGCTCATTCCACCCCACAGTGAGCACTGAGGCCAGCCCTGGCTTTCTCCAGGGCCAGCATCTGTACCTGCACAGCCCACCGATCACACATGCAGCCACTGCCCAGCCCTGGCACCAGAGAGAAGAGCCCTGAGGAGAGGGTGTCTGGGAGGCATGGGGAACAGAATGCTGGCAGAGAGGGCAGCAGGTGGGGGCAGAGGGGGGCTGGGAGCGGCTCAGGACCAGTGTGAGATGATGAGGGCACCCAGAAAGCCAGGGCCATGCTTGCCCCCGAGCTTCCCAGCAGAGACCAGTCCCCCACACCTGTCCCCTCCTATCCCCGATCCCAGGAGCCTCCTCTCCCAACGCCCAGAAGGAAAAGTAGAGGTACCTACCCCAGGTGCCAGCCCCTCGGGTGGGGTGGGGGAGATGCTGTCCCCGCCGCCCTGGCTGCGGGCGCTGAGCTGGGGTGACATGGTGGGCGACTCGTCGATGTATGGCATGGTCTCCGAGCCCTCTGGGGGCCCCTTCTGCTCCTCATTCCCCTCTCCGTCGAATTCGTCTGCCCCGTAGCTGAAGTCTGAGACAAGGAACAAGAAAGGCCACTGAGAGTCCTCCACAAGGGCTGCCAGGGACTGGTAGCGCAGTGGGCGCCGGCGGCGGCCCCCGGCAGCCATGACCCTGGCCGCAGCATCCACGGCCCGGCCCAGCAGGGGCTACGCAGGGGATCGGGCCTCGAGGAGGGCTGGGGAGCGCTAGCAGGCACTGGGCTCTCTGCACGTTCCCAGGCTGCTGGGAGTCGGGGAGGAGCAGCTCTGCCGTCGCCACCCGCTTAATAGCATGTCAGGCGCGTCTTTCGAGCTGCCGTTTCCTTTGCCTCCTGCCTAATTCCAAGTCTAAAAATTAACAGGGGGAGCAGGAGGCAGTCCGCTTCCAACTCTCCTCTCTGAGTCACCATTTTGCTTTTTATAGGGAATAAGGAGGTGGGGGCGGGCCAAGCGATGTCACTTCCTGAGCCCCTCCTCCTTGGGTACCATTTGTGCACTGAGCCCAATCCCTCTTGGGGGCCAGAGTAGGTTTTGGGGTAGCAGGTTGAGAAACTGCACCCAAGGGGGCCCTTGCCCCTCCAAGCCAGGCCCTGTGCAGGGTGTGCAGGGCCCGCGGCAGGCGGCGTGTGGGCGAGAAGGCGGTGCCGAGGCCTGGCAGGGACACGGTTCAACAGCAGACTCCTCAAAAGCCAGCAGTTATTTCTATGATTTCAATATAGGCCTCCTTCCGAGAAGGAGGGAAGAAAAGGTGGCAGGGAAGGCGAGCTGCCGATAACCCCCTCGGCACTGCCAGCACCACACATTTCCAGAGCCCACACGCAGATACCCCCACCCAGGGGTGGCAGGCTGGGTGCATGGGGGTGGAGAGGGGGGAAAGGGGATGCAGGGGGGCACCTGGGGCCTTGCACTGCAAGGACTACAGGGATGGTCTCCCAAAGCCCTGCGCCAGGCCCCACCAGCGGGGGTCTCTCCTACAGATGCAGAAAGGGAGGGACCCCTCCCACGGCCCCCAGCATGGCAGCACTATTTCTGGGGGGCTGGGACCACCACCCACTCACTCATCACCGAGCAGTGGGTAAGGCTCAGCAGGACACTTGGAGCCAGGCCAGGCCCTGGACATACAGCGGTCACAGGAACAGGGCCCTGGGTCCCGAGACAGCCCTGGTGGGGCACTGGCAGTGTCCCACACTGGCCGGCCCAGAGGCCACACACATTTGCTAAATACTCCCTGAGTACCTTCTGAGTATAAGGGGCTGCCGGGACCTCCTCACACACATGCTACCTGCCCGTGCCATCGTCTGCTGGGATATCGCTTCCTCCAGGTTGTCCCCCCTGGCCCTGGGACGAGGTCGGGCACCCGGCTCCCCCATGCCGACACGCGGCAGCTCTCAGTGGGTGAGCACTGGAATGCCGGCGGCCTCAGGTCCGAGGCTGGTGCCAGGCCTGGAGAGCCAAGCGCACCGCGGGGCCCTGGCTCTTCCTCGGACACAGCACGCCCGCCCCCAGGCAGCCGGCGGCCTGAGAACGGTGTCAGCGGGTCAGCAGGGCGTCCGGCCATGTCACACTAGTCCAATCCGGCCCTTTGGCAGCTGAGAGCTTCCCCCGGCACCACTACACCTGCTCTTGCTGACTTCCCCTGCCAGGCCCTGTGCTCACGCCCCATTAAGCTGTCAGGGCACATGGGCTACTTCTCAACCCCAAGACAGGCAGACACGGGGAGAGCCACAGGACCTGGTGCTGCCCCCATACTGGAAGAGGGCCCATGGCCCTGGAGGCCACGGGGCCTATGGCCGGGGCTGGCAGGGGCTAGGCCATCTCTGGTATTTCCAGGGGCAGGAGGACGAGGGGCAGTAGTGCCCAGTCTGTCCAAACATGGAACTGCCAGGGTGCCCGGCTGTCTGGTGAGACCTGCTCGCCCACGGGACACACAAGGAGGGCGTCGAGATATCACGTTAGCTGCCATCTCCCCTCCTGGAGGCCCCAGGCTGTCCTTAGCGTCTGGGGTGAAAGCCTCCTGGAGGAGTGCAGTGGAGCCAATGCCTACAGGCGGCCCCGCTCTTCTGTGTGCTGACCAAGGCCTGGGGGTCACAGCCCGGAACACTCTTTGTTTTTTTGCCCAGCCCCACCCCTGGCTTGGGTCCACCTATGCCGGCCAAGCACTCGCTGATATTTAAAATCCTTTATCCAGGGAGGCGGCTGTGGCTCAATCAGTGGGGCTCCCGTTTACCATATGGGAGGCCCCGGGTTCGGTTCCCGGGGCCTCCTGGTGAAGGCAAGCCCGCCCGCATGGCGTGGTTGGCTGACCCAGCGAGCACAAGCAGCAAGGGGGGTATAAATGAATAAATAAATAAAATCTTAAAAATAAATAAATAAATAAAAAATAAAATCATTTATCCAGCCAGCTGGTGCCAGTCCTGGGGCTCTCCCCGGGTCATCTTGCTCCTTCCCCTGCTCTCAGGCTAAAGCAGGGCTCACCCAGTGTAGATAGATGGTAGCTTATCTTTTCTTGTTTTTAAAATTTCTATTTTGGCAACATTTAGGCAACCTAAAACGTCCCATTTTAACCACTTTCTACTATAGAAATCAGTGGTATTAGTTACACTCACAATGTTGTGCTACCGTCACCGCCGTCCATTACCCACTAAGCAATTACTGTCCATTCCCCCCACCCAGCCTCTGGAAACCCGTAATTTACCCTCCACTTGTATATTCTAGGTATTTCATATAAGTGGACTCATACAATATTTGTACTTTTGTGTCTGGCTTATTTCACTCAACACAAGGTCTTCAAGGTTCATCCATGTTGTCGTATGCAACAGAACTTCATTCCTTTTTACAGCGGAGGAAGATTTCCTTGTGTGCTGTACCACATTATGTTTATCCATTCATCTGTTGGACAGTTGCTGGAACCCTCACTCTTGAGACATTTCCCAAGGGCAGGAGTAGAAGGGACAATAAGAAGGGCTGACCGTGGCCTGCCAACACTGCCCAGCCTGGAGCTGCCCAGGTCACGGAAGGACGGCAAGGTATCTACCCCTTCCCTCCCCCGTGTGCACAATTCATCCTTATCAGAGCCATAAACCATGGAGCCTGCCTCTCCTGCTTCCCTCAACCTTACTACGTCCCTGGGAGGCAATTCTGAATATCCCCATTTTACAGATAACTCATTGAGTCTCAGAGAGATTTACCTGAGGTCACAGAAAGGATCTGAATCCAATTCTGTCTTTCCCTCTGTCATTAATCCTCCAGAGAATGTCCTTCTGTAGCCCTCTGGTCAGGGGAGGCTGATCAAACTGGGTAGGGAGGGGGCGCCTGAGGGTGAGGCGTGTCCAAGGATGGGGCAAGGCCCAGGAGTTCCTCTGCACATCAGGAAGGTGCACAGAGCTTTCTGAAAATGCTCCTAGCTGCTGGCGCTGGAGCCTGGAGGGGGCACTTTCCCTTCACTCCACCCTCCCTAAAACCTTGAAAGCCAAGGAAATCAGCCAGAGGCTCCAGAGATCCCTACCAGGAAAGGGATACAAGAAAAGAAGAAGAAACCAACCGTCAGAGAAGGAAGGAACCCTGGGGAGTCAGGAGGATGGAAACCTTGCCAAGGAAAGCCACTGGCCTACAAAAAGTCCCAGATAGGAAGGCTGAGTGGACAGTGGCTTGGCCACCAGGTCTCAAAAGAAAGAAGGCAAAGGAGGGTGTTGACCCCCAATACCCAGTTAAAAGGCTACTTTTCCCAGCAGAGTGGACTAAGCTCTGACCAATGAGGTGATAAACGGTTACGTGTGGAACTTTGAGAAAGGCTGCTTCTAGAGATTGATTTAGCTGGAAGGTATACACCCTCCCCTCTTCATGCGTTCTCTTCCTATTGCTAGTCTGGAAAGCAGATGGGATGGCTGGAGCTCCAGTAGCCACACTGAACCATGAAGAAAATAGAAGCCAGCACTGAAGATGGCTGAGCCAGAAAGCTTGGATCCCTAAAAACATCATAGAAATACCCTACTACCCCAGGATTTTCTATTTCTGGATGACTTTTACATGGGATAAAAAGAAATTCCTATATTATTTAAAGTATTTTTTTTTAGTATTTAGTATTTTTTTGTTATATGCAGACAAACCTAATTTTAACTGATCCAGATGACTTCCCTGACATCCTGTCTGGGGGCTTCTCCTACTGCCTTCACTGTTCCTTCTCAGTCTCTTTGGTGGGATCCTCTTTTTCTGCCCACCCCTTAAAAACTGGTGTTCTTGTTACATCCATACAATGAAATACAGCACAGCAATAAAAAGGAAGAAACTACTGATGCATGCAGCTACGCAAATGAACCGCACTGACATTATGCTGAGTGAAAGAAGCCAGACACAAGAGAGTACATTCTGTATGATTCTATTTATGTGAAGTTCTAGAACAGACAAAACTAATCTATGGTAGAAAAAACAAAAACAGAATAGTGGTTGCCTCTGGAGGTGGGGTGGGAACAGAGATTGACTGGGAAGGGCCATGAGGGAATGTTCTGGAATGATGGAAATGTCTGTACCTTGATAGAGCTTTAGGTTACACAGGTGTATACACTGGTCAAAATTCAACAAATGAAATACAAATGGCAAAAAAAAAAAACAAAAACACCCACATGAAAAAATGTTCACTATCACTGGCTAGTAGGGAAATGCAAATCAAAGCTACAATGAGATATTATTCACACCTACTAGAATGGCCACTATTAACAAAACAGAAAACTACAAGTGTTGGAGAGGATGGGGAGAGATAGGAACACTTATTCCCTGTTGGGAATGTAGAATGGTGAAGATACTGTGGAAGTCTGGTTGGCAGTTCTTAAGGAAATTAGATATAGATCTACCATGTGACCTGGCAATACTGCTACTAGGTATATACCCAGATCTGGTAACAGTGACACAAACAGATATCTGTACACTGATGTTCATAGTGACATTATTCACAATTGCCAAAAGATGGAAACAACCCAGGTGTCCATCAATTGACAAATGTATAAACAAACTGTGTCATATACACATGATGGAATATTATTCAGCTGTAAGAAGAAATGAGGTCATGAAGCATATGACAGCATGGATGAACCTGGAAGACATTATGTTGAGTGAAGCAAGCCAGGCACAAAAGGACACATATTGTATGACTTAACTATTATCAACTAAATATAATGAGCAAACTCATGGACTTAATAGCTAGAATATAAGTCACCAGAGAACAGAATGTGGCTAGAGAATGGAAAGCTGAAGTTTAATCTGCACAGAATTGGTAAAAAGTTGTTTGGAAATGTTTGGAAATGAAGAGACAAGGGAGAAAGCACAGCACAGAATTTATTATTAGTAGCACTAACATATGGGTATGATAGTGGTTTGTTTTTTGTTGTTTTTATTTATTTATTTATTTTTTGAGTAATGAAAACGCTCTAATATTGATTGAAATGATGAATCCACAACTCGGTGATTACACCAAATACCACTGATTGTATTCTTTAGATAAATTATATGGTTTATGAACAATAACAATAGCAAAAAATAATAGGGTGGGTTGGGGGGAAAATACACCAAATTTAAGATATGGACTATAGTTAGAGTAATACTTTAACAATGCTTTTTCATAATTTTTTACGAATGTTTCATAACAATGTAAGGTGTTTGTGGTGGGATGATGTATGGGAGCCCTGTATGATGTTATGCATGTTTGTTCTGTAAGTTCACAACTTTTACTATATACTTATTGCTTATGAATGATATACTTCAATAAATTGTTTTTAAAATGAAAAATTTCATCAAACAGTACATTTCAGATTTGTGCATTTCACTAATATTGAACTCTAGTTAACGATATGCATGCTGATGTGCTGAGGTGAAGTGTACTGATGTTTTAGACCTGCTCTGAAACACATGAAAACTAAGATGGACTGATAGTGGACAGAGGGACAGATAAATAGATATGGAATAAAGCAAGTACAGTGAAATGACAATTGTAGACTCTAGATGGTGGGTAAGTGGGTATTCACTGGACAATTTTTCAGCTTTTCTGTATGTTTGAAATTTTTCATAATAAAATGATGAAAAAAAATTGGTGTCCCGCAAACTTCTGTCATCCCTGCTCTGTTCCTTCTCCCCAACCTTATTCACACTCCAGGGAGAGGCCTGGGCTGCAGACCGGTCTCTCTGCTTGTTCTCTGGACATCTTCACCAGGCGGCCCTGGGAAACCGCAAACCCAACTTTCTTTCTGAAGCTGATACATCAGAGCACTCAAGCCAGAAGGCTAGGAGTCATTCCAGAGCCTTCCCTCTTCCTGCTCCTCACTCCCTACCCCCTGAAATTTCCCTAATTCCCCTCTTCTCCCCACCCTTGCCAGCTCTTGTGAGGACAGTTCCAACAGCCCCTCTTCGGAATGCAGAGCCAAGTGCAAATCTGATCCTGTCTCTCCTCTGTTGAAAATTCAACAGTTCCACATTCATTTCAAGGGGACAACGCAAACTCCTCAGCTCTACTGGGGCATATTCTGCTGCCCTGACCTTTTGCACAGTGCACCCTCCCTTTCCCTTATCCACCTGGTGAATTCCGATTTAGTCTTCAAATCCAGCTCAGAAGCCACCTTTCCTATGGACCTTCCTGATTCCCTCCTATTATGACAATACCCAAATATATACAGCACTTTCATAAACCAATGAGAAAAAGATCAGTCCCTCAATTTCCTAAGTGAGTAAAGGAAATGACGAGAAAAAATTTTAAAAGACAAATGTCCAATGTACATATGAAAAAGAAATGTTAACCTCACTTGTAATCAAGAAAATGCAAACTTTTTTTTTTTTAATTTTTAACAACTTTTCCTATTAAATCAGCAAGGAATTAAAAGGAAAAATTACCCAGAGTTGAACCTGGGTTCAATCCCTGGTATGTCCTAAAAAAATAGTTTTAATTGTTGTGTCTGAGAGTATGAATGACCAACAGGGGTTACTATCTTTGTGTGCCTTGCCTAGGTCTCCTTTTGGTACAATAGCAACAAGATTTTTGAAGAGGAGGAACTGAGGTCTCTTCATATTCTAGAGCACATGGATACCCACATTGAAGAACTAAAAAGGGAGACTTTGAAAGACAGTGAAACACTTCACAGCCAGCCCTTAAATAGGCTTTTTGAAAAAAATCACAAACTTGGACATGAAAATAAACACTGAGGAGTTAAAAGAAAAAAGTTTTAATAGTCTGTATGGCTTTGAACCCAGCATAATCTAAGAATTTGTCTTAATAAATTAATTATAAATGTACATAAAAATAAAATTATCAACCACAGGGCTATTGATGGTTGTGAAATATTAAAAACAACTTAAATGATAAATTATAGGGGATTGGTCAAATAAACTATGGTATTTCTACAGGATAGACTGCTATATAACCATAGAAAATTATATGGATGATGTACATCTAATTAAGGAAAAAAAGGGGATTAATAATTGTCTGTACAGTATGATACCATATTTGGAAAAAAAAAATGTCTGTATGTGCATAGAATAAAACTTGGAAGGCTACAAACCAAAATGAGTTTAGGGCATTCAGATTCTGGGAATTAGGATCCAATACGACACTAGAAGACACTGTTTGTCTCCTACCCAGTATCCTGTCTCCCTTTCTCCCTGTGTATATTACCCTGGTTTTATGAGGTGGCAATGAGCCCAGTCCAAGATATGATATCCATTTTCTCTGCCTCTTTCAGTAAGCCAGGACTGGTCATTCGACATAGTTCTGGCTAATGAGATACAATGAAGTATGATGGGGCCTCTGGCAAGGTCATTACTTTGATGATTAAAAAGGAACTTCTTGCGTTGAACTCAGATGTGATGACTGGAGCAACAGTAGCCACCTTGCTACCATGAGGAAAAGGACAAGCATGAACATAGACATTCCCCTAATGATGTTGAACTACTGAACCACATTACCAGTAGCTCACTTTACTTCTTGCTAAGTGAGAAATAAAAGCCCTTATATGTTGCGTTTTCTGCTACTTAAAATTCCTAAGTGATGCCCTTACAGCCCACTAGAGAAAGGCAGGATAATAAGCATTAAAACATCCTAGGTGCTATGACAGAAGCACCTCACAGGCACAGTGCAGTAGAGAGGAGGAAGCAGGCAAGAGAAGGGATGACGAGATGGCTGGAAGGGCTTTGGTGACATTCAAAGGGAGGTAGTTTATCACTTAGCTAAGAGCAAGGACCCCGGGATCAAACAGCCTGGGTTCAAGTCCAGGCTCCATCACTTCCTAATCTCTTTGTGCCTCAGAAGAGTGCCTGACACAAGGCAGCCACCTATGAATAGATACTGGTTCAATGAATGAAAGGGGAAGGGGCACGACAAAGGTACTGAGCTCCCAGGGCTGCTGTGAAAATTAAATTGGATAACGCATGTAAAGCACTTAGCACATAGTAAGCACCCAATAAATCTTAGCTGCTATTATTAATACTATTAATTGAATCTTGAAAGATGTGTGGGTGCTTGCCAGGCAGCTGTGGGGGGGTGGGCAGGAGGGGAATTCTAGGCAACGCGAAGTGGCTTGGCAAAGGCACAAAGTGTAAAGCAGCAGGGCCCCTTCAGGGGCCTATAAATAGCTGGGCATGGCTAGAACACTGAGTTAGCAGGAGGGCAAGGTGGCAGATAGCGCTGCAGACCTGGGCACAGAGCGGCTCAGAGAGGGCCTGGGGAGCAGTGTTAAGAGTTAAGCAGGACTCAGAGGGGACAGCTGATTCAGCCCACTACCCACGATGGGTCTTGCCAGCCAGCTCACTGCCAACATGGCTAACTTTAGATACTCCCCCCCCTCCGCCCCCGCCCCAACATAACGCATATGCACTAAAGCAGGCAGGAGGCCTGGGACCTCCTTGGCCCTGGATCTCCTGGGAGTCACCCAGATGAGAGACCACGTGTGACGCAGCGTTACCTATTCTAAGCCCATAATGGAGCCTGTGTCCTTGAATGGCCAAATGACAGGATACAAACCAAGCAGGGACAGAATGAACACAGAGACCCAGGGCCTGCTTTTCTTGGGCAATGCAGGGACCCGACTCTGGTGACATGAGCTCAGACCCAGATGACAGGCCCTCGTTTCTGCCACCTTAGGCTCTGGGAGACAAAAGGGGGAGGAAGAGATGACAGGGGGCTGGAGTCACGTGGGAGTCACCGGAGACTGTCCTGCAGCAGTGACAAATAGACAGCCCAGAATACACCTTGGCACCTTCCTACCCAAAACGGATGCAGAGGGAAGGTCTGGGAGTTCTTCCAACCTCTTCTAGACACTCAAAGAGCCTGCAGGTGCAGGACAAAGTTAAGCAGGGGTGGAACAAAGGCCACATTAGGTGACAAGTTCACCTCCTGAACTGGCCCTGGCTTTGGGGGTGGGGAGGGGGAACACTGGGAGCACAGTGGAGGGAAGTCCAGGCCTGTCCTCCCAGCTTTCACCATCATCCCCACTAAAGCTGCTCCAAGCCTTCAGAGAGCCCCTGTATGCCCCGTGCAGCGTCAGGAGGGGTGGCAGCAGCCATGGCCCCAGTCCCGCCCTCAGGCTCTCTGGGTGGGTCCAAGTCACACTGGCTGTCACTCGGGGCCGTGCCGATCACTGGGCTCTGTGCCACTTCATTTCATCCTCAAAGCAGCCCTTCGATGGACAAAGCTCACGGACACTGTGCTGAGTAAAAGACACCAGGCATGAGAGAGCACTTACTCCATAAGTCCATTTATAAGAAGTTCAAAAACAGGCAGAATAAACGGGCAGTGAAAGGAGGTCACGACAGCAGTCACCAGCGGGTGGGCTGGGAAGGGGCCTGAGGGAACTTTCTGGGGAGCTGGAAATGTTCGATATCTTGATCCGGGTGGTGGTTACACAGGGGAACAGCGCCCCAGGAACCAGGCTGTTCAAGGTGCCAAGGGACAGGTGGGTGCAGCCGAGGCTGAGCTGGGAAGTTCTAGAACACTGGGCTAAGGAGCCAGGTTGCTCTCTTACTGACGGGGAGGCACTGGGGCTGAGGCAGGTTAGTCTAGGCAACAGGGAAGGCCGCTGGTCAGAACATGGCCAGAGACCCCACCTGGAAACCCCGAGGGGAGGCTGCTGCTTGAGAACACAGCTCTGACCATTACAGCCACAAAGCCCACCAAGACCCTGGTCACGAGGTCCCATTTGAAACTCTGGGGCTCGAAAAAAGCCCTGGATAACTCCAAACAGAAAGGCCTCCCCACTGGTCCCCTGAAAGCTGACAGGTGAAGGTAGAAAGGCAACCAATCAGGTCAGCAAGTAGCTGGGGTCCCTCCTTAATATAGGGAGGGGGAGGAGGAAGGGCATCACGGGGCCCCACACGCGTGTCTCACACTGTAGCTCGCCTGCACTCATGTCTGGGGTGTGTACTATCTCATTTCTTATTTCTTAATAAACTCTTTTTACTGGCCTCATCAAACTGGCACATCTCTGAATTCTTTCTTGCGATGAAGCCAAGAACCTAGAAACCCAGAATCCAGAGTGTTCCTCTAACAGAGCTAAAGTAGCAAGGTGGCCTTAGGAAAACTAAGTCACCTGGGGTCCTTAGGATGATTTGGAGTTAGGCAAACCATCTTCATATGGGATGTCAAGGGTAGCAGTGGTGGCAGTGGAGAGGGAGAGGGAGTATGCTGCAGACAAGGAAGGGGGTCCTCAAGAGCTATGGATGGAAAGGGGGAGGTGGCTACTGGGGAACAGACCCTGAGTTCAGTTTTAGACATGTCTGGATTGACCAGAGGCAAGGCCACCCCATGGGGAGGCCCACCAGGGAGCCAGAGAGCTGAGTCTGGCCTGGAGACGTAGACCTGGGAGCTCCACAGGCCCTGGCAGATCCTGGGTCAGGGAACCAACCAAGAGAAGCTCCATCGTCACTCCTCAGGGTGCCACCAGTTTCAGATCATGCCCCTTGGGCTGACAGGAGGCACAGGGATGGAGTGACAGATATAAAACACTGCCATCCCACCTGCAACAATGATGCCGCTATCTTCCACTGCACTTGAAAAGGCCCTGTATCACCTGGACCATGTGTTAGAGTAAGAGATGGAGATTGGGCCAAAACCAAAATGCACCAGCACTCAGAAGCATCTTCCCACCTCTACCCAGTGCCCTGGGGAGTGACAAGGTCAGAACCCACACCCAACACCTGAAGGGGAGGTGCGCCCATTGCACAGTCCTCTAGGTCAAAGCACGACAAATCCACAGTCCTTGCCTAGCTTGATTTATCAGCAGCCTTCAAGATGGAGGGTCAAGAGGTTAGAGAATGGAAGCTGACGGTTAACTTGTGCAGAACGGGTGTAAAAAAAAAAAAAAAAAAAAAAAAGTTGTTTATTAATCTTTGGAAATGAATAGAAAAGGTGAAAGCACAACATAATGTTTGTAACTAGCCGTGCTAGTATATGGGTATGACAGCGGTTGAAAGGGAAAGTCTATGGTCATGTATATTACTAAAAGGAAAGCTGAAAAATGTAACATAGGGCTGTCTAGCATAGTGAAACTTCATGTGAAATATGAATATGGGTGATATTACATATGTAACACTGTTTTTCTCTGAAACGGAACAAATGTTTGTAAGTGTTACAAGATGTTAATATCAGGCAAAAAACAAAACAAAAACATTATGCTAAGTGAAAGAAACCAGACACCAACTATTACATATTGTATGATTCTATTTACATAAAATGTAAACATAAATCAATTTATAAAGATGGAATTAGATCAGTGATTATGTAGGGCTGGGGAAGGATAGAGGGATTGAGAGGTGACTGCTAAGGGGTGTGGAGTTTTTCTTTTTGGAGTAATGAAATTGTTCTAAATGTTTTTGTGGTGATGAATGCACAACACTTTCATACTAAAAGTAATTGTTTGTACACTGGATAGATTGTATGGTATGTGAATATTTCTCAGTAAAACTGCTTAAAAAAAAAAGACGGAGGATCACCTCTCCTCTACCAACACTTGGTTCACTTGGCTTCCAGGACTTCACTCTATTGGTTTTCTCCTCCCTCTGCTAGCACTTCATCTCAGGCTCTTCCACTGGTTCCTCCCAGCCTCCTCAACCTGCTCACACTGGGGTGCCCTAGGAATCGGAGCTTGGACCTCTCTCATCCTCTCCATGGTCTCGTCCAGGCTCGTGGTTTTACGTGTCGCCTCCATGCTGACAACTCTCAGAGCTGTGTTTTCAGCCCACACCTCTCTCCTGAACTCCAGGCTTGTGGACTGGACTGCCCACACAGCGTGGCTACTTAATAGGCACCCCCAAGAAACCAGTCTAACTAGGACCCTGATTCTCCCCCAAACCTGCTCCCCTGCAGCCCTCCCCATCTCAGCTAATGGCAACCTTGTCCACCCAGTGGCTCAGGGTCATCTCTGGGGTCTCTCTTTCCTTCACACCTCACATCCGACCCATCAGATATTCCTACTGGCTGCCCCTCCGGAACACATCCAGCCCTGAGCCATTTCTCCTTATCCTCACTGCTACCCCCTGCTTGAGCCACACAAATTCTTCCCTGATCAATAATGATGCATGCTTCTATCTGGTCCCTCTCCTTCTGCCTTTCCCCCTGGGAATATTCTCAAAAGCCAGTGTGATCCTTTTAAAACATAAGGTCATGTGAAGCCCTCCAAAGGCTCCATCTCAGAGCCAGTCCTTCCAATGGCCATGGGGCCCTCCACAAGCGCCATGACCCACCCTTCCACATACCGCACCCCCCATCTCCTCCAGCCTCCCCACCATCCCTTCACTCCACCCACAATGGCTTCCTGGCTGCACCTCAGGCCCTCAGGGTGCCTCACCTCAGGCTCAGTATAGAGAGTACCCCCTGCTTGCAGCCCACCTCCCCAGACAGCCTTATGGCTGACCCTCTCAGCTCTTCAAATCTGTGCCCAGAGCTACTTCTCAAAGAGGCCCACCCAGACTCTATTTGAAATTAAAATCTGTCCTCATCCCGGCACTGCTGATCTCCCTTACCCGATTTTGTACTTTTCCATAGCACTTATCACTTGCTAACCTATTAGATAAGCCACCAGATGTTATTTTCATTGTTTGTTGTTTGTCTCCTTGGGACTAGAATGCAAATTCCAGAAGGTCATGGATTTTTTGTCTGTTTTGCCTACCGCTATATCCGGGGCATTTAGAATAGAGCCTAGCACATAGTAGGTGTGCAGTAAATAGTTGTTGAATGAATTTTTAGGACTGGCAGAGTGAGTACCCTGACATCTTTCTCGATGGTGAAAGATCCAGCCTTCACCTTGTCACTTCCAGTCTATTCAGGTGTAGGAGACTAAAGGCTGCCACCCCAGTGAGCCTTCGCCACCCCCGAGAATGAGACAACAGTAACACACAGGTCAGGGGGTGTGGGCAGAGAAGGAAGAGAGCCGGGCTGAGGCTTGATGAAGGAGTAGGCAGAGAGAGAAGCCACTGGAGACCAAGAAGGAGCTGCTGGAGATTAGGAGGGGATACAGAAGAGAGCACCAAGGAAGCCGCGGGAGGGAGTGGTCAAGAGTGTAAGATGCTGTAGAGGGTCCAGGATAACAAAGATAGAAAAGTGCACTGGGTTTAGGAATTAGGAGGGCACTGGGGGCCTGGGGGACAGCATGTTCGGAGACTCATAGGGAGCACTGGCCAAGTGTGGTGGTGAGAGATGAGTAAATGGGCAGTGAGGAAACAGAGATGGCGAGAGAGGGTTTCTCTTCCAAGAGGCCTGGTTTCCAAAGGAGAAACCCAGATAAGGCCCAGTGGGGGCTCCAAGTCCAGAGCCCTCTTTGGAGGAGATGGGGTGGGGCAGTGCCCAGGCTGCTTCCCCTGGAAAGCCGATTTTTGTGTGTGCCAGCAGCCCTCGCACAGAAAAGGGGCTCAACTCCTCAGCACGATGCAGTTATTCCCAAACACAAAACCGAAGGCAGAGGTGGCACGTAAAACCACAAGCCTGAAATCAAACACACCAGGCCAAGCCAGGGAAAGGGTGTCCAAGGTGCTGAGCCCAGGTATAATGGTAATTGGGCAGGGGGGTGGGAGGCTGTCCTGTGCTCGCCCCTGCAGCAAGAGGGGGAAGGAGGCTGTGGCAGAGTCCATGGCCACTGAAGGAAGTGGAGGATGGAGATCTGAGATGGGGCTGTAGGGGAGCCGAGGAGGCGGGTGAGCACCTTCAGGGCCCAGGTGACCCCCCAGATGACCCAGGAGAGAGCACTGGGGGTCCCTCAGTCAGAGCATGGCACCAAGGTGAGCTGTCCTGGGGGTCATAGTGTTTCCCATGGGACAAGCTGCCTCCATCTCAGTGCCCCCTGCTCTCTGCTGGGTGGGAGCCAGGCCAGCAGCGGTCAAAAGCATAGGCTTTGGAGTCAGACACAGGTTCTAATCCCAGTATTACCATTTAAGAGCCATGTAACCTTGGGTAAGAGAACAGTGGCTATTATCAGTTCTGCCCTGGTCTCCTTCCTGAGTACTACCCTCAGGGGTCTCCTAGTCCTTAAAATAATATCAAAAATAAAATAAAAACAGTTTGGCACACCTACTAGAATGACTGCTGTTAAAAAACAAAACAAAACAAAATAAGCGTGGAGAGGATGCAGAGAAATAGGAACAGGAACACTCATTCATTGCTGGTGGGAATGCAAAATGGTGCAACTGCTGTGGAAGGCAGTTTGGCGGTTCCTCAGAAAGCTAAGTATAGAATTACCATATGACCTGGCAATCCCACTTTTAGGAATATACCCCAAAGAATTGAAAGCAGGGGCTCAAACAGATATTTGCACACTGATGTCCATAGTGGCATTATTCACAATTGCCAAAAGATGGAAGTAACCCAGGTGTCCATCAACCAATGAATGGATAAAATGTGGTATATATGTGTAGTGGAATATTATTCAGCCATAAAAAAGAATTAAGTCTTGACACACGTGACAACATGGATGAAACTTGGAGACATTATGTTGAGTGAAATAAGCCAGACACAAAAAGACAAATATTGTATGACCTCACTGATCTGAAACAACTAGAATAAGCAAACTCATGGAGTCAGAATCTATAGTTACCAGGGGACAGGGCGGGCATAGGGAATGGGAAGTTAAGGCTTAAAACGAACAGGGTTCCTATTTGGAATGATGGGAATGTCTAGGCAATGGATGCGGGTGAATGTAGTCAACAGCGCTGACATATATATCTGAATGTGATCAAAGGGGAAATGTTAGGTTGTCTACAGGGTAAGAGAATAAATTTTTTTTTTAAATCCATGGAAGTACACAACACAAACAGGGAACCCTAAGTTAAGCCATGGACTTTAATTAATGGAACAATTATAAAAATGTGCTATCATCAATTGTAACAAATATTTCACGAGAATGCAAAGTGTTGGTGGTGGGGTGGTGTATGGAAACCCTGTATTTTATGCATGATTGTTCTGTGAACCCACAACTTCTCTAATTTAAGTTTTAGGACACAGATTCCAACCTTGTCTGCAGTTGAATTGGTGGTATGTGGCCTGGGTATCAGGACTGTTACAAAGCTCTCCAAGGGAGAGTAATATATAGTCAGGTTGAGAAACTCCAGTTTGAGGCAAGGATTCAGAGGTCACCACTCTTAAAGTCCAAAAGAACTAACATTCAGAGAGTCCACTGAAGAGTACGAGATGATAAATTTAGTCGGAGTGGGGAGGGTTACTTGTCAGAGGCAGGGCTTGCACCAAGTCTTGAGGGACCGTGGGGTTTGCCTGGGAAGAGTGGAAGAGGAGGCAGCACTTTACTCCAAGAGGAGTCCCATGTGCAGCCCTGGCCTCAGGGCAGCCCCTGTCCCATTCCCACAGGGCCCCTAAGCTTCAGCCTGTAGCAGCCCCTTGGATCAAAGGGCAGCCTGGAGTTGGAGCACTGACTTAGCGAAGAGGCAACTGGAAGGTGAGGCAGAGGCGCTGGGATAGTTTTCTCCTTGAGGTGCAGCCAGTTGAGCTGCACTTCTGGGTTCTGGCTCCGCCTCCGCTGCTGGGAACAGACTCAAGCCTCCTCCCCCCTCACACCCCTCGAACCAGCGTCTCTCTGGTTGCCAGGGAGATGCTAGCCGATCATCCACCTCCTCCAGGCTCCCTTGGGGAGCCACACAGAGACCGAGGCTGCCTAGAGAAGCCAAGAGCTCCGAAGCCTGAAACAAAGGAATCTTTAGGCGCCAGTAGCTGGGGGCAGAGAGGAGAGAGCAAATGGCCCTTGGGCAGAGTCGGGAGAGCGGCTTCCTCGCTTTCCAGGCTCAGCGATGGATGAGAAATGCTGACTTATATCTGCACTGTGTACACAGGAAGCCTACAGCACAGATCTCATTTTATCCTTACAATCCAAAGTAGCTATTACTTTCCCCATTTTACACAGGGGAAAACTGAGGCTCAAAAGGTTCTGGGTCTTTATCCGATTAAAAAATAATTGAGTCACAACCCGAGTTCTGCTCTTTGAACCAAATCCATTGCTTTTTCTATTTTACCTAATCCCCCTCCCAGGCAGGGGGGCTTTCACCACTGGAGGAAAGGTAGTTATATATTCAAGTAACATATAGAAACAATGGCTCAGAATGGCCAAATGGCCTTGCCAAGATGCAAGGCAGAGTCAGGAAAAGCTTATTGCGTGTGTAAATAGACAATATTCCTTCACCAGACACAGTGAAAGGTGCAGACGCACCGCCAGCCCTATCACCAGCAGCCCATCAGCCACCAGTGGAGTATGAGACACACACGGGGCCAGGAGTCAGGTGGATTCAGATCCTGATCCTGGTCCAGCTCTACAAGACTTCCAGAAAGATGCTCATTCTCTGTGAGCCTCTACTACTTCATCTGTAAAATGGGGATGGCACAGATACTTGGCTCATTTCACAGGGCTGCTCTGAAGAGTAACGAGAGACACCAAGTAAAAAAAAGAATTCAGAAACAGTAAAGTATTTGGTCAACCAGAACACACCCCCAATTTTTTTTTTTTGGGGGGGGGGATCCACAAATAAACTCAAAGTTTGTATTCATTTGAGTATTTGTATATTCTGGCTTCCCCGCTAGATGGCAGGAGTCTGGAGATTAAGAACAGCCCACCTGGATCTACTTTGTATTATTTGTGGCACCCAGACGACACTTGGCATGACACTCGGCAGCACGCAGCAGACATTTGATAATTGCTGGCTAACTCAGTCCCCATAACAGCCAATTCAATTATTTAGGGGCTGGGGCCAGGAGGTCACTGACAAATCCTATGGGAGTTCCAATGCTCGCTAGCGTTAACAGCTTTACCCTGCTTCTTGCTTCCCCTCTGAACCTCAAGCTGTGATAACAGTTACGGTCTGGATGGATCCGATGGAAGCCTCTGCTCTTCCTCCCTCCTCCCCGCCAGCTGGTGGAAGACATTGCTCAGCCCCAAAGCAGCAGCAGGGGGAGCAGCCAGGAGGCCACGTGGGAGAGCCAAACACGTGGGGGCCTTCAAACACAACTGCCCTTATGGCCAGCTCAGGATGGCCTCCTCAGAGCCCATCTCCCATCTATGGTTTCATGAGTCCTCAGGGTATTTATGAAAAATTAAATGGCATTCAGGGAACAGATAGAGATGAGAATTCATGCGAGATTGAGAGAGGTTAGTGAGACTTTCAGAACTGCCTGGTAAATCCACAGCAGCCAGGACCAGGATCTACAGCCCCTGACCTCCACCCCAGGGCTCCTTCCAATTCCAGAGCCAATGGTTCCAGGCTCCAGGCTCCAGGCTCCTGCCCCTCAGTGCAAAGGCCAGCCAAGACATTTCCTGCTTGCACACACTTGTACACACTCACACACATCCCCACAGACACTCCACGCCTCTGCCCATTGCTCGCTGCCACTCAGCTCAAGCTGCTGGCTTCTGCCCCCCTGCACTATTGAACAGGGCCATGAGAGGGTGCCTTGAAATTCACCTCCTTCTCCCCTCCATCATCACCTCCAGAGTGCTGGTGGTGATGCCTGTTCTGGCTTTCGTGTGTAACCCACAGAGAGGTGCTGAGAGGACCCTCCGCGGGTCCAGTGTCCTCTTCCTCAGGCACCACAATCACCTCTCCTTTGGCAGTATGAGGCCAAGTGAGGGCTGAGCAGGGGAAGGGCAACGTGGTTCACCCAGCCAGCCCATTTCTGCTCTTCACCCACATGCACACATGCATACATACATGCACACGTGTGCACACACACACACACAGGCACGCCTCCTTAGGGCCCTGGCACCTCTGACTGCCACTGCTCTGCTCAGCCCTGAGGCCTCTCTATCGACACAGGCACCCAGACTGGCCAGCAAACACAGCCCATGACTTAGAGGTGTGTGGCCCTGGGCAAGTTCTCTACCCTCCCTGAGCTGTGGTTGCTCAAATGTTAAATGGGACTAGTATGTCATTGAGGATTCCAGGAGGTGATGTGCACAAATAGTTCAGCATGGTGACTAGCACCGGAGGAGAAGATGAAGGTGATGGCTATGATGACCATGACAATGACAATGATGATTCTGCCACTTCTTCTGAGGTCAGGGACACACAAATCCTCATGGTGCCCTGGAAGGTAGTCAGCCACCTGCCACCAATACCACGACCCCATGGCTCCAGAGCAGGCCCCTCAAGGGCCTCCTTTACATGACCCTGTTGCCCCTGTGTGGTCAGTGGTGCTAGGACTCAGCCATATCTGGGTCTCCTCTCCTTCCAGGCATACCAAGAACCACACTTTCCAAGCCTTTACAGCTGCCCAGGGAAAATGTACTCAGATATCACATGTGCCCTGTCCTGGCTGAGGCCGTGAAAACCATGCACAAGTCTCCATTTTCCCTCTTCCCCTGCTGCAGTGACCTCAGAGGTGCAGCCTCCTTCAGGCTGGATCCCCGAATGACCATATAGAGCAAGAGGCTGCTGCCTTAAGCAAGAAGCAAGCCTTGCCGTGTTGTCGTGGAGATCTCAGGATTGATTTGTTTCCACAACAGAACCAGCCAACTCTAGTACACCCCAGTTCCTCCCTATGAGGTCAGCCAGCCAAGCCCAGTCTCAAGGAAGCTCCGCACACGCTTCCCAGTGCCTGTGGAAGAGCTGATGGGCCCTTTCTCCTAACACCACCTGGCCGGCCTCACGGTAAACCATGGCCACCCCTTCCTGATCAGGAGAGAACCGGGAACCCAGCACCCTCTTCTGGGGGTGGAGGGGAAGGACAGCGGGAATCTCCTTAGGCAAGCAGATTGGTGCCAGGTGATTGGTAGAAGGCGGCACCAGAAGGCCAAGCCTCCCCCACCAACTTGGTGGCCCACCTGCTCTCCTGGGCTGAGTCAACAGGCCCATCCCAGGTTGAGCCCCAAGCACGACTCATTGCTGACATGCAAAGCAAGCCCAGGAGCAGGGGAGGAGCAGCAAAGCAGAAACCCTCTCACGGGGATGAGCAGGGGGCTAGGAGGCAGAACCAGAGCTGGTTCAGCTTCCAAAGAGGGCTTTGGAGTCACCTTCTGAGTTACAAAAGCAGGGCCCACCTCCAGAGCTCACGTCTATTTTGCTGCCAACTTCCCAGAACAAGACAAGCTTGGCTCAGCGCAGGGCAGGGGCTGCCAGGCCTTACCCAGCTCCAATTCCAATACTCCTTCCCCCAGGCAGGCAGCACCTGGGCATCCACTCTGGGTTTCATCCTGCCATTACCCCCAGCAGTGCCAACAGGCAATGTGGCTGGACTGTGCAGGACAACCCCAGGGGTCATGGCTGGAAACGAAACTTCTCCCAGGTCGCCACCTTCTCTGGCTCTGCCTCTCCTCCTCTCCCGCTTCCCAAGCCCTCCAACCAGCTCCACAGCAGCTCCATCTTCCCACCTGGCAGTGAGAGAAGCCAGCCTTACCTCCCCCAGGAAGAGAGCCTCTTCCAATAACCAAGCTCAGGGGCTGGCAGGGAAGGAGGGTAGAAAGGAAAATATGTCTCATCCTGGCCCTCATAAAAGGGGGTGGGATGGGGTGGGTGCTGTAGATCCCAGGCCAGAGGGGATGGGTGTGAGAGACAGGCCCAGGGCCCAGGAGGCTAGGGGGACCTGCTCTGCCCCAGGTGTTTATGCTGGGACCACCCGCAGCAGACGGGCTGGCAGCACGAGGCTGAGAGCAATGGCCCCAGGGTCAATTACGTCTGCTCCTGGAGAGCGCCTGGAAAAGTCCCTTCCATGCCTGGATATGTGAGCATGAGGGGAGCGAAGAGGCACAGAGCCCCCAAAACAAGGCCTGGCTGATGTCAGATGTCACACTTCACACCCAAGACCTGTGGGCAGGCAAGTAGGCACATCCCAGTCTCTCACTAAAAATGGAAGCAAAATTCTCTGATTTGGGGGCAAGAGGAAGGTCGCAGCGCCTGGAGGCTTCCTCTAGGACCCATGAGAGCAAGCAGTAGTGTATAGTGTTTGACTAGCACTGGCTCTGGAGACAGCCTACCCAAATTCAAATCCCAGATTCAACTGTGTGACCTTGGGTTAGTCATTTAACCTCTCTGTGCCTTAGTTTCCTCATATTTAAAACAATATTAATAATATATCTATTTGTTAGTGCTCTTATGATGCCTAAATGAGTTAGTTCAAGTAAAGCCCTTGGACCAGTGCCTAGCACTTGCAAGGAATGCCAGTGGCGGTTAGGTGTCACTGACATTATTATATCTCTCCCTGCAGCCTGGCCCTGGGAAAGACACCAAGAGGAAACCCAGCTTGTCTGGTGTCTTCTCAGGGGCATGAAGTAGCTACATCTTGTGTAGGCAGCACACAGGCTGCCCAAGCATGGAGAGAAGCACAAGAGAAGGGCCCATACACCATGGCATCTGTGCCTGTGCTTTCACTGCCTGCTCCTCCTTTGGCCTCTGTCCACTCTCAGCCCTAGATCTGAGCTCTTTCCTGGGAGCCCAGGCCAGTGGTTAGGCAAGCAATCCAGGCACATGCACCATCTTCCACCTCTAAGCCAGGGGTGGCAGAGCACCCAGCCTCCTGGGAACCACACCGGCGGTCAGGCAAGGCAGGGAAGGAAGAAGGCTAGGCACTCACATGCACAGGCACAGGTTGCCCCAGCTCGTGCAGACGCACAGGGTCCCAGCCATCAACACGTGGAAGCTCACAAGGGCAGTCCTGAGTCCTGCCTCCCACTGCTGGTGTATCGTGTGCACGTGTGTGCATATACACACACACACATATCCCCTCACGGGTCACACAAGCTAACTCGCTATCACCTTTCCAAAAGGTAAGAGTGGAGGCAGTAGAACATATTGGTTAAGGAGTGCGTGCTCTGGAGCCAGATTGCCTGGGCTTGAATACCAGTTCAATCCCAGCTGTGTGACCCTGGACAAGTCACTTAACCTCTCTGTGCCTCCATTTCCTCATCTTCAAAATGGGATAATAATAGTAGCCAGAGCCAGAGGGTTAGAGTAAGTATGAAATGAGTAAATATACAGAAAGTGTCGAGAAGAGTGCTTCACCTTGTAAGTCCTATCCCAGCTACTATTACTACGCCTCACAAAGCTCAGTGAGTCACATCTTGTGAGTACCAGGTTCTCGCAGAGGCCCTAGTTCTTCTCTGGTTCTAATCTTGTCTACCTTGGACCAGTTCACTGAACCCCTCTTTGCTGAAAACTCCCCCGACAGTCAGTCCTAGACCCCCAGCAGAGATCCCAAACTCAATCTCTGTACCAAGCCCGGCTTGGGCAGCGTTCCGCCCTGTCCTCACCAACCGCTACCTGGGCTTTCCTCTGTCCACAGGCGACACCTCGACACCCCTCACTTTTCATTCTTCCACTTAGGAAATCAACTGTTCCCCACACAGAACCTGTGTTTTCCCCTAGGAAGAGACTGGTGTGGTCTTTTCTGCCAGAGCACATACAGGGTGCTTCTTTATCAGACATCCTAAGAACTGCTGATTTGGGGCACATCTGGAATCCAGAAGAACATGGGACGCCTAGCCCAAAGACTTGGGTTTAATCCCCTGGGCAAGTCACTGAAGTCTTTAGGTCTCTGAGCTTGCACCTCTGCAAAGTGGGGACAGCACTATCTGCTCGCCGGGGCAGAGGTGTGGAAATGGTAAGATGATGTGTGCTGGGCACAGAGCAGTGTTCAAGGTGCCTGGAACACAGGCTTTGTTATTTCCTTTCCATGGCAGGCAAGAGAGAAGGGATCTGAGCCAAGGGACTGTGCTGCCCGACGGAGGAGTCTATCTCGAGCAAAAGGCTGATCTGTCAGGTGGCTATTGGGCAGGTGGTATCAGCAGAGATTCAGAACAGCCCTCTGTTCTGGGCGACGGGCTCCACTCTGGTTCCTGCTCTTCCTCCAGAATCTGGTTTATTTGATCAAATGCTCCCCTAACCCCAGACTAGGCAGAAGGGCCAAGAGAGGAGCTAGATAGCAAGGGCTCCAAGTGGGCCTGGCCTGGCTGCCGGGTCCCTTGGTCATGCACGCCACCCCTGGCCAGTGCCCACATGGCCTTCAGAGAGCTGCCCCACCATGCCCCCCTAAGCAGGGGCACAGCTCCCCATGGAAGGGCTGGGAATACAGGCCCAACAGACCTGCGTGCCTATCAGGCAACAGCACGGCAAGGCGAGAAAACCACACCCTAAACTAAAGCAACCTCCTCACTGGTTTGAAGCCTGGTAGTCACCATAGCAACAGGCTCCCACTCCAGCCTGCCAGGCGGGGCTGATGCAATTCTCAGGCAGTGAGCAACTGACTCAGCTCACTCAGTCCTGTTCCCACTCGGGGGCCAGCGAGTAGGGGAGAACAAATGGAGAGGGAGGAGATGGGTGCTCAGCCGACACAAATCTCTGCTCTCCTCCCAATTCTGCTCGAGGGCTGGGTCTGAGGGACGCCGGTCCTGAAGAGGGCAAATGGACCTTTCTCCCTATCTTCCTAACAGATCGGCACGCAGGGCTGGTACTTCTGGAAGATTCATCTACAAAGCCTTAGGAATCTGGGGGAGGGGGAGACAGACTGTGCTGTGGGCTTCTCTGCTACCACGTGGCCCCCACCAGTGAGCACCCCCGCTCCTCAGCCCACAGGCAGCCCAGCTCATCAGAATTCAACAGGTGCAGTTTTCCAATTCTCTGCTCAATTGTGCTGTATTAAAGTACCCACAAACCCTCAGGACTCCCCTGCAAGCTAAAATGTCCCCGTGATACCATCGAGTCCCATCCTTCCAGCTCTCTATCCCACCCCACAGGGGTCTCTGGCTGCCCTGGCAGTCACAGGTTGCAGTCAATGTGTGACAACAGTCCACAGAGGACACACCAGCCAAGAGCCACCACCACCGCTTAAAGCATCCATGACCCCCAACCTCATGAAACAAGCACTCAGAATGGAGGGGGTCATGCCATCCACTCCCCCTGCCCCATATACATACTAAGGAAATGGGGAAGGAAGCCATGCTCAGAGGAGAGCTTGGCCATACCTACGTCCCTCTCGAGCTTCCCGGCACCTACCCATGGATGAAGGAATCTCCCTCCCAAGGCTGCTGTCCTGGTGAAGGTGCCTCTAGTGCCAGGAATGTTTCCCTCCTGCAGGCCCTGCTCCCTCTTCCACCCCTACAGACACTTCCACCACCTCTCTGCACCCTCCTACCTGCCCCACTTCAAGGCCATCCGCCCAATCAGGAGCTGGGCCTCTGCACAAACAGGCCCTGCCCTGGGACCTTGCACCCTGCTGTGGAGGCCTGCCCTGGGAGGAGGGACAGGCGCTGGGAGGAGGGGGAGGTGCAGAGGTGTGGGCGTGCTGGTGAGGGAAGGAAGGCACATCTCCCCGCATGCCCAGGGCAGCAGTCTCATTGGGCCCTCCCAGTGGTCACCCCCACAGACGCGGGAAGCGATTAACTCCAGGGGTCACTGGGCAGATGGTGGAGATGGTGTTCAGCTTGTGGGATGTCCCGGCAACAAGTCCCACGGGAGCCTCCAGTGCTGCAGAGAGCAGATGGGTGGAGACGGCAAGCCGTTGGAGCTGAAGGTGGCTTCCCTTCATTCAGATGACAGATATCACTGTGCACCTACTATGTGCCAGGCACCGTGCAAGGCAACAGGGGCACAAATGTGAGGTAAAGCAGAAACAGCCTCTGCCCCCATGAGGCCTTACCATCCGGTGGGACAGATAATCAACAGATATACTGGAGTAACTCCTAGAGTCCCCATTTTACAGATGAGGAAACTGAGTCATGAAGTGGCTGGGTAACCAGCCCAAGATCACATAGCTAGTAAGCAGTGGGGCTGAGAGCACACCCAGGGCAGTCTGCTCCAGAGCCTGTGCTCTGAACGGTTACACGCCATCGAGCATCATCGTTCTGGTGGTGGTCAGGGTGGGTTGCTTGAAGGAGATGACAGTGAACTGGGCTGGAAGGTCTTTACCAGGCAGGCAAAAGGGAAGGAGACTTGCAGAGGCACAGAGGCAAGACTCTTGCAAGGGGAGGGGGTGGGGGGTGGGGAGATATGGCTGCAGAAGCCAGCGTGCCCAGAAGGCCACGCTACACAGCAGGACTCCTCCCGGGGGGCAACAGGGAGACATGGAAGGGTTTTTTTTTTTGTTTGTTTTTAATAAATAAGCCTTATTGAGATATAATTCATATGCCATAAAGTCCACCCTTTTAAAGTATACAGTTCTGGGGATTTTAGTATATTGAGTTGTGAATATACTACATCAATTTCACATCCATCATGACAATCAATTTTAGAACATTTTTACCATCCCCAAAAGAAACTCCACACCCATTAGCAGTCATTCCCCATTCCTTCTTCCTCCCAGCTCCTGGCAATCATGAATCTACTTTCTGTCTCTAGGGATGTGCCTATTCTAGATATTTTATAAAAATGGAATTATACAATATGTGATCCTTTGTATCTGGCTTATTTCACTTAGCATAAGGTTTTCTTTTTCTGTCTTTTTTTTCAGGAGGTAGTGGGGATTGAATCCAGGATCTCATACACGGGAAGCAGGTGCTCAACCACTGAACTACACCCACTTCCCATGGACATATGTTCCCCCTCCCCACCGCCCCGCTTGCTGTCTGTGTCCATTCACTGGGTGATCTTCTGTGTCTGTTTCTTGTCTTCTCTCCCCATTTTTCTCCTCCAAGCTTCACCAGGATTCGATCCCAGGGACCTCTGATGTGGGAGAGAGGCACCCTGTCACTTGCGCCACCTCAGTTCCTGATTTCTGGTGCATCTTGCCTTGACTTTCCCCTGTATCTCTCTTTTGTTGCGCCATCATCTTGCTGCCTGGTTCGCCGCGCGGGCCCGGCTCACCTGCTCACCTTTTTACCAGGAGGTCCCAGGGAGCGAACCCGGGTCCTCCCATATGGTAGACAGATGCCCAATCACTTGAGGCACATCTGCTTCCCTGGACATATGTTTTAATCCTCTTGGATAGATACCTAGGATTGGAATGGCTGAGTCACATGGTAATCCACGTTCAACTTTTTATTGCCAAACTCCTTTCCAAAGTGGCTAAGACATTTTACAATCCCACATGGAAGGATTTTAAGCAGTAGGGAGACTTGACTTGAATGGGGTTTGGGGAAGCCCTGAGGTGTCTGGGAGGGGCTGCTGAGCAGAGACCAGGTGTGGAGGGTGGGGGGAGAGAAGGGGCCCAGGCGTATATGGAGGCAGCAGTGGCCTGGGAACACCCCATACCATCGCCCCTTGCTGCATCCACGTCTGTAACAGAATGGGGTGGACAAAGTGAGTGATGAGCTACAGCTGGCCATCAGGGGACAGAAAGAAAAGGGGTCCAATCTGGGGCACCACATGTCTTTGTGCCCAAATGACCCCAACATTCAACTCCAAGGAGCCCTGTGGGGACCCAAATTAAGACACCCATCCCCACCAGCCTCCGCCGGAGGGAAGGCAAGACTTCCAGAAGGCTGTGTGGAGAGAGCCCAGGCGGTGGTCGCAGTGGGCTCCTGAGAGCGGCAGTTCTGAGAGCCGCACCCTTGCCGAGAGGGAACCTGGGGCCAGGGGGCTGCTCCCTTCCCTTGGGGGTAACGGTGTCCTGTATGAAAATAAACTTCAACACAAAAGGCCATCTCCTGAGTCTCCAGCTGGATAACTGGGTGGAAGGCAGGGCCAGACACTGCATAAGGTACTATTATCCCCATTTTACAAATGAGGAAACTGAGGCAGAGGTCAAGTGTCTCGCCCAAGGTCACAGCGCCTGAGTGGCCAGTCCTAGAACGCAAGCACTCTGGTCCTGAACATTACCCTCTCTCTCTTACCACCCGATGAAACCAGTAACATGAAATCAGTAACGCCTCGGCACTCACAGTTCTAAATGCCCAGAGGGCTGGTCTCAGCCACAGCCCTGGAGACGGGGAAGCTCCAAGAGCAAGGCCACAGCTACAGTGTGGCCCAGAAGCAGCAGGGAGAAGCCAACAATTGGGACAGAGGAGAACCAGGAGGCATGGCGCCTCGAGTCTCTGGGTGTGTGGACAGACGGCCATGGCCTGGGTGCTGGGGACGGACCCACAGGGCCACAGACCTGGACGCTCGCTGGAGTGCTTTCAGCCCTGTTATTTCCACCTGCTGGTGGACCCGTTAGTGGATCCATCAGTCTGGCAGGTCACCTTGAAGAATGGAATGGAAAGAACGTCTCACCTAGTGAGGGTCAGCGTGGCTTTGTGAAGCCTTGTTTCAGTCATATATATTCACGTATCTGTACTGTGCTGCAGTGTAAAGCGATTTTCTTAACATGGGCTTTGTCCAGAAACAAAGGAGAAACATTATTATTACTAAACAAGCTGTAGTTTATCCCTACGGTGGAATCCACTGCAGCTCTGACAATGCATAGTCTAAAGCTATGGGCAATAACATGGACAGATCTCTCCAAAAACATCATTTTATGCAGAAAAAAAGCAAGTCACAGAAAAATACTTACACTATGGCTCCATTTATACAACTTGAAGGCAAAACTACACAGTTTTATTATTTAGGAATACAAACTCATGTAGCAAAACACTGAGGAAACAGAGGGAACCATCAACCCGAAGTTCAAGACAGTGGCTGCCTCTGTCAGCAGGGTGTGGTGGGTGCGGCCAGGGCGAGGCAAATGAATATCTGGCTTGTTAATATTCTTTAGACCAAACCTAGACGTTTCATGGGGTCTTTTGCATATGTGACCTACTTCACTTATAAAATATAGAAAACAGTGTAGGATGGACCAACGCTCCCATTTTACAGACAAGAACACTGAGGAGCCGCCTAAGGTGGCATAGCCAGGAGGGGCTGAGTCAGAGCAAGACCCCAGGTATCCTGCCTCCAGTTAGGGGACCTGGGACTCCCAGTCCTCTGGGACACTCTTCGCTTTTTTGAGCACAGACCCATGGCAGTCTGGTGAAGCCAAAGGACCCTTCTCTGAGGAATGTGTTTAATGAATCAGAATAAAATACGGAGGATTACAAAGGGAACCGATTATAGAGAAACACTCTTCTAGCAGCGGGCTGAGACCAAGGGAATTCAGGGAGCGGTGCCTGTACACAGTAAGCACTCAATAAAGGTCAGGGGCGATTTTCACCATTAAGATTAGATGTTGCTTCCATGTCCTTGGCCTCCAGTTGATGCTGAGGAGGAGGAACCAGGGACCCACGCCTCGGGGGAGCCCCTCCAGGGCCTGAACTCAGCGAGGGACACTGCCCTGAGCCTCAGGCCCCTAGAAGTACTGCCGCTGGGGAGGGGTTATCCAGAGAGCTGGTCCCTCAGGACAGAGGGGAGGGAATAGGGTAGGCTTTGCCTAGAGACAGGGAGGGGAGTCCCAGGGGAGAACACAAACCCGTCCCAGAACGGGGGCGGGGGGGGGGGGGCTGCATACACTGTGCCTCCGGTCACATGTATTGCCAATGGGCAGAAGTAACATTTAATGGGCGCCTCTTCTGGACCAGGCAGCCTCCACACTCCATATAACTGAATTTAACCAAATGTCCGCTCCATGACCGCACGTAAGTATGAATTATACCTGTAATTTACAGACAAAGACACTGAGGCTCAAAGATGCAATGACCTCAAAGAATCAATACCCACGCCAGGTCTCCCTGGCTCTAAGAACCTCTAATCCAGGCCAGCAGTCACTCGCTCATCCCACAAATCTTTCTTAGGTTCCATGTACTGTGGCAGGCGCTGGAGGTGCAGCAGAGAACAGCATGGACAAAACTCCTGCCCTCCGGAGCCGAGCTCAAGCAGCAACCAGACAGTAAGTGCATCCCAGGGCTGGCGGGATGGAGCAGGTGACCGAGCCGGTCTCTGTCCCTGCCAGTCGGGTTAAGAAAGCAGGGAAGGATGGATACGGTTCATTTTAGGGATGTCCCGTTGAAATTACTAAACTTTTACCAAGGGCCGTACTTACAGGAGGAAACTTCAGCTATGTGGGAATCCCCCAAGGCAGTGACATGGTGCCTCTCCATGGAGCCGTGGCTCTTCACCCTGTCAGCCTCCTGGGAGGGCTGCTGATGTGCAGAGGCCAGAGCCTTCGCTGCGAGGAAGAGCAGGTGGCAGCCGGGCCTCGCTGCCTGGCAAAGAAGCATGTGGCCCCACTGCCTACAGCACCATTCCTTCTGAGACACAAGGTCTGGGGGACCCACAGTGGCCCCCAATTTCACCTTCTGGCCAGCACCTCTCCTGGGCTTTCCAGAAAGCCCCACCCATCCAGAAGTCAAGTCTCTCATCTAGAAGTAACTATTGTTACAACTGGGCTGAGGATGCCTCCTTAGTCCTTCTAACTCCAGTCTGCAAGCCACCAGCTAATAGTCACCAGCATCCAATGTCCTCAGAAAGCCAAACCAGCTTTAGGAGGTGCATTTTACTGCTGAGAGGCTCATTAAGTGACATGCCCAATACTGCACAGACTTTAAGGGGGGGTGGGGGCTGTGAGATTCAAATGCAGGCCTTGCAATTTCTCTTTCCGTTACCCACACATCACTCAGAGACCAGGGACCTGCAGCGTGCCCCTCCAGGTCCATTCTCCCTGCTTCCCCACCCTGATTTCTGTTCCAGCAGGAGATGAGAGGGAGGGCTACTTATCACCCCACCCCCTACCCCCAGCTCCTCCCTGTGGGTCACCCAGGCTGTACACCCCACCCCCTACCCCCAGCTCCTCCCTGTGGGTCACCCAGGCTGTACAACTGTGTGCCAGGAAGCCCTCTGCACACAGCGGCTCTGTCTCCAGGCCTGGAAACCACCCCTAGTCCTGCCCACATTCTGGTCATAGCCCCATTACTAAGCTCTCCCCCAGGTCCCCAGTTTGGGTGTGCCATCTGCTTCCTGCTGGGCCCTGACTGAGACAGCAGGAAGTGCCCAGGTTGGGGACTCTATATCCGCTGATGGATAAACCAGGGCCTCTCTGCAGCAGTAACAGGGCCTCTGAGACATCCCTGGAGGGGGCTTGGGCAGAGGGGGCAGGGAGAAAAGGAAGATGGTTGAGACCTGGAAGGAGCTGGTAACAGAAACTACAGGCAAAGCTTTGGGGTCTCAGATTTCTCTTTGAATTAACCCGAGTTAACCTTGGGAAAATGGGAAAAGACCACAATGCTGAGAAACTGGGCCTGGGGGAGGCCTGTGGTGGGGAAAGAGGTGGGGAGGACTTAGAATCTGGGCTTCAGGCCAAGCAGGGCCCCTAGTGCTGCTCTGGAAACTGTAGCCTCTGCCACAGGCTGGGAATGGAAGCAAGGCGGCCCCTTATAACAAAGGGCACTTGCACATGAAGCTGGGAGGGGTGGGACTGATGCTCACCCCGTCTCAGGAAGTCGGCCAAGACTTTGGGGAGGGGGAGATGCTGCTGCCACATGTTGGTTCAGACCCTCTTTCCCTTTCATCCTGCTTGGTACAAGCATCAGGTTTGATGCAGGGACATGGGGCTGTTCAAGGTTTCCTGCTTCACCTCTGCGGGGAAGACACAGCGGGCTGGGTGGCCAGATTCTGAGCGGCAAAGAGCAGCAGAGAGGAGACTCTTCTAGGGGTGGGTCAATGGGACATGGATTTTCTTTCTTCTATTTTTATGTATTTTTCTAATCCTCAAAAACTGCATGCATTCATTGTAGAAAGCAGGGAAATTCTGCACTGGAGAATTCTCAAAAAGGCAGACAGCACAACCTTCTGAAAATTGGTAAGTCTGAAATGGACCAGGATCGAGGACTTGCAGCCTGGGCCTGGAGCCCAGGGCCTGTTGGGGACGTCACTTTCCATCTCACTTTACAGCACAGGAAATGCTCAGGAATGCGTCAGGGTTGCTGGCACCTGGAGACAGGCTGGCACGTGGCCAGCGTCTCCACGACATTCAGGGGTGGTGAGCAGGAGGACAGAACCCCTGCGTGAGCGCTCGCACCCGGCTGAGCCCTCTCTCCATGCAAGGATCGCAGGGGACCCAGCATGCTGTTGTCACCTGCTTTGTGAAACCATCCCTGCAGGTCTCCAAATTCTTCACCTTCAAGAAAGTTCACACCCTTTAACGATGGCAGGAGGTTCAGAGCAGGAACATAGGGGCCAGGTTGCCTGGTTCAAATCCCAGCTCCGTCACTTATGGCTGTGCATCCTGGAGCAAGTCACTTCCCTAATCTGTGCCTCAGTGCCCATTCTGCAAAGTGGAGATAATCAGCATCTTCTTCATGGGATTACTGTGAAGAGTAAGGGATTTAGCGCACAAAAAGGGCATGGAACAGAGTGAGGCACACAACAAGTGCTGGGTCGGTGTTAGCTTTGACCGTGGACATCTTTCCATTAATTACATCACTATTTTTAATGTCCTCTGTATAAAACCATCTCAACCTTTCTGTGACAATGCCACAGATTTAATCTCAGAAAATTTTCTTTCAGCATGGTCTCTGGGGAGTCAGGGCTGAGCACAGAGAGAGGAGAGGAATGAAATGGGCACAGGACATCTAGATGATAAGTGTAACATGTACACCATTTAATCCAGGGGTAGGGACCCTAGACAAAATGCAGGATACCCAGTTAAATGTGAATTTCAGATGAGCAATAAATAAAATTTTAGTATAAGTATGTCCCAAATATTGCATGGGACATACTTATATTAAAAATTATTCATTGCTTATCTAAAATTCTAATTTTACTGCACACCCTATATTTTAATTTGCTCAATCTGGCAATCCTATTGGTGGGGTTAGCATGGTCATTCCCATTTTATAGATGAGGAAAATGAAACTCAAAGAGGTTAAGTAAATTGCCGGAGGTAATGGCCCAAGCAGGTATTCAAAGGCCATGTTTAGTCTCAGCAGCACACTGCCTCCCTCAGGCTGCACCCCTGCTCACAGAATCGGGGACAGAGCCAGAGAAATTGAGCCCTCCTTCACCTGCGTGCAATCAGAACATTCTCCTCAGCACCTGGCGAGGGAGCCTGAAGAAAGAAGAGGAGCTAATACTCCCCAAAACCAGCGCACCAGGGAGCCTTCCTGCGGGAGGGGGGCACCCAGCCAGGGGTAGGGGCTGCCAGTGAGGGCTGGGGTCAGCCAGGGTGACACCCACATGCTTTCCAGGAGCTGCCCCTACCTGGGGCTGGGACCCGAAGCTGGAGGCCAGAAGCCCAGGAGAGAACTCAGGAAGCCCCCCAGAGGTGCTGAAACATTTCCACAGAGAGGAAACTTTTTTTTTTGAGGTACCGGGGCTGGAGATTGAACCCAGGACCTCCCATGTGGGAAGCAGGTGCTCAACCACTTAAGCCACATCCACCCCCGAGAGGAAACTTGAGAGGAAACTTGGACGTGAGTGCAGCTCTGACAGAACAGCAGAGGCGGCCAGGCTGGCCTCTCTGAGTGCGGGGGTGGGCCCTTGAGCCCCAGCAGCAGCCCCCATCCCCACCCCAGGCTCACAGAGGCTCCTCCCAAGAGCTTGGGCAGGATGGCCTCGCACACACCTCCCCAGGAGGGCCCCGCCTCTGCCTCCTCTCCAAGGTGGGATCTCACTTCAGTCATTCTCAGCTCTATTTTTACTCGAAGGTGGCAAGGAACGGCAAGAGTTCAAAGCAGGATAATCAAGTCACCTGACTCACGCCTCTGCAAGACCAGGAGCCATGGCTGACCTCAGGGCTGGGAAGGGTGCCAGAAACCCCTGGAGGACTTCTTTCAGGGCCAGGTATCCTGGGCTAGCGCCCACTCCCCACTCGTGACTTCCCAAGGAGGTGACAGTTCAGGCTTATCCTACTTTGGACAGGAAAGGCAGGGGTACCAAAGTAGGAAGGGGCATGGAGTGTCTGGGGACCTTTGACGAATTAAGTGTGGCTGGAGGGTTGGAGTGTGGAGGGAGCAGCAGGAGAAGAGGCTGGAGATGAAATCTCCATGCTGTGCTAAGGACTTTAGGTTTTATCCTTCAGGAAGGGGGGGAGGTGCTGAACTGGTGGTAAGTGAGGGACTCAGTCAGATGCTGGAGGAGGACGGCTGAGAAGCTGAGAGGCTGAGAGGATGGATGGCGCAGGAGCCTACGTCCTGTGGTTCTTGGGGTCAGTGGGCATCACCTGGAGCTTGCTAGTAATGCAGGATCTGAGGCCCCACCCCAGGCCTGCTGAATCAAAATCTGCATTTTCACAAAATGCTCAGGTGATTAATTGACATGCTCCAGTCTAGGTGGGGCCAGGAATTGTGGCTGGAAGAAGGATGAAGTGGCTGGTTTACTCTCTCCCATAGCCTTCTCTAGAAGGCTTTCTGCCCTCTTCCTCCTGGCTCCAAGATTCTTTTAGGCAGCGCTTGTGTCAGAACAACCAGCCTCGGCCCTCAAACATTTCCTTTCTTCATACCTCTTCAACCAACCACAAAGCATTTCCAGAGTCTTAGAAAAGGGAGAATCACTTGGTGAAGTGTCAGTCCCCAAACTGGACTGGGCAAGCACAGACACTTTCCAAAACTAGATGCCCGGGCCCCCACCCTAGGAAGTTCTCAGACAGAAGGCCCTGGGATTTGGGCAACACTGGTAACAAGCACAAGTCCAGGCTTCCAGACAGACAAGGGTTTATAAGCCAGCTTTGGCCTTAAAAGGTTGTGGAATCTTAGGAAAGCAGTTTAACTTCTCTAGTTTTGAAAAAAAGTTTCCTCATCCCCGAAATCAGGACAGAAATAGTTGGAATGGCAGAGGGTGACTGAAGAGTAAATGGGATATTGTTTGTAAAGTGCCTGGGGCAGTGTCTGGCACCCTATAAATGGCAGCCTTTGTCATTCTTCTTCATGCCTCTAAGGAGTTTAAAGTCTGGCAGGGGAGAAAAGACAACAAGAGTGAAACACAAAACAGGTAAAGGCAATAAAACAATAGATAAGAGAGTGCTAAATGGTGGCCCCAAGCAAGCAGGGTTCTGAGCTAGGGATGTCATGGAGACAAGCTATAATCAAGCATGTAAGGAAGGCTTCCTGGAGGTGATGGTACCTGAGCTGAGCCTGGAAGTTGAGCAGTTCACCAGCCCACAGAGATTTGCTGTGGGATGGTGAGGGGCCTTGCTGGCTAAATCAGGGTAATAAGTTGTGCTGGGGATGCTAGTAAATCAGAATGGCTAGTGAAGAGGGTCACCAAGCATGGGGAGTCTTGGCAGCAGTTTGGATCATATGTGGTGGGAAAATCCTCCACAGAAGGTTTCTGGGCAAGGAAGAGGCTGCTGAACAGGGGTTTTGTGTAGCCATGGCAAATTGGAGTGGTGTCTCAGGTTAGGGAGGAGGTTTGGGGCCACAACAGGGTCCCCAGACCAGAAGCACCTCTTCTGACATCAAGTTTGGGTCCCATCCTTCCTTTCCAGGGCACAGGAGATGGAACCAGCTCTCACATTTGTCCTGTAAAGGTTCTACACCAAAAGATGACACATGACACCCACTGGTCCACCCAGGTGGGCATCAACCAGATCTCCCAAAGGGGATAACGTTTGCCAGGATCTGCCACAGAGTCTGCAAAATGCTTGTGGCCTAAATCCTGGGACAGCAGCCCTTCCATGTGGGGGGTGGGGTGGGGAGAAGGGATACACCAGCTGGTCTCTCATTAGCCCTCTCAATGAGGCGCTAGAAAATTAACAACCTAGGTGTTCTGCTCCATTACCACCACCATTGCCCTTCAGGGGAGGAGGGCGGCAGGGAGGGCATGGGATTTGTCTGGACAGAGGCACTCACAGAGACCAGAAGCCTGGCCTTCTGCCACTCAAGGAAGGGGGTGGGCAGGGGACAGCAGAGGAGACCCGGTGTGCCCCATGTCAGGAGTCACCAGCAGGGGCCACTCTCTCTCAGCCTTAAAATGCAGGTCAACCTTGCATAGATTGGCGGTAAAGATGGAATAAGATCATGAAGGGAAGAACACTAGCTCCCTCAAGCCTGGTGCCCATTAGATGTCCAATCATCTGCTTTACTATTGTTATTTTAATTGGGAAATAGGCTCAAAAGAGAGATGTGTCAGTGGTTGCTTTTCACCTGGCCAGAATCTGGAGCGACAGGAAGGTCTGACTTGGTTCAGAGTTTACGGTCAGTCCCCTGAGTGGGACCCTGGAGCCTTGCTACCCAAAGAGCAACAAGCACTGGCACCACCTGGGAAATTCACCAGCGGCCGCACTGGTATCACCTGGGAACCTGCTGGAAATGCAGCATCTCATCATGGCCCCTCCCAGACCTACCGGAGAATGAGAACCTGCATTTTAACAGGATCCCCAGGTGGTTCATATGCACATTCGGCTAGAGAAGCTGCTCTAGTGTATTTGATCCTAAGAGAAAACCACCATGGCCACCATTGAAAATCTGGGGCCCTGAACTTTAGGGAGATGTAAGGAGAGGACACTAAAATGGAAGGCCTTTGATTAGCAGCTGCTTGCTTGCCACACTACATTAAATTATGCTCAGTCACATGCTGAGAAATGTTTCCTTTCCTGATTCCTTTCAGTCTTTCCTACTATTGGTCCTAGCATGTCTTTAACATCCCTGTATCCTCTAACTCCCTCTTAAACAAAGAAACAGGAAGCTCAGGTTTCCATCCTTCCAAGAGCAACAATGTATAACAAGAATCAAATAACGGTGTTTAGTTTTCACTGCATTTATCTGTATGGCCACTTTTTTAGGGGGGGGGGGGTTTAAAAATTTTATTGTGAAAACATATTTGCAACATAACATTTTCCATTTTATCCACTTTCAAGTATACAACTCAGTGGTGTTAATTAGATTCACAAAATTGTGCTACCATCTCAAGGCAAGGTAGGATTTTACTCCAACTTTAGCACCATTTTAGACATTATCGAAAGCCCTCCCCCCTTTTTTTTTTCAAAAATCCTCACTTCTGTTCTTTTGTGTGCTGTGAGAAAACTAATAGTGTTTGGAGATTTTATGCAGGTGAAGCAAGGCATGTGGCCTTCATCTGAACCCATTCTCTGGGCAGTTCATATTTCATCCTACCCAACTTATTATCTAGGAGCTCTCAAATGCTGATCAATTCAAAGATTGTATGGTCACTTTTTATTTATTGCAAGCGATACAGGTTTTCCATTAGTTTCTTTTGAAATTTTATATTTTTTAACTAGTCAATTTGAAGAAAAAAATATTAAGTCTTTGATAACAGAAGTGCGTGAGTATGGCAAAAATTGCAACAGCGGTAGATAAATGACTAAAGTTTGGTAAGTTGTTATTCCCTAGGGTTAATAAGAGCCCTTTCAGATGGCCTGTTCCAGCGTTTTTCATATTGCAGGTCAGGAAATTAATGCAGTAGGTCATGGCCAGCACTTTTTTTTTCTTTAAACAGAGTGGAATAAAATGGAACGGAATAGAAGGGCATAAAAATATGGTGTATCATAAATGTAATAGAAAAGGTAAGTACTGTTTCATGAAACGTTTGTTGTGTGTGTGTACTGGCTTACAACGCACACGTATATCTCATTCTGGCACAGCAGAGGCTGGGGCAGCAGGTTCAGAGATGGAGGAGAGGGATAAGGAGCTATGAAAATCCTATGGGCAACTGAAATTCCCCATCTGTGCCCCTACAAAAAGGTTAATGACTGAGAGGGTCCCTACACCCAACTAAGCAGTGGTTCCTAAAATTGCCCGCAGGCTCAGTGAAGGAGGTAAGCTGCCACTGAGGGTCACTTTTACGTTCCTTCTTTAGTTCTCAGCACTGGGAAGAACTGTATTCCCCCTAAAACTCCCCAGGCACGCTTGGTACAAGGAACTCTCCAATGTTCTGGTCTTTCTGGTCTCAGCCAAGGGATGGGGTGAGGTCTGTGAGGTGTAAACCCCCAAGCCCAGGCATCCCCTGAGGGCTGACCTCTCATTAGGGTACTCTCTGGGGCTGGGGACTTTAGGGGCTGTGAGGAGTGGGCTGGAGGCTCTGCACACCCCACCCCCTCCATCATTAACATGCTGCGGTGTGGGTGGGTGAGTTTAAATACAGCAGCAGATCTGGGCCTCGGCAAAGGACCTTGGTATTCAGTGGCCTGCTTTATGGCTGAGGACTCTCTATTTTCCTTTTGAAACTGTGGAGGTGAATTTAAAAAGGCCCGAGAGCAGGGCCAGCATGCTTGGGCCCTGCCAAATCCCCTCCGCTCCCAGTCTCCACTTCCTTGCCCCTGGCCCTGTGCTGCTCTGGAAACCAGGCCTTCTCTCCCCTATTCTCTCCCCTCCTCCTTTATATGTTTGTTTGCCTCTTTATTAACAACCAGCCCGACTTGCCAATAACCCCAGGGACAAGATAATGCTGAGATATGGGCCCCCAAGTGCATTCCTTGGGATCCTCCCTCAGGAAGAGGGAACCCAGTTGGTGAGCACTTACAGGGCACTGAATACCACGGAGGGCACCGAGACCTAGTCTCCAGAGCTGTCATTCTATATTAGAGATGAGCCAGGCCAGTCAACCTGAGATACCAGCTGCCAAGGGAGGGGCCTTTGCTGCCACTGCTGTGAAAGGCAAGTTTGGGGGCGGGGGTGTGGAGGAGGGGACAGTTCAGGGCCAGTTCGACCTTGGATTCAATTCCTGGCTTGCACTCCAGCACTATGACCATGCATTAATCACTCAACTTCCCCAAGTCCCAGTTTCCGCCCTATAAAAAAGAGATGGGACTGCTAAGGATTGGCACTAATTACCTATGAAGGACCCAGCAGAGTGTTGACACATAGCAGGTGCTCAGTCAGTGCTGGCTGCAATCGTTATTGCTGTTGGAAGCCAAATGGGCTGGAGTCAGAGACCTGAGATCAGATTCCGCTCAAACCCGGAGATGGGCAATGACTTAAGCTCTGGTGGCCTCCGCTTTCTTATCTGTAAAACAGGGATCAAAACAGATACCCTCCTTGGGTTGTTATGATAATATAAGGAAAGTACCTGGCACAGCATCTGGCACAGACTTACAATTACGTTTTCTTCCATTCTTCCAAGGCCAAATGGAAAATCGAGCTCTTATGAGCTCTGCAGGATCGGTGGGCTTTCCCTTCATTGGGCCCAGTGGTCCTGAGAGGCCCAAAAGTGGAGTTTGCATACTTCTGCAGGACCCAGACACTTTCCCCAAACAGGGCTCCATTGCACCCTCAAGGGGGCGCTGTCACAGAGAACACAAAGCCATCCTGACCCCAAAACTCAGAGAGGGGCCTTTCTCCTAAGAAACTGGGCCTTCAAGGGACAAACTTATTCAAAACCCAAAAAGACGGCCTACAGGCAGTTAAGGCCAGGGTAACACGGAGCTGAACAGAGTGACTACACATGAGGAAATCAACTGCTGCTGTGGGGAGGGGATGCAATCCAGCCAGAGCCCTAGCTGGGCTTAATCACATAGCATCTCTGGTCTCCATGAACTTGCTCCATTAACCTCTCGCTGCTGCCCAGGAGGCAATGTCTTGGAGGAAGGGGTTAGCCCAGCACACTAATAGGATTAGCCCTTCCATCCTGTGAAGGTAATTATGGTCACATCTTTCTCCGACTGCACTGAGTAAATCTGCAGATCCCTAGTCAACATTGGGCTTTTCTAGGCAGCGCCAGCTCCACCGACAGTGCCAGCTCCACCGCGGTCAACGGCCTTGCTGCCTAGAGTGGCCAGGACACTGAGAGCTACTGACATTGGCCCACCCGGGGCACCCCAGTCACTCAGCCCTTCTGAGACCTTGCTCACCTTCAGCAAAATCCCTCCCCACATCAGCCATGTCCATCTATGGTCCAGAGGGACATGAGGGCATCAGAGACAAGCAGGGAAAGAAGGGAGAGGGGAACGGCACCTGGCCAATTAGATCACCACAGAAGCCACCCTATTGCCTCCACCGCCTGAAGACCAGGCTGTCATTTCTGTATGGCCAGTAAACCTGTATTTGTCTTTTGTTCTGGTGTATAGTGGGAAAGGAAGGGGCAGGAGGAGATGACAGGAATAAAGCATGGAGGCAGAGAACTGAGTAAAAGGACCAAATAAGGTCTGAATCTGGAGACTGAGAACCGGCTACACATCCAGAAGTGGTCAAAGTACCAGCTGGCCCCACCTCAAAGGGCTTTTTGCCAAATGCCTTCTCCAGTTTACCTGAGACTAGGGCTGGGCACCTATCCCTAGGCCCCATAGCGGTGTGCATCCTGTAGTCTGCTGCCCAGATTTCTTCCCACTTCCCCACACATAGGTCTAGACAGGGCTCTCACCCAGCTTCAGGGACCAACAGAACACTCCAGCTGCCAGCTGGGGCATCCATGGCTCCAACTGACCACATCTTGCCCAAAGAAATGCAAGCTGGGGCAGGCCAAGGTCACAAGTCAAAACAGCCTTCCCTATCCTAGCCCTGGAGACAGGTAAGCCAAGAGACCTGTCCCACTGGTATAAGCAGGCACTCGGGGGAAAGTGCCAAAGACCCTATCGGTAGAATGTGGTGGGTACTCCTCCCCCACTCCCACCCCCATGGATCACCTCGGTCCTGCACAGCAGAGACCTGGTTCCCACCCAGGACCCAGAGTTGTCCTGAAGCTGCCAGCTCCTGGCCAGCCCCCAAAGGGCTCCGGCTGAGCCAAACAGCTGCAGCACAAACACTGACAGTCAAGCCTTCCAATCACAAGCCCTAGAAACCTGCCGGCCTCCCTTGGGGGTCTCCGCTTCACTATGAGCTACTACAATTACCAGATCCACACACCAGCAAACTTGTGAATGAGCTAGTTAATGGATTTCTGGGATTTCTAGTGGAGCAGGGAGTAAAGGAGCCAAGAACCCAGAAGTTTTCTTCTCTCTCTCATACTCTATTATGTAACCAAAAAGTATCCAGGGCTTATTATACATGAGGCACTGGGCTTGGCACCCCCCAAGGACATGAGCTGATCCAACACTCCTTGCCTATCAGTCCTCTCACCACATTCCCAGCCCCTTCCAAACTCATCTGCAAGCCTTCCGGGGATCCTCGTTCAATCATAAGGACCATGATGAGCTGGTCAGCTGAGCAGTTCAACAAAGCTACTCCTCGTCAAAGCAGTTTAGAAACATAAACTAGTCCACATGGCACTCACAACAGATATTATAGTTTCACTTTACAGAGAAGTGTGCACAGGGAATGTACCAGAATTGCCCCAGAAACAGACCACACCTCTGACAACAGCCTCAGTCTTCCATCCTGATCCTGAGAGTGAGGCAGAATGGATTTGTCTCACCATCTCCATCTTCTATCCACTGAACAGTGGCTAATACTCCACCAGTGTTCCTGTCATTTCTTTTTCCAAAGAACAATAATGGCAGCAATCACAACAACAAAAAAATTCTGTTTCTCTGAGTAGATGACTTAATTCTTCTGCCAGCCCCACCTGAGACTCTAGCAGCCATGCCAATTATGGACTGGTGTTGACAAGAAGGAATAAATTACTGTGGCTATTGAGAGAACAAGAAAGCATCCACCTGCAGGTGCTCCCTAGTGCATCGGGGGTGGGCTGATGCTGCCCTGAACTGCTGTCAAACTCACACAGTCTGTTGGGCCAGCGGCTTGGCTGTGGCATGGCTACTGTAGGAATAAGATGGTAAACTGAGGCAGGCTCAGGATCATCTGGAGATGGGTGTGTAACCCCACAGCCCCAAATGCTTTTCTGGCCCTTGGATGGAGCACTGCATTTATGGGGAGCATGAAAATATCTACAAGAGATTGAAAGAGCCCTTGGAGATAGGAGTCCCCAGAACACTGTCTGTGGTTGGGAGGAAGAGTTAATAAGCTGCCTGGGGCAAGAGAAGTGAGATCCAAAAGGCAAGTTCTAGTAACAACAGATGGTCATGTTCCACTTCTATGAGGTCCAAAAAACTGCAGGCTTTTGCTTGGCTCAGTAGGGTTGATACGTTTGGGGCCAGAGCTGAATTGCTTAGGATAGAAAAGAGGCAGAAATGGCAAAGGAAGAGCCCACAAATGCAGCCCTCAGGCACATATTTAGACTTCCCACTTGAAGAGGTGATGAGTTATTAACCCACCTGGGTCACACATGGGACTCAATCCAGACCTGTATGGAGGGCTGTCTCCACTCAAAGGGACAGAGAAAGTTTCAGAGCTCCTCCCATTTGGGGGTTACTCTGCAGAACTTAATTTAATCCAACCTGATCTCATGGTATAGAAGAAAACATGGTATGGAAAGAGTGGAGAGTGAAAGACATGCAGGAGATAAGAAGATAAGAAAACAGCCCCACTGAATCAGACCAGCCCCAGAGAAAAGAATCTTGGCAAGGCTTTGAGTGGGGGAAGCTGGCATTATTCTGTTACTATAGGAAAATGAGTGGCATGAGACAGGAATGTGGAATGGCTGGAACCCTTACCTACCACAGCAGCTTATGGATTCCAGATAACCAGTCCCAGATCACACAAGGAGCGGGGACCCTTATCCATCTCCTTGAGTCAGAGCATCAGGACTTCTACAAGAGGGGAGAGAGATCTGCAGCCCGGCCCTTATCAAATGACCATCAGCTTGTAGTAGAAGTGGGTACACTCCTTCTGGCACAGAAGCTGAAGCCAGAAAGAATGACCTAACATATCCAAAGACAAGAAGCATGGGGGTGGGGACTGATTGGCAGCCTGGCATCTGAGCAAGAGAGAATTACTGACCCCAGTGGGCTCAGACAGAGCCTCAGCTGGCCATGCCTTGGCTCCAGGATGGGCCCCCAGTTCCTGCAAGAAACACAGGGGCTCTGTGGTCAGGCTGGGGTCTGAGTCATTGAGGCCACTTACTCTGCAGGACTATTTCAGGGACAGCTCTGGGACAGGTGACCAAAAGGATAGATGTTCCCACTTTATGACGTTCCAAGGCCTTAAATATGCTTGGGTATATCCAGGTGACACTTGGAGTCCTCCTCTTTGTCCTAGGGTACAATCTGAATTCCAGCTGTCACAGTTATGAGACCTAGGGTAAATAATCTGAGTTTCCTGAGTCTCTCTGAATCTACATGAAGATGAGACTACGTATCTTGCAGCATTGTGAGGTTTGGAGAGGATGGATGGAAAGTGCCTGGCACATAGCAGGCACTCAGAAGATGCTGTTATCTCAGTTACCAGGAGCAATGCTTAGGAGGAGCCTCTGCTCATGGGTCATTCACATCACTGAGAAGTCCCACCAGCCACCTGTGCACTGGGTCAACGCTCCTCACAATTCCTGATGGATCTGGCTTTTGTGGAGACTAGCCGCCCCAGGATTGTAAGCAGACAGCTTCCTGAGAAGCAGAGGGACTTCCTCTGGGAGCACAAAACCATGCTGCCAGGCAAATGACAGCCCGGGTATTTGTTTTAATTTAGGCTCTTGTCAAGAAGCAACTTCATGGCTAACAGCCCAAACATGACTGCACAGCACCTCCCCAGGAAGCCTCATCCTACGGCTCTCAAATAAGCCATTTTGGAGAGGGAGGCAGGGACTCTTCACGCTGCTGCCAAGTCAGTGCCTCCCCCACTCCCAGCCCACCTTCCAGGATGACCCAGGAGCACAGGGCCCAGGGCAGGAGCAGGGTAGACAGCTCAGGTGCCAGCCTGCCTGGGTCAGGGCTGGTGAGCCGGCACCCCCAAAGAGGCCCTTGGCTGAATTCTCTTTTCTTGTCCCACGTTCCTTCTGGTTGGGAATTTCCAAGGTAACCTCAGGCAATCTTGCCCCTGCTTCAGGAGGGGGTGGTGAGGTGGGGATAGGAAAACTTGGAACCAATCAGGCCGGGGAGTTTTTCTTCAGGGCAATGGAGAGAAAGCTAAAGACAGGTTTCAATAAGATCCCACACTTTGGGAAATAGGGAAACAGTACTGGGTTTTCCAAAGAGCCAGAAATATTCAGGAACATAAGTGGCATGTGAATATGGGCATTGTTATGACAGTTATTTGCAAGAGCACGGCTAAGAGATCTCTAATCCTTCCTTAGGGTCAGGAGCTGATCTGCAGCAGGGCTCTGAACAGATGTGTGCCCCCATTCACGCAGAAACACGTGCACACACAAACACAGCCGTGGGCCCTGACCTTCACCCAACGGTGCTGGCCTCTGCCAGGAGAGGAGCAGATGGAATGGCTGGGCTTGACGCAGGACAGATGCCCAGGGGATCTGGCTTTGCCCCTTTGATGTTGAAAAACCAAAGCAGAATGAACCATCACAAGAACTCCTGGGGGAAGGAGGATGGAGGGGGAAGATAAAGGGGGAGGAAAGGAGGCCTGAGAATGCTGGGGACCCAAGGGGATGCAGAGGTCAGGGCTGGCTGCTGGGTATTACAGAGCCTCGAGGGCAAGAACTCAGGGCTCAAAGCATCATCCTTGACCGCCTGCCCACCCAGATGACTATAACCAAGGAGCTGGAGCCAGGCTGACTCAGACTCTGGCTCCACCTGCCTCCCCCAACCCCTGCCTTGGGGCTCCAGGAGACAAGACCGTTGAGAGGGGGAGGGTCCCACTGAAGTGGATCTGCAACAGCTCAATCCACTTACTATTGTCCCCAGGGGCAGTAGGACCTTCTTCCTACCTCACCAAAAGTGCCTGGGGAGCTGTCTCAAGGGAGGGGTGGAACGAAGGGACGGGGCCTTTTTGGCCACCTAAGCAAGGTATGTGGGGGTGGGGGTGGGCTGAGGGAAGTGGCTCACAGCCGGGTCCAAGCCCCCAGGATACACCAGTGATCAGTTACATAGCCCCAGCGGCAGTGCAGAGGCAATCACATGATCGCGGCAGATTTGGGAGTGAGGGGGCGGAGATTCGGAGCTTTTTTTTTTCCTTCCTTTTTTTTCTGGAGGGGTGTGAGGGTGGTGGTGGTGGTGGGGAGGCTGGCAGGAAAGACTACTGAACCGGAGATTTTCAGCTCCTTCATCCAAATGGCCCCATGGAGATCTGCACCTACAGTCTTCCTTCTCGCCGATCCCACCCACACTCCGCAACACACAACGGCCCTCAGGACGTCCCCGAGGTAGCAAACTCGGGCGTCAAGGACTTTTCTCAAAATGGCCTTTCTGCTTCAGCGTGGACAGTGGGAGCAGCCAGTCGGAGAGCCGAGGCAGCACCCTAAAAAGGGCTCTCCCCTCTTTTCTATGGAAGTGGGGAGTGCTGGGTTACACAACAGGTGGGAAGGGGTGACAGCTCTCCTGGCCCTGTCGATCTCGTGTCCCCCGTCTCCCGAGTCGCTGCAAGTCCTCTCTGCGGACCCCATCTGCGGCGGATGGCCAGAGCTCCGCACCGCTCCCTGCACTCCCGCCGCGCGTTCCGCGGGGCACCTGGCCGGTGCCCGCAGCCCCAGCCCGCGCGGGTCGCGGGTTCCCGCCCTCCCGGGCGCACACTTACTGCTGTAGAGGGTGTCGATCCAGGAGAGGCGCGCCAGGCCGCGGTGGCTGAGTGGCTCCATGCCCGCGGCTCCGTGCGGCGGCGGAGGCGGCTGCTCGGTCAGATCGGAAACCCGACCCTCATCGCACAACAAAGGAGGAAGGGCGCCGGCGACCGGTGGGGGCGCCGCGAGGGGCTGCTAGCCCCGGAGGCGAAGTTACCGAGAGCCGGGGGGGGGGCGGGGAGGCAGGGAAACAGGTAGCAGGGAGGAGCGAGCCGGCGCCGCCGGGAGAGCAGGGGAGAGCGGGCGCAGGGAGGCGAGCGCCCCCGGGAGCTCTTCCGGCCCCTGCAGCCGCGGCCGGCGCCGCTGCGGATCGGCGAGCGGCGGTCCCTCAGCCCGCCCGCCAACTAGCAACTTCCCGGGGGCTGCGCCGCACTCCGGGGCGGGGGCCCGGGGCCGCGACCAATCGGCGCGAGGCTCCGCCGCGTCCCCCCCGCCCCACAACGCAGCACGCCCCCGGATCTGGGGGGAGCGCGGTGTGGGGAGCAGCCGGGGCCCCCACGGACGCCCAGCGAGAGGAGCTCCAGCTGCTGCTGGAGGAGTGGTCCCGTGAGGGTCCCGGGCGGCGGCGCCAGCCTGGCTCCCTCTCCTCGCCTCGCCGCGCTCACTAGAATTCTGGCAACCCGCAGATTGGTGCCGCGGGGAGACCTGTGGGCCCGCAGGGGTGACATCACCTGCCACCCCAGGATCTCTAAGCGCAGTTTCAGGGGCTGGTGAGGTGTCCAGGCCCCTCCCCAGAGGCGCTGACAGGGTTAATGGCCAGTGCCCGTGGGAAGGCGGGGCAGCCCTGGGACTCCTGCCTAGCAAACCTTAAGAGTGCCTCATCTCTTTAAACACCCTTGACCTCAGTGCAGGGCGGCGCCAGGGGGCAGCTGGAGAAAGGTGGTGAGAGTGGACTGTGGAGGAAGGAAAATCTCCCAGACCTGCTTCTCTTGGGCAGGAGGACAAACTGGGATACAGAAGAGGCTCCAGGATCTCCACTAGGTTCCTTCCAGGCACCTTCCCTGGAGGTGGAAGCACAGGCCAGGCAGTGTATGTGTGTAGAGTCACTTACAAGCAGAGGGACCTCGGCAGTCAGGACGCCTCAGAGAACAGACCCTTCAGAAACAAAATTCCCTCCAACAAAGACACCCCAAGATCAGTGAAGAGGTTGGGGGCCTTGGTGCCAAGGCAACACTCCCTTAGGTTCAGTCCAGTAGGATGCCTGGGCCAGGGCTCAGGGGCAGGGACTGGGGGTGGGATTGCAGGGGTGGGATGAGGGGTCAGTCTAGGGTGGTCCAAGGCAGCAGGAGCTGAAGCTCCTTCCCTGAACACAAGGGAAAGGGAGGCAGCGGGGCCCACCAAGGGAACTGCACTGGGCTTGGCAAGCTGGTTTCATCAGATAGTATAAGAGATAAAGAGTGTGGCGAGATTTCCTCCCCTCACCCCCCCACCCCCACCCCCAAGCAGCTTAAGGACAAAGCCTGCATGGGCACCCAAGAGGTACAGCTCACCATGGCCTTCATGGAGGGCAGTGTTGTCAGCACCCACAGAGCAATGGGGCGGGATGAGGGACACCTCAACATTCTAAACCACCACGGACCTAGCACTTTCTCAGGGTAGAAGCAGACTCTCAACCAAGATGCTGAGAGGAAGCCTGCACCCAGGCCCCTAAGCTGCTTGGGCAGATGCTTCCAAGCTGAAACTCCAGAGCTGCCCAAGAGGAGATGGTGACCATCAGCTCACAGCCATCAGTGCAAGCCCAGGAAGGGGCAGGGGGAGGTGCTCTGGGGTGCAGAAAGTCTCCATGGCTGGCTGGCTGGCTGCAGCAGGAGATTTTCAACCGAGAGGCCAAGGCAGTCCCTCCCTGGGTCCATTCAGGCTCCCCCACCCCAGGCTAGCCCTCCAGGGTCAGGCTCAGGCTCTGTCTTTTGCACCTCCTTTCCTGTTCAGCTGTCACCCTCCCACCCGTCCCTGACTTGCACACAAGATTGGGAGAGCCAGGCAGGCACCTGGAGTTTGGCAGGGAGGGGGGTGTGCATCTCCAGTGAGGCGCTCCAGAAATAGAGCTGGGATGGGAGCCGGAGCGAGTGGGCTCTGGGAGGAAGCAGGGGGAGGACGGTGAGAATGGAGGAGCAGAGAGGGCCCAGGGACCTCTCATCTTCCCACTGGGAACTCTCAGAAGGCACAGGACCCAGGAGAAAGGTGGAAACAAGAGGCATGAGCGGCCACCACCAGAGGTCACCAACCTGGCTAAGGAAGCAGGGGCACTGCTGCCTCCACCCCAACCACCCCCCCCCCACAGCCTGAGCTCTTTCTCCATTCCACGGGGATCTTCCTGATGGCCACATCTGGGTGCTGACTGTGAGGCCATGGATGTTTGTTTCTGCGTGAGTCACATACATTTGCATACATTTTACATTTTTATCTACAAAGGCTTGAACAAACTATTTTCAGCATTTTTTTTTCCAAGCAAAAATGTTGCAGTTGCTCTCCTTAGCGTTGCCATAGTTTGCTTTTCCCCTAAATTCTGTCCAAGTCTGTCCTCAGCCTCCCACTCCAGAAGACATTATAGGGAAGAGAAAGACAAATCCTAGAGGCTCTGAGGGGGAGCTCCTACAATAACCAAAAGCAAATGTCTACTGTGCACCTGACTTGGATCTTAGTGCTTTGTTTACGAGGATTAGCCAGATAAGCAAACTGAGGCACTGAGCAGCTGAGTCAGCCACCCAGGCAGGAAGTGGGGGCTGGGATTTGAACCCCCGCAGTCTGCTCATGCTCTTTCTTAGTTGCCACTGTATGCTGCCTCCACTGTCGGCCGGACTGGTAAAAGCAGGGTAGCAAAGGTCACTAGGCATTTTCTAGGCAACCCTTCCAGCCTGCTGCTGTCTCCACACACCTGTCTCGGACATAGCTGTTTCGGCAAAGTGCAGTTACTTCAAGATTCCCTCGATGCCTTGATTGGATGGTCTCCAGTCTATGGTCACACCACATGGCCTGACTCTAACCTCAGCACTGGAAACAGGTGTGTGGTCATTGAACAGCAGGGTGATTTGACCAGAACAGAAGCCTCCAGATTCCTGGCACTGGGGGCAGAGGGGAGGGTGGGGAGACCGCACACCTGGGAAAGAAGGAGTTAAAGAATCATTTTCATCTGCCTTTTTGCCACAGGAGATGAAACTGTGAGATGTTTCACCATCAACCCCAATCTGTGAGAACAGCAGGGAGGTTTTCACATGGACAGACTGCCCTGATTCAGCAAAGTGCAGACCTGCCCCTCCACCTCAGGGCACTGAATCAGCACCCATCCACTGCCGCCTCCAAGTGGCAGCTAACCACTTGCTCTCTGTCTAGTCCATTGGGCCAACTCCCTCCACCTTCCCAGGCCCTCCTGCCTGTGCATGCAGGCCTTAGCATCCCCATCACCTGTGACCTGCCTCACCACCCGGATTTAGGGGCAGGTGGCACTGCCAGGAACACAGGGCTGGTTGAGGAGCTAAGTGGGAAGGAGATGCATCCCATTCTGATGTCTGTGGCCCTGGCCTTAACTCTCAGGTGTTTGCTACTTGCTGTCTCTCCAACAACCAGCTCCTGCTCTACCAGCCACTTGACCAAAATGGAAAAAGGGTGACTGTGCTTAGAACCCAAACTGGGTATCTCCACTTTTCTTCCCTCCTCACCATTAGCAACCCTCTGCTGCACACAGAGGGAAGGCCTGGGAATCCCTGCTTCACGAATCTCCAAGAGGTCACTGGGGCTGAAGAGGAAATCCATTCACCTCGCCCCACTCTGTACCACTGTATGCAGAGGCTAGATGCTCAGGTGGTAAGGGAGGGGCAGGCCTCCACATTCAAATAAAAACACACACACACACACAAAAACCCTGAGTTTGCCCCTCTCTGGCAGATCAGCTCTTTTTCACCAGTGGCTGACTAAGGCTCAGGTAGACCTCCAAAGCAGCTATACCCACACCATGCCCCCAGATCAGCCTTCTGCAAAGCCCAGCAGACTGGCACTCAGTAACACAAGTTGAATAATGAACTTAATAACAGCTAGCATTATGGAACGCTTAAGTGCCAGGCACTGTTCTGTGTGGTTTACTGAGATTAGCTCACTTAATCCTCACAATAAAGCAATGAGACAGGCACTACTACAATCTCCATTTCACAGAAGAAGAAATTGAGGCACAGAAAGGTTAAGCCACTTGCCCAGCTGGCAGGCGGTAACACTTGGAAATGAACCCAGAGAGTCTGAAGCTAGAGCCCAGGTGTGTAATCTCTGTATGGGCTGCAATGAATGAACACATTGAATTAGCAGAATGAAGTTAAACTCAGGAAGAAAGAAATGGGAGCTACCAGAGGAAAGCCAAACAGTTTTACCCCAGTAACTCCTGAGGCCACTAATGATTAAGCAAAAAGAGAACTGGTTCCGGAAAAACAAAAACAAAAACAAAAACACACATAGCTCAAAAACCAGCATCTCCCACAACCTGGTAGAAGACCCTGGAGATAAACTGTCATTGCATGACAGTCTCCCAAACTGCAACCCCCGCCTCCATGCCTCGGGCTGGTCTCGAACCTTTCTGGCCTCGGTTTCCCTGTTCCAGCTCTGTAGAAGGAGAGCATCCAGTTGGATCAGGTAGATGACCTCCACCTCCAGGCTTTCTATCAGCCCATAAACTTTTGCTTCTTACCAGACCCTGGGGTGATTTGGGTAGAGTAGAGGTTTACTGCTCTGAGATTCACCCTCATTGCCACAGGCCTTGCAGGAAGAAAATTCCCCAGGCCTCCCTGGTTCTGCCTAACAGTTGTGACCTCCTGCCCTCTTCCTACCAGCCTCTTCCCAGCCTCCTCACTTTTCCAGCAGACAGTAGGGCCCTGCAGGCAGCACAGATGACCTCAAAGCCCTCCCCAATTACTCATTTCTCTACCAAAGTTTTGTGTCATGGGGAAGATCCATAGCCCTGGCAAGATGTAGACCAGATCCCTAGAGAACTGCACTGACCCCCTGGCTGCCCCTCTCTGTCAGGAGCAAGCACGGTGACACCCAAGTCCCGGCAGCGGTGGCACTCACTTCACATACGCTGCCCTTCTCACGGCCAGGGGCCACATCCTGCCAGAAAGAGTGGCCGCCTTCAAGCCTTAGATTATATAACAAGCTGCAATTCCAGGAGGGTCTTGTGCCCAAGCCCCAGCTAAAGCAGCCCTCAGCTGGCATGGCTCAGGTTGCACCACCCAGGGGTCAGCGTGAGAGTTTTCCTGGAGGGTGAGTCAGAGGGCTCAACTGCAGGGTCTGGAGTCCCCTTCCTAGTTGACTTACCAAGGAGTCCCCATCAGCATTTGGAAAGATGCCAGCAGAAGAGGAGGCAGAAGGATTCGCCAAGTCCCCAAAGCCCAGAGATAAATTTCAATAGCTCCAACTTTATCAGCTCCAAAGGAAGTGGGGGCACGTCCAGCTAGGTCAGATCTCACATACAGGTCCTCTGTGTTCCTGTGGTCACCGTTCCTCTGAAGCTGGCCGTGCTCCTGGCCTTTCAGCCAGAGTTCTGCAGACGCATCCAGCCCTGCTCTGCTCTGCCAGGAGCTCTGACGCCACCGGCCAGGCCCAGGAGTGGCTGCAGGGGCTGAGGGCAGGCTGTCAAGGGGACTGGCTCCAAGAGATGGCAGCTCAACACCCAGAAAGGCAAGGAGAGTGGAGCATCGGAGCCTAGTCGGTGGCGCTTGTCATCAGCGGAGCCTCGCGTCGTGGTTATTGTTCAAGTTTGCCGGTGTGTAGCCGTGTCTCTTTAAGAGCCAGGCCTCTTTTTAAAGCAAGTTCCCTCTGCAGTCAACTCCTGCCGCCACCAGTCCTGCGGCAGAGGGCGGGGCTCCCGAGTGCCATCTGGTGGCCCAGGAGAGCGTTGCCTCGGCCTCCAGAGGCGTCCATGCCGCCCTGGCCTTGTTCCAGCCAAGTGGCCTGAGAATGCCTGCACGAAAATCTCAGCGTCACCCACCAGATCCTGCCCAGGGCTGCAGGCTAGCATCGTGAGCGATGAGGCCAGGGAAGTCAAGGAGGAATGCCATTTGGGGTCAGGAGACAGCAAGCGCCCCCAACAGTGGCCTGGGGAAAATGACCATCTCACTGGACAACACCGTCTTTAAGATCCTCCCTAATGGTGTGGTTTCCCCATTCTCCCTGCTGGCCGGCTGCAGGGACCCAAAGCACAGCTGTACATACTCTGTCCCCTTAAACACTGGGGCAGGAGTATTTGAAAATGTGGGACAGCATTTGAGGTCGTCACAGTGGCTAGGGAGTGCTGCTGGCCTTGAGTGGACCTGCAATATGCAGATTGTTCCAGGGAATGCCCACCCCCAAATGCCAGTAGTGTTGAGAACATCACTCGGTTGGGGGGAATCAAAGATGGCTCCTTGGCAAGCTCACACCCCTGTTCTTCTTTCCCCCATCAGTGTTGCCTTTTGTGCTCACCCTAATTAATTTCACCTTTAGAAACTCAGGGGTGGGGAGAGGGGGTGGTCTGATCCAGCCACCTTCACAAGGGGCACTGTGCCCCTGGCAGCCTCTCCCCAGAAGCCTGCACATATACCTGCCTGTAGCCTGCCTTGGATCGTTATGACTCTTGGAAGGGAGGGGCAGACAGGCTGGCAGGCCAGCTGAGACCCTTAGCAAGTAGCAGACAGTCTCTGAGAAGAAATCATAGACTGTCAACCAACCCTCCTGCCCCCCAGGCCAAGGGACCATCCTGCCTGCCTTCCTACCTGGAAGACCCAACCCATCGTCCCTGCTCTCTGTCCCTGAGCTGTCCCAGGACATACACCTATTACGTAAGGCACATTCAGATTCTGATCACAAAACCCCACGACCCCTAATTTCCCTTCCCTAAGCTCTTTGTACCCTGTCCTGGGCTGGTCAGCTCAGTCTCATGAACTGGTGCCAAGGGCAGACGTGAGACAGCAGCACACGTGACAAGCGCTCTAATGAAAGAGAGTGGGAAAGGATGAGACTCTGGCCGTGGTGGCCAGTGGAAGCTGTACAGTGGTCATATCTGAGCTTGGTGGCTTGAGGGGTTCCAGCTCATGAGGCCAGTATCACACAGCCAGAGGTCAGTTAGAGGAAAAATTTTCCCAGTATCCCACAGCAATCAGAGGCCACTTTCCACAACAAATCTGACATGTCACTTCTCTCATGCTAAGACCCATCTGTGGCTTCCCACCATGGTCGGGATGAAGACCCCATCCTCTCTGTGGCCTTATAAGGCCTTGTAGCCTGGACCCTCCAGCCTTTTTCAGCTTCATCTGGCAGTCCTCCCCACTGCCTTTCTGTCCTCCACTCTCATCACTTTTGGGGGTGGGGAGAAGGATACCAAATTACTTTATTTGAAGAAATGAAAGAACTTGGTGGATGTTGATACAGCTTATAGAAAAAGTAAAGGTAAACCCATCACGCATGTTGTGACGTGGGGACCACAAAAGTCACCCCCAAAGGCTATGGAGAAGCCAGCCCAAGGCTTAGCTCTCTCATCACTCTTTCCCAGGGTGTGCTTGTCAAAGAGATACTCTGCCAAGCCAGAGTCCATCCTGTGCAGGTTGGTTACGTAGCCACCCAGCTCTTCGATGGGTTTCCCTGCTCATTCACATAATGAAGTCACACAGGTGGAGGCCAGTTTGTGCAGCTCCAGTGACTGATTCATCCCTTTTTCCAAGTGTCACACACTCCATTGCATCCAGCCCACTCTCTGGGCTTCTTGATGTCCTGAGGGATGACTCGGCCGCCTCGTTGTTTCTGCAGCTTCCTGAGTTCCTCAGCATGTCCCTGTCCTCGTGCGACGGGTGAAGAAAATATTTGGCAAAATTTTTCCAAGCCCCATCATCACGGTCAAAGTAGTAGGACATGGTCAGGTAGGTGGAAGAGGCGTAGAGCTTCTGGTTGATCGCGGCCTCCGGGTGGCGCCTCTGAGATGGGGACATGGTCGTCGTGGCGGGCAGCTGAAGAGCCTCTGCCTTTTTCCTCTAACCATTCAAGCACTGCTGAAACAGGAAACCTTGGCGACTCTCTGCGAAGACATCTGGTCTCATCTACTTTCTTTTAATTCATCTGGTGGATCCTGCTTTCTCCTGCCTCAGAACTTTTGACAAGCTGATGTCTGTCTAAACTGCTCTGCCCCCACTCTGCCTGGGTATCTCCTACTTACCCTCTTCATCTTAGCTTAAATATCACTTCCAGGAAGTTTCCCCTAACTACCAGACCAGGGAAGTGTACTTGTCTCCTTCAGAATATGCAGTGCTCTTGTAAATCATTCAGTTCCATCTCCTCTGCTAGACTGAGAACTCAGAGAGGGCAGGAAGCACATCTTTCTTGATCACCACCATAAACCCAGCACCTTGCATAAATATTGGTTTCAATGAATGAGTGTGCAAATGAATGAATGAATGAATGAATAATCAAGCTTGTTCTTGGTCACAGAGAGCCTGGAATGAGGGAGTAGAGATGCTCCTGCCAGCCCATCTCCACCAAATAAAAAAAAAAGAACTGTCTGGGCTGGTTGGAATGTCTTGTCTAGAATGGCCACACTCTCTGGAGGGATTCAGAAAAAACAACAGAACCCTAGAATAGGATCTGGGGCAGGAGAATTGCTGCTCCAATTAATTCTCTAACTGCTCTCACGAAACTCCAACTAAAAATTCCCAAAGGCACAGGCTCCCTTGCCATGCAGCCAGCATTCCATGCTGTACTCTTTTTTACCCAATCAGACTTCAACATGAAATAGAATAGAAACCCAGAAATGGTTCAGCCCACTAAGGGAACTTGGGTCTCAATTCTCAGGGTCCTTCTCCTGGCCTGTCCCAAATTTACAATCAATTTGTGGTTTTTTGTTTGTCTGTCTGTTTTTTTCTATCTGGTTGCGTCATCGTCTTCTTGGTGCATCACTTCGCTGTGCCGCGCAGGTCTGGGACGCCTTTTTTCTTTTTTTAACCAGGAAGTCCAGGGGATGGAACCCGGGCCCTCCATATAGTAAACAGGAGTGCAATTGCTTGAGCCACAGCCACTTCCCTCAATTTGTTTTTAGAGGAAGGAGGCAAAGTGTAGCTCTTCCCTGGCAAAAAGCAACCCCAGGGCACATGCCTATCCCGTCTCTCCTCCTAATTCCTGGAAGGTGGAAAGCTGCAAGCCTGTGAAAGGAGAGGCTTGTTGGCTAGGGTGATGCTGAACTCCTCTGCCCCAGGGGCTGCGGGCTGAAGCCGTCCCCCACCAGCTCCCACAGAATGGCTTCCATGCACCTCTCACAACGGACCCTCCAAACAGACAGATGGGAAATCTTGCTTTCAGTTCAATGATGGGAGAAGTGTGATGGAAGCTGACTTTGGGCCCCCTGCATCCCCAAGAACTTAGCTTGAGAGATTCTTTAGACTGCCTGATAGGTGGACAGACTGACAGACAAGGTTTGAGTGGACCCTCTGTGGCTGTGACTTGCCCTGAGCCACAGTGGCCACTGGGCAGGCCTAAGAGCCCCGGGGGGGGGGGGTACAGCGCCAGACTTGCCCCATCTTCTGGGCATCTGGAAAAGGGAAAGAAGGTTACTTTTCATTTTCCTTTCACCAAAACACAGAGACAAATGAAACGCCCAATTTTCAGTCAAGGTCTAGCTTGTTGGACCTTGGGTTTGTGACGGCCCAGAAAATGGCCCTAGATGGTCCTATAATTGCCTGCCAGCTTCTCCCCCGCTGCTTGGCACAGATGCTGTGGTGCAATGAATGCTCTGGGGTCTCTTCCGTCCCCTGAAATGGGGGGATCTGGTAGGAGGAGGTAGTGGCTTTCCATGAAGGGCAGTGAAATAATAATAAGGATGAGACCAAGTCTGGTCAAATGATTTTGCATTTATTAAATCATTTAATTACCCCTGACAACCCCTGACAGCTCCAGAACCCATGGCTTAGCCCCTCTCCACTCTACTGCCTCTCTCCAACAGAAGCAAAAGAGTACCAAACTGAGGACCACCCTGAATCCAGGTGCTGGCTCTGCCACTAACTTGCTGTGTGACCTCAAGGAACTCCCTTCCCCTCTCTGGGCCTTGATTTCCTCACCTTGGCACGAAGGGATGTAAGTTGTCCTGTCTATGATTCCCTGAAGAGATAAGAGGACAAGGCAGGAGCTGATAAGGGAGGAGAAAATCTCAGTTACCCAGTATTCCAGGAAGTGCAGTGGGTTTTGAAGGCTAGAAAAGTTATTCATTGGCTCATTGACTATTCCCTGAGCCCTCTATAAAACAGGGTTCCTCTGCCCAGGATGCTTTAGATAGTGGATCTGAGACATGCCCAGAATTCTCCAAGTGGCAAGGCAGTGGGACCCTGCCTGTGGTGTGGACAGGAAGTTGTGGAGGGAGGGGGCTCACCACTTCAGAGTGAGTTGATGGCTACAGGTTCTAGGAGGAAGGAGCAAATGCCCTGTGGCCTGGAGGATGCCTAGTAATGCACTGGCAAAAATGGTAGGGGCATGGGGGAGGACATTCTAGGTAGAGGGAAAAGAAACAGTGGCACAGAGGCAAAAATGGGACTCAGAGAGGGGAACTAGAATGGATGCCTGGAAGACACAATTCTTTCAGGGACTGGTAGAAAACACGCTGACTGTCGCTGATAGAATGTGTAGTCTCAGCATGCATGCAGGGTACAAAATAGCGTTTGCAGCTTTTCTTAGGTTTTTATAAAGAAGGTTTTCTGGGCTACCCCTGCTCCTCAACACATACACAGGGCTTAGGACCCATCTCCCCTCCCTGTGAGTTTGTGGGCGGAGGCACCCAACCCTGGAAGCCCTTCAGGCAATGCGTCTCTTGCTTCACCATTTATGTGTTATGCACTGTAATATGCCCTCTACGCTCACTCTGACATTTCATAGTCAGCGTCTCTATGAGGAAGGCATGGTCATCTTCCCCACTTCATAGAAGAGGCCCAAGGGCATGCCTCTAGTGAGTGGTGGGGCCAGGCTCATGCCAAGTTTACACTAGAGCCTAAACTCACAACCACCGCGGGACGGTGCCTCTTCCCCAGTCACGAAGCTCACCAGACACCCCCTCTTATGTTCACTGGTGAGGAGCCGTGTTGGAGGGCATGCCAGGAGCCCGGGCACCTAAAGCTAATATGAAGTTATCAGCAGAGCTCGTATAAGCTACTCTCCAGGGAAAGTGGCAAACAAGACACAGAGGCGCATTTTCATCCTCTTTCCCCTCAAGAGAAGTCTAGCTCTCAGGTCTTCCGCCTACTCTTTGGGCATGAGGCCTGTCCCTGTAGCACCCCTGGTGGTATGTAAGAGCACAGAAGTCTTAGCTAACCTCTCAGGGGGAACACGGGAGAAAATCGGGACATCAGCTGTAGGTCTGCCTCACCCAAGTCCCCCCCAAATTTCCATGTCTCTGCTGCCCCGTGCTTAAAGAGCACGAGTACCCTCAGCACTTCCTGGAAAATTCTCTGTTCAGTGCTCTGCAAAGGGTTAGAGGCTCTTGAGGAAGACACCACCACTTTGAGGCATAAGACATTCAGTTTCCCAGGTAAGGACCCCACACTTCTGAGAAACCTTCCCACAGCACCTCAAAGAGCGAGGTCAGACTCTAAGGAATTTTGGTTCCCTGCAGCGCCACCTGGGCACAAGCACTTTCCAGTGCTGCAGGGCTTATCCAATATCTGGGGCATCTCTCACAGGCCACCCCGGCCCTGCCCAGCCCGGGCTCAGCTGAGTATTTTAAGGAGTACTTTAAGGAGACTTGTGTCAGAGCCACCAGGAATCAAGGTCCTCTCAAGCTCTGGGGTGGGACATCAGGCTAGAGAGGGGGATGGCTGGGGCTTCCCCCTCCCCCAGAGCTGCATCAGCCTCTTGCTGAATGATTTCAAGTCTCTGTCCCTACCCACCCCTTCCAGGGTCAGCCCCAAGCTGTCCCTCTGTCTCCTAATCCTCCTGAAGTCTCAAGCTCTAAGGGTCTCTTTAGACTTTGGCCATGACTCAGGTGAAACCTGGTTCCTCACTCTGAGGCCCCTCTCATGGCCTAAAGTCTCCCAGACAACTCATTGCCCAATCCCCTTCATGCCCCACTGAGTTATTTTCCAGGTTCCTATTTCTGTCAGATTATGCAAGTTTCTTTCCTCCTGACAGCCACATGTACATCACATGAGGGGAGCCACAGGTCCCAGCAGAGGGGGGAAGGGTGCTGGGAGGAGACCCCTTTCCTGGATCCCAGATTGGTCCCCAGCGCCTTGGATGGCAGCTCCCCACCCGCTATCTCTCAGGGGTTTGGGACCACCGGGAGGAGACGACCAACACACACATAAGTGAGACCTTAATCGGTTTTCCATTTCCTCAGAGAGCAGTCCTTTCTGCAGGTGGCACCTGCATGTGGGCTCCATGCCAGGCATCCCCAAGTGGGAGGCCATAGCAACCATTCCACATAGTCCAGGAAGGGCCTGGCACCTCTTCTACCAGCCAGCTGGACCTGGGCTCCTGAACTTCTCTGTCCTTTGGACCCCTGGCTCTTTTGGTCAAAGGCACCCACTGACTGTCAGATCAAGGCCATGCTGAGGCTACTGGGACAGGAACCCCTATGGTGCCATGCCTGGCCAGCAAGAGCCGCGACACTGAGGGTGAGCTTGTTGGGGGCTGCTGGCCTCTCCCTTAGGGAGGACTGAGCTGTTTTGTTTTGTTTGGTGGGAAAAGGTTGCTTTTTGCAAAAGTAATCCTATTTGCCTCCTACCACTGCTAACCACAGATGAGGAAGCTCTGGGCTCTGGGGCACCCGGTTTCCTGCTGCTTTCTCACAGAGGCCACATGTGGAACTGGACATGCAAGCAGACCACATTCCTTTCCAGGCCAACAAGGATCACGGACTTCCTGCAAAGACCGCTACCCCCGACATTTGTACAAGTAAGCACATCTATACAAGGCAGAGCTTCTTTCAGAACCAGAAAGGAAGAAGTTCTGCTTCGCGGGGGAGTTTACTCCCCACCCACCTGGCTGTCTCATCCTGCAAGCTAAGGGGCCTAATTCAAGTGCAATGCACTATGTCCCACACAGACCCTTGTTCTTCCGGAGGGAGCTGGTGAAGAGTGAAAGCCTGAGTTAGGAGTGGACAGGGTCACAGACACCTCGTTCTGGAAAACAATTCTTCTCTCCAATTCTGCAGGAGGTCTGGAAAATGGACCATGCAAAAGTCCTGCTGAGAACACCCAAGCTGCTGGCTCTGAAGCCACACTGCAATCAGCACCCTGTCATTTGCTCCTTTGTATGCATTTCACATGTCATCAAAAGACTGCATGGAAGGCGTACAGTATATAGGCTGTTGGGTTTTGCTTTTAAGCATAAGTTCATTCTATATATTGTTACAAAAGCAATAAAGCCACAATAAAAAGTTTTTTAGACAATAAAGAGTAAAAAGTGACCCGTAAATGCAACCACCCACTTAGCATTTACTATGTTTCCTCCAGCCCTCTTCTGGCATGCACACCATCAGGGTCTTTGCATAGCTGTGTCAGAGGAGCTCTCCAGACTTGCTGGGGGCTTTCTCAGCTACCCATCCTTGGCCAGTCTAGCCTTCATTTTCTCCCTTTGTCCTGTTACATTCAGCACAAAGATAAGTCCTGGTGTGGAAACTCTAGTTCATCACCCAAGTTTGTTCACAGGGCTCTGGTTACCTGGGGGAGGGAACATCGCCTGGCTTGAAGCACCTTCCAGGGATACCAGAGATAAGATCTCATTGTAGCGTCCTCAATAGGAAGCTGAGAACTGCTCCCAACAGAGCCTGGGCCTCTTCCTTCTTCTGGGCTGGGCTACAGCTTTGGGGTAGGAAGGAAATCTTGGGATTGGCCAGGGCTACCCACCTGCGGGAGAGCCAGGGGTGCAGGATGAGTGATCCCAGCCCTTCAGCAATGGAAAATGAGGAGAAGGAGGGGAGAGAGGTGCTTGGCAGAACTGTAAAGAGAAAGTTGGGTTTGGATTCCCTGCCAAAGCCTAATCCCTGACAGGAACCAAGTGAGTAGAGGGCTGGGTTTGCCACTCCAGTCTCAGGACAACAGGAGGGGGAAGTGCTTTCCAAATGTTTCTGCACCATGGTAAATGCAGGAAATGACAGTATTTGCATAGGACAGTGGGGTAAACAGAGAGCCGGTGCCTTAGTGGGTGAGGGGGATGGGGAATCCCACTGTCCCAGGTCCTGTGCAGCCACCCTAGGCTGAGACCTGTTCCAGGCACAGGCATTACCATGCTCTGGGAGAGGGCCTGGGTTGAGATGACCTTCTACTTCCAGCAAACTCTCCAATGGGGCCTTCCAGGCTTTACAAGGGAGGAGGTCCCACACTCCCCAGATAATCTCAGTGAAACCTCCCTTGGAAGGCAGCAATCCAGCCCTCACAGCAGGCAAGATGAGGCAATGTCCAGGTGAATCCTGCGCACTCAGGCAGTGGGACTGAGGGCATGCTTCTCAGGAGGACATCCTATCTGCTGGGCACGGCTGCTCATAAAGCAGAATCAATAGCCTGGAGGAGAATGCCAGGGCTCTGGCCATACATCCGGTTATGCCAATCTTGTCAAAAGGTTCCTGTTTCCCAGCTCAGGAGTTGGCAGGTGCCAAGGTGCAGACTGATAGCTACTTTTGCAAAAGCAGAACTGCCAACACAGGAGCTGCTTTCCTCTGATGCTCCCTGCCTGCATTGGCCCATCTTCCCGTCCAGGTGCTCAGGGCAGGGGCACCTACTAATCCCCTGGGCATTGCTGCCAGGAGCTTCAGTCTCAAAGCCATTCACACCAGCACTAGCTTCAGGGGGCCAGTTTCTGGGCTGGGTTAAGGTCAGGATGTAGGTTCTAGAGAGAATTGCCTTGGGTTCAAGACCTAGTGTCTGTAAGTGACATTTAACCCCTCTGAACCTTGTTTCTTTCACTTTTACAATGGAAAATAATACTAATAATGGTAACTTCCTCAGCTGAGATGCCTGAGAGGATTAAATGAGATCCGGATGTGACACCCAGCAGAGAACCTGCTACTTAGAAGCAATGCTAGCGGTTATCATTACACTGGATGAGCTTTGCAAGCACACCTTCCACTTCTCTCCTGAGGGTGAAAACAAGGCAAAAAGTGAAAATTCATAGAGACAGAAAGTAGACTGGAGGTTACCAGGGGGAGAGGGGAAGGGTAATGGAGAGCTATTGTTTATTGGGTATAGAGTTTCTGTTTAGAGTGATGAAAAAGTTTTGGTCATGTAATAGATGGTGGGGATGGTTGCTCAAAATTGCAAATGCAGTGAATGCTACTGGACTGTACACTTAAAAAAATGGCTAAAATGGGAAAACTTGTGCTTTATATGTCACCACAATAAAACAAACCAACAAGGGAGCAAGTGAGACAGGCCCTCTGGAAAGATGACAGCAACCCTAGGGAAGAGATATGGTGAGTTGTACTGTCGTCACCAAAGCCAAACCACACCCTTTGTTTTCTGTGGGTGTCTCCTGATCTTTGCAGAGTTAAGGCATTAGCATTTTTAAAAGAGTCAGTTGCCCAGTTCCTTATAAGTGTGTCCCCTCCACACTTTGCTATTGGATAGCACCTAGAATAAGAAAAAGAAGATACATCCAGAAAAACATAATCCCCTCACCTTAAATTCAGGGTTGTTTTGTGAAAGAGGCAGGAGTCTCTAGCTTGCTTAAAGGTCCTTGAAAGGTTCCAAGGACAATGAAAGCTGAAAAGTGGAGTAGAGTATAAACTTTCCTGATAAACTGAATTTTCTCTAGGGCACACGGTAGAGTCTTCAGACTATATTAAGAAGTGTTCTGGGGATGGATGTGGCTCAAATGGTTGGGCATCTGTCTCCCATATGGAGGACCTGGGTTCGATCCCTGGGAACTCCCGGTAAAAAAAAAAAAAAAGTGTTCAAAGAAAAAAACCGATATATGGTAATGGTTATATTAAAATGACAAAACTTGGCTCATCCAGAATCAACACTAAATAAAAATGTTGGACCAAGAAAAATGTTTTTCTTAAAATTGGAAATTTGTGTGTATACACACCCTATATACACAAATACCTTTAGGACACATCTGAGTATCATGACAGGGACATGCTGCTATCCAGAAAGGCCTCTTTATAATAAGAGATTCAGCTATACTAGAACCCCCACAGATGGTATTAACTCTTATTTCTCACATCAGTCTCTATTACTCATCTTGGACTTTAGTGTGATCACTCGACCTAAATGGCAAATCCAACGGGTATACCTGCTGCCTTCTCATATATTCTCCAGTGAATGCTCCCCAAACATGTGCCTGGCACACGCACACACAATCACACTTGGGGGCACGTCCCCTGTGGACAAGGAGGCCCAACTTGCCGAGCCTCATCTGAAGGGACGGATTATTGGCGCCCTTTCCACGTTTCCTCCATTAGCCCTTGGTAAATGTGGCATGAAACGTGATGATCCTGTCAGGAAGGGGAGGATGATTCATATCATCTCTTCCAAGTCCGCAGACGCTTGATGAAAGCCTGCCTGGCTTGGGGTTTAGGAACACTGAGGGTACAAACAGCGGGCTGGAAGGAAAATGGCCCTCTCCTTTCTAGGACATGGGAAATTCAGCTCTCCCCGCCCGCCCCCCACCAGTTTCTCTATTAGTTCGTGAGAACAGCAGACCCCGCGGAGGCCCCCCCTGGATGGGGCTTCTGACCCCAGCAGGGCGCCCCCCAGCACCCAGGGGGCCGGGGCCCTGGTCACGCGAGGGGCGCCGCGGCATTTCAAGCTGCCTCCGCCTGCACGCATGATTAGCCCCACAGCAAATCCGAGGCCGCCGTCGCGGCCCGCTGCAGCTCCGAGCCCTGCGGGGGTGGCGGCCCTGGTTTCTGAGGTTTACGTACTTATTGCTATGCAAATGAATTCGGGGCCTGGGGCCTTGTTTCCCGACTTGCGCAGGGAGGCAGACGCCGCGGCTCTCCGCGGGCCTGGCTGCACGCCGGGCGCAGGGACATGGCTCCCCTGATGCCGCGGGGAAGGGGCTGCCCAGGGGCTGTGGCATCCGTGTCCCGCCGCGCTGCCGCTGCGCCTCCTCCAAGTGGCCAGCAGGAAGCGGCAGGCGTTCCGGGAGGCACTGACACGGAGGTGAAACCAGCTCCAACCCTTAGCTCTGGCTTTAAAATAAACAAATAGCTCAAAGAGTTTCCGTTTCCTGGCCTCGGTGAATGCTGCCGTAGGCCAGCTGTTGCCGGGACCACAGGGGGAAATCCCTGGAGCGGAGCAAAGAGGAGCAGGAAAGCACAGGGCCACCTGCCCAAGGCGCCCGGGAGCTCATTGGATCTTGGCTCCTCCCGCAGTCCCTCCCCGCAGAAGCCCCGCCAGGGTCTCCTGATTTCCCCCAGAAGCCCCCAAGCAAACGGTTAGAGTCCTTAGCACCTGCAATCCTCACCTGGAGGCATTTAAAGATACCTTTTCACACGGCTTAAAACGCCCCAGCAAGAGGGAAGCTCTGAAATCCAGATGATCACTTGGAATTCTGATGACCAGGCAAAGACTTGCCCCACTCAGGACGCTGAAAGGACAGCTGCTAAGAGACAGAGTAGCTGAGCTGAGAGTGTGTTTCTCAGCCCTACCCAAGGCCTCCTTGGGACTCCCTTAGACCATTCTGGGTTTGTAAGAAATACCCCACTGAGCAAAGCTTGTTCCTTAATTATTTTTTCAAGAGTGATGCCTAGGTCTCCTGAAAAATAGACACTGGCTCTTTCAAAATAAGAAACGTGGGTTCAAACTGATTTGGCACAGTATTCAAACTTCCTAGGCCTCACTTTTCTCATCCTTGAAATAGATTAATAGTACCAATCTCTTAAGGTTGCTGTGAGAAGAAATGACACAATGCGCATATTAGATACGAATACTTGCTGTAAGTATGCATAAACAGTATACAAGGAACTGTTGGCTGCAGGTTCCTTCTGGGGAGAGGAATGGGACTATGACAGGAACCGATACGTTTTACTCCAACTTTTTCAGTACTGTTTGACTCTTTTACACGGAAAATGTATTCATGAATTACAGGTGCTTAGTACAGGACCTGCTTCAGGGTAGACACTTAGATGTTGAATTCCTAAAAGTTTGAAATCTTCATTCTAGCTTAATTTTTATTTGGGGCTTCAAGTGGAGAGTGGAAGACTGAGTACATGGAGATATTTTATTGTTATTACATCATGATAACCTTGTCATATGCCTCTCCCTCTTAACCCAATTTCCTAGAAATTATATATATATTAAAACCCACAAGACCTCTGGAAAATGAGACAGGGTGTTCTCAAGGACCAGGAATTCAAAAGAATTCTTGAAAGATGGGGCAGATGGGATGTGACTGAAGGAGAAAATCACAGCCCACAATATACCAAGGATAACACTGCTGCCAATGCAGCTGGTTATAAAGGCAAAGATTTCCAAACCTTTACAAACAGAGAATGCCCGTGTTTATATATGAACTGTTTCAGGGCATAGAAACAGATGGGAAGCTAGCTAACTAATTTCATGACACTATATAATCCTGACACTAAAACTGGATAAGGCCCACAAAAGGAAAGAGAACTGAAGGTCAGTTTTTCTTAAGAACATGGATGCAATGAATCTTAATTGCAATTAACATATTGAATCCAGCATTTTTTTTTTTAAATAGTACAACTCAGGGCCACTATGCACAGTTGTACAGGTTGTAAATGGCACAACTTGCTGCCATGTGTAGAGTTGTTTAGTGCACAATTGAGCAGCCTATGATTCTGTATATCATGGCCAGATAGGGTTTATCCCAGAAATATAAACCTAGCTCAACATTAGAAAACCTATTTATGTAATTCACTATATTATTAGATTAAGGAAGAAGAAAGTATATATGATCATCTCCATATGTCTGGGGAAAGCATTTGTTAAAAGTTAACATCCATTCCTGATTATAAAGGGCAGAAAAAGTACTTCCGGAAACTAGAAATTGAAAGAAAAAGAAACGTCCTTGACATGATTAAGCAAATCTTTAATTAGCATATTATTCAGTGGAAAAGCATTAAGCGTGTTCACATTAAATCTAAAAGGTGGACAAAGGTTATTACAAAGAAGAAGAAATACCAATAGCTAAAGAGCACATGAACTTAACCTTGTTAGCATCAGGGTCAAATGTACATTAGATCGGCACAAATGAAAACTAACAAAGGTTGTGAGAGTATGACAGGTTCTCTTAAAAAGCGTGGTGAGGGGGATGGATGTGGCTCAAATGGTTGGTTGTCCCTCTCCCATATGGAGGGACCTGGGTTTGATCCCTGGGACCTCCCGGTAAAAAAAAAAAAATTTTTTTTAATTAAAAAAAAAAAGAAGCATGGCGAGGATGTCACTGGAACAACTTTTTTGGAAGACATTTGACAATATGAATTCACATTTAAAATGCACATATTTTTGAACTTTGTGATTCTGTGTCCAGATATTCTCTAGAGAAATATTTGCACGTGTGCACTTGGGTCATGCATTACACATAGTTTTTCATTGCTGCATTGTTTGTAATAGCAAAAACTGTCAGTGACCATACTTGTCAGATTTTCCTTTTCTCTAGCAAGAGAAGTGCCAGAAAGTGCTCTTGGAATCACAGACCTTATAACCTTGCAATGTCCTGAGAGCCTCTCTTAGAAGATCCACTTTGGAGTCACTGACATCAAAGGTAGCCTCGCTGCTATTGTCCAGGAAAGAGGGTATCAGCAGACCTGCTGAGTTCTGTGGGTTTAAAAAGAGAAGCTGCCAGTCCCCCAAATGGGTCTCGGGATGGACAGGAAATCGTGGTGGATGCTAGAACTTGTCCTGCCCGGCCTTCCGGAGCAGGCTGACACCTGGGAGGCAGCTCTTTCTGTGACCTGAAGGAACTGGATATCATGAGCAGCAACTCAGGACAACCATGTGTGAGTTGTTCTCAGCAGAACTTAGTACTGAAGGACCGGCATCGTCCTCTCTCTAAGAACAAGGGCGGCCTGTGCTGGCTCGTGTATCGGGGTCATCTACTGAGCTGTGCAGGACCAGTCTGAGAGCCACACCTGTGACAGTGAGAAATCCCTGCTGCTAATGAGACTTGACTTCTCTGCCAAGAGGGTGTCGCTGTGCCGACCATTGCCCTCGTTTTGACTCTGAAAGGGATAGCTTCAAGAGAAAGCTGCTTGGGAAGTGGCTGTGGCTCAATTGGTTGGGCTCCCATTGACCCAGCAAAGGGAGACAAGCAGACACAGAAAAATGCACAGCAAATGGACCCAGCAACCACAAGCAGCAAGGGGGGTGGTGGTAAATAAATAAATAAAAATAAATCTTAAGAAGAAAAAAGGCAAAGGATATGCACTCAAGATGGTGGAGCAGGTGCTATCACCTGTGTACCTCCTGGCTGGCCAGCCAGGATGTGGTGTTACTATTTGGTATTTGAAGAGTTAGTTTCATTAGCAGTGGTTGCCAACAACAAATAAGTGTAAGAATGGACTTTATTTTTACAAAAAAAAAAAAAAACTTTTGAGGACTACAAATTACAAAGTAAAAGCAGATCACTATGATTAACATTTTGCCTGTGCAAGAAAACTTTATCAAAGTTATTCATTTAACAAATTTACCCCATTCACAATGTTATCAGTTATAATAATGCTCTTCTTCATATGGTTACTTTATTTCAAATTATATTACATGTTAGTCCCTCAAGTCAAATTTTTAATTTTAAACAATAAATTCTTGGCTCATAAGGATGACACCTTAGGAACGGGTAATTTCCATGCAGTGTCTCGTGGCATTATTCCAGGCTAATTTCTTTCACCGATCAGAAAACCATCACAATGTTCACTTTTAACATGTACTCTTTCTACCAAAAATGTGGCCACATTTTGTTTTCTCATGATTATATGCATAAATGAATAGCAGCAAGAAAAGAAAGATGAAAATTAAAGGCAGCCCTTAAAATAATCATACAGAAGTAATGTTTGGCTCATGGCAATTAAAAAATGAGAACTAGGGAACATCAGCAGCCCAATGCCTGAGTCGTTACTGAATACATGAAGAGAATGAAGCTGGTCCAGTATGACCAAGTGGGAACGTATCATTATCACTGCTCCTCATTCTTCCGAACAAATACTTTAAGTCAATAAGGAATGTGAGTCGTATTTCGTCCCACTTAAAGTTTTTACTGGGTTTAGTACTTCAGTCATTTCTTTTACTTGCTTCTTTTTTAATACTTTCCTATCAATCCTATTAAGTCTATTATGAGCATAAATACTTTGAACAACAAGATATTTCTTTAAGGTATACTTGAGAATGGCTGTCTGAAAAGAATACCCATTTGTTTGGAATGGAATTATATTAACTGAATGCAGAAGTTTCTCAATGGGAAAAAGCTCAACTTTTCTTCTTATCATCTCTGCCATATATGATTTCTTTTTTTTTTTTTTTTTAAAGAATGGCTTTCTTTTTTTTTTTTAAGATTTATTTATTTATTTATTCATTTATCCCCCCCTTGCTGCTTGTGCTCGCTGGGTCAGCTAACCACGCCATGTGGGCGGGCCTGCCTTCACCAGGAGGCCCCGGGAACCGAACCCGGGGCCTCCCATATGGTAAACAGGAGCCCTACTGATTGAGCCACAGCCGCTTCCCCATATATGATTTCTAAAAGACCACACTTTCAAGTTTGTTCTTCATGGCTTCTCTATGGAATGAAAATCAGAAAGTAAACAACTGAACTTAAGGATATCTGGGGTCAAAAATGCAAGAAAATATGTTAACATGCAGCAATGGCTTGAATACTCCAGATTCATGTTAATGAATTCAATTATTGTATATGAGATTTTCTTAGATAAATAGGGCTCTGGGCATAAAATACGCCACTTCTTCATAACAAATTATCAGACAAATCATTGCTTTTTGAGACTCTGGATACTTTTACAGTTTAATTTGCAAACAGAATTTTTATAACAAACTGTTTTTAACCAACTCATATTTGAAAATTGTTTATATAGAAAACCCAGGAAATAAAGTAAACCATGCACTGGGTTGCCAACAGTTTTTAAAGACCTACTTTGAGGGTGGTGGGCCACACTTGTGGGAGATGTTTGTGTGGGATGTGGTGGGAGGTGTGGGAGGTGGGCAACATGGGAATCCCAGGGGGTTCCGTGTAATATTTTAGGTAATCTAAGCACCTCTTAAAATATATTTATATATATATATAAATAACATTTTTGTAAGCAAATGCATATATATGCATATATATTTATATATCATTTTACAAATAGTGGTATGTATTGTGAAAATTTTGATTTTTTACCCACAATAAAAAATAAATAAATAAATAAATAATAAAAATAAAAAAAAAATAAAGACCTACTTTGTGTCTTGTGACCAAATTAAAGATGGCAAATCCTTAGCATGGGTCTCTGTTGGACATACATTTACACAGTAAATACCTGTTTACTCACGCGGCTCCATAGTTAGACTGAAGGCTCCTAGAGTGTTTTTTGAACCTTTTCTCCTGGTGCACAGCTTGGCATAATTCAGGTGACAATAAAAGTGGCTTTAATGGCGCCTGCCTCTCTTTCTCCTAGATAGAAGGAGTTTATGGTAGCCTGGAATTTATCCCTCACAGTCATAAAATCAGGCGTACAAGGCTTCATTCTCTGGAGCCTGCTTTGAAGTGGGTGATGTTTAATAATCCGCACTCTTCTCTTTTAACCTTCAAATGCTCAGTGATTTTTTTCTTTTTAAGAATTATTTTATTTATTTCTCTCCCCACCCCACCCCCATTGTTTTGCACTCGCTGTCTGCTCTCTGTGTGTCCTTCTGTGTCTGCTTGTCTTCTCTTTAGGCAGCACTGGGAACCGATCCTGGGACCTTCTGAAGTGGAGAGAGGTGCTCAATCTCTTGCACCTCCTCAGCTCCCTGGTCTGCTGCGTCTCTTATTATCTCTCTTTTGTGTCCTTTTTGTTGTGTCATCTTGCTGCATCAGCACTTCTGCATGGGCCAGCTCGCTGTGCAGGCCAGCTTGCCTTTTATCAGGAGGCCCTGGGAATTGAACCCCAGACCTCCTATATGGTAGACGGGAGCCCAATCATGGGAGTCCAATTGCTTGAGTCACATCTGCTTCCCAATACTCAATGATTTAGATACTCCACAAACATTGAGAATTACAGGAAAGGTATTTTGTTGACCTTTTTTATTGATCAGTTTGGAGGGTATAAGTAATATATGCTCTGCACAGTGACTTTTTAAAAATATAGGAAGAAGTTCAGTTTATCAATGTCCAGCAGGGTTTTCCTACTATTTACAAACTCAGCAAATTCACGGATTGTGGCAAAGCTATTGTCTTGACTCCATGTTGATCTCTGCTCCCAAAGAAAGCACACACACACATTTCTCCTGCCACCTCCATCAAAATTAATGAAGGCTGATCTCTGAGAGTAGGAAAAAGGAGAGGCAGAGAGTAATGGAATTCGGAGAAAGATAAGCTCAGCCCAACTGTATGGGGACTCTGGGCCTTTGACTGTCACCTGGGTGGAAAGATCTGAACCCACCCAGCGGTCTTCCTTCCCTGGAACTCAAACCCCAACCTGACACCTTCAATCACCATGATGATTATCTGAGGGCGGCAACCACGACTGATTTTGAAATAGCAGATCTCTGTACTATGGCTCAGAACCACTCAGCTTTCTACTGTTGTGTTTGCTCTCAAGTCAAAGGTCACCTTTCACTGGCTTCCTCTCTGTCTTCTGGCTCCTAAGCCAAACGTATTACGTCAACTCTCTGGCAACTCCTTATCTACTCACCCAGAAGCTCAAAAGGGCTTTCCCCTCCCTGTTTGCTTAGAAACACCTAAAGTTCTTAAGTAAAGTGGGATTTTAAAAAAAAATGTGCTTCCTTTTCATGTCAACCTTTGGGGCTGTGTAGACAGAAAGGGTCCTACTTAAAACTCCCCTTTGTACATCCAGCACTTGGCAGGGCTTGCCAAACTCCCGGGTGCTGCACTGGCTGCTAGGCATCCCCAGGGCTTATTAGACAGATAGAGCCCAGCTTTGTCCAAACCCTCTGGGAAACTGCTTCTGGCAGGTTCTGGGGTCCCAGAATCTGTCTGTTTACAATGTTCCCACAGAAGCTTCTGACTTGCAATCAGTTGTGTTTTTTCTAGATTATTCCGGAAGTAGAAGAATAATTGTTTAGTAATTTCCTCAATCATTCTTTAAGATTGATCAGCGAGCATTTATCAAACAGGTAGGATACCTAAGGCACTATGATTGACCCACAAGGAAAGCAGAGGGTTACTAGTAATAAGAGCCATCATTTATTGAGTGCCCACCAAGTGTCAGGCATTCTGCTAAATAAATGCCTAATGTGGATGACTTCATTTAATCCTCGCAACATTCCAGGAGGTAAATGCTATTAACACACCCACTGTACAGATGAGTAAACTGAGCCATAGAAGTGAGATAATGTCTCAGGCCTACAGCTAGAAAGAGAGGTAGAACAGGGGTTTAAACTCAGGCAGTCTGGCTCCAGAACGTGTACCCTAAACCACCCTAAGCCAGTCCCATCCTTCAGCAAGCCTAGAGAGGGGGTAACATCTAAATGCCCACAATACGAGGCAGATGTTAAATTGAGGTATAAAGAAAGGTGCTGGGGGATGAGCCATATCTGGAGTGGGAATTTGGACTCAGAAGAGATTTCTACCCTTTTGCTAAACAACAAGGGAGTATGAAATTCCTCAGCAAGTGCTGGAATAGTCAGCCAATAGGAGTCAGCCGATCTGAACACAAGCATAGACCAGATCTTTCTCCAAGACACTAAACAAGCTGCAGCCCCAGAGCCAAGGGGGAACTGGCCATTTCTACTTTTTTGTTTCTGAAACCTCTTGATTTTGGAATGTGCTCAGGGTGAGAGTCAGCTCAGGCTGGGAAATGGGAAGAGGAAGAGGTCCAACATGAAACTGCAGATTCTGGGTTTTCCCTCCAAACACTGAGTCTGCGTTTGTGTCACCTAAAGACTGTAATTTGTGGATTCAAATAGCCAACTAAGGGACATCTAGAGCAGGAGGATGACCCTGTTTTAGGTGACTAAGCAGACATTACTTAGTCTGACTCAAGGTTGCAGAAGGCCACTGTCTTAATTTACAAGACATTCTTTTGTGCTAGCTTCTCACACTGTGCGAATTGCAGCAAGTCTACCATGATAACCCCACACTGATCTCACTTCTTCAAAGATGACAGGCCCTGTGGCTCCAAAGAAGCAAAATGGTTAATAACAAGGCAGTCTAAGACACTCTATTTTGAAAAGCTGTGAAATGCAACATAAGACTCCCCCCGACCCGCTTAAGCCCAAAGATTAGGAGGTCCCTCCATTCTAAACTGATAATTCATTTTGGCTTCCATCAATTTTCGGAATCTATAAGACTAGTATTTTTTATTGTATTACGCCTATACATACATATTTTTTTCCCCTGAGTAACTGCTACACTGGGGACATAGCAAAATATGTAAATTCTTGCTTAATAAGTTTAAATTTCCTACCTTAATGAGGTTAAATGTTAAATGTCTACAGTTAATTTTGTAGTAATTTAAAGGAATTTAAAAAGGAGTGGTTTAAGATGTGAATATAAAGATTCTGATTGTAAATGTCTTTTTTTTTTTTTTTTTTTTAAGATTTTATTTATTTATTCATTTATCCCCCCCCCTGCTGCTTGTGCTCGCTGGGTCAGCCAACCACGCCGTGCGGGCGGGCCTGCCTTCACCAGGAGGCCCCGGGAACCGAACCCGGGGCCTCCCATATGGTAAATGGGAGCCCTACTGATTGAGCCACAGCCGCTTCCCATGTAAATGTCTTTTTTTTTTCTAATTTGGCAGCTATTTCAATGTATATAAGCATGACAGCCAAGTTGTACTTCTCTCCAAATCAAAAATTCAGAAGAAATAATATTGCCTAAATCTAATTTTTAAAAAAAATTTTTACTGGGAGGTCTCAGGGATTGAACCCAGGTCCCTCCATATGGGAGACAGACGTCCAACCATTTGAGCCACATCTGCTCCCCATAAATCTAATTTTGATATCTTAAATCAGTGTTTTTACGATATATAAGAATTTAAAGCATGGCATTAAAAATAAAGTGTTTTTTTATTATCTCCCCATGCAAACAAACAAAAACAAAATCAAAGCAGTCACCCCTGGAAACAGCTCACAGGCTAAAGTAGCAACAAGAAAAGAGATGTTGATTTGGGGGTTATTTATAAGACTGTGGTAGCAAAGACAGCTAAGCATCCACCAAAGATCCCTGCCCCATGCCCTCCCCAGAGGAGAAACTGCCGCAGAGCAGCTGGGCAGTCAGGGGCTGCACTGGCCAGGTTCCCTGCCTCTAGGAGGGGACATGTGCCCAGTCCTTGCCAATGGAATTGGAGAGGAAGAAATGGGTGCTGCCTCTAGGCTGAGTTAAAAAGTAAGTGTGGAGAGTGGTTGTAGCTCAATGGTTGAGTGCCTGCCTCCCACATATGAGGTCGTGGGTTCAATCCCCAGCACCTCATAAAACAACAACAACAAAACCATAATCCTTGGGGAGTGGATGTAGCACAATGGTTGAGCACCTGTCTTCCCCATATGAGGTCACAGTTTCAATCCCTGGTACCTCCTTGATTTAAAAAAAAAAAAAAAAAAAGGTAAGTGTGTCTTCTTCACTGTTTGCTCCTCAATGCCCGCTGCAAGCGGAGGATGAGGAGGGCAGGACCACAAGAGAGCAGGAGCTTGGGCGAGGCGTGACCGTGGGAAGCAGGCCTGCCCAGCGCGAACACCTGCATTCACTGTTGCTCAGACCGGAAAGAAATTTATCTGAAATGTTGACATTTGTTATAGCCACGAATAAAACTGCTATATTCCAAGGAGCTGAGATTGCTGGCCAGAAGAGGAGTCCATACAGCAAATGTAGCTCCTTCAGGCCCGATTTGAATAACGAATTCAGTTTTCTCAATGCCAGCCCAAAAAGGTTACCAACAAGGCCGGCTCTCAGGAAGGAACTCCGTGCCCTTCTGAGACAATGAGGACAGGCAATGGGAGCCTGGCGGTGCCCAGGCAGCCCCATAATGAAATCCCAGGAGGTGGCCTGTGCTCAAAGGGAGCCTGTGGATGCCAGCCCGGGCCTGTGTGTGTGCTCCCTGCCCCGCCTTGGTGGGCCATAAGAGCGTCAGCCAGGCTCATTAGAGGCCTAACTCCACTCGCTGTCAGCAGGAGTGGGCTCTGAATTCCTCAAGATGCTTTAAAATCAAACAAAAAGGCCCAATTACACAGCCAGACTGAAGGCAAGGCAGCTGCAGCCAAAGCAGGGCTTCCTGGGTAATAGGACCCCAGCCCCAGGAGCCTCACCTTACTCCCGGGCTGCAGCTGGGAGGCATCCGTAATTGGATGCACCACTGCTCCAGCTCTTGGATTATTCAACTGATGGATTTCCAGAAGCCTCAGCTTTCAGCTAAGGGTATGAAGAGCAAGAAACCATTTCAGCAATGCACATGACCAAACTAATAATGGTGATGATAATAAAAATAAAATTAGCCAGCACATGTTTATTATTTGCCAGGTGCCGTCCTAAGGGTTTTGATATATGTTGACTTATTTATTTAATTTTCATGCCAACTTAATTAGGTGTTATATTATTATCATAGCACCTCCAGTCTACAGTTGTAGAAACAGATGTGGAAACTGAGGCACAAAAAAGGCTAAAGTTCACGTAATAGTTAAGTGGCAAAGCTGGGATTCAAACCCAGGCAATATGGTCCTAAAGGAAGTGCTTTTGACCATCATAATCGTGGCTATTTGCATTTTCGCAGAGCATACTATGTATGGCAGACCCTGTGCTACATATTTTCTATATATTATTTCATTTAATCTTCACAAAAACTAGGTAAGATAAGAAAACAGGCTTATAAAGAGGTGAAGTACTCTAGTTAATGGTGCATAACAAGCCAGCCACAGCCAGGATCCAAACCCAGATTCCTTTGATTCAAATCCAGGCTCTTAACTATTACATGACACAGAGACCCACTAACCAACTTACTGCGGTTCATAAAACTTAGGGCTGGTGGCCTTGTCAAATATCAGATGACTGTATATGCAAGGATCTATATCAGAACTCTCAATTTGGTTCCATTGGTGAGTATGTCTATCCTTGTGCCAATACCATGCAGTTTTGATCACTGTAGCTTTGTAGTATGTTTTAAAGTCAAGTAGTGTGATATCTCCAACTTCATTTCTTTTTCAATATGTCTTTTTGTGGCAACGGATGTAGGCCATTTTAAATCAGCACACACCACTCAGAACTGTGTGGGAGAGAGTGTGGTCTACGATATGAACTGTGGTCTATAATTGGTGGCAAGGCCCCAAGATGTGTAAGTCCATTGAGGGTGGTGGGCCACACTTGTGGGAGATGTTTGTGTGGGATGTGATGGGAGGTGTGGGAGGTGGGCAACATGGGAATCCCGGTGGGTTCCGTGCAATATTTTCGGTAATCTAAGCACCTCTTAAAATATATTTATATATATATAAATAACATTTTTATAAGCAAATGCACATATATGCATATATATTTATATATCATTTTACAAATATTGGTATGTATTGTGAAAATTTTGATTTTTACCCACAATAAAATAAAATAAAATAATCAAAAAACAAAAACAAAAACAAAAACAAAAAAAAACTTAGGGCTGGAAAACCATCTAGTCCAATTCCCTTATTTTAGAGGTGAGGAGCTACAGCCCAGAGGCTGGAGTTAGTGGTGAGATGGAATAGGGTGAGCACAAACTTGGCCCCAGAAAGAGCAGGGCTCCAATCCGGCTCTGTCCTTTATTAGCTGTGTGACTGGGCAAGTGGCTCAATGTTGCTAGACCTGTTAGTGTGGAATGGGAACAATAGTACTTAGCCTCATGGGACCACATTGGGAATTCAGTGAAGTATGTGTGGGATACATGTAAGACACCTAATAAAAGTTCTGGCTGAGTCCAGGTGTGAGCTCAATTAGGAGTCCAGCCAGGTCTAGAACCCAGTAACAATCTTCTCCAATCTGGGAGGCAGTAGGATGGATGGACCTTGATGGATGTGAACCGCTTGAAATTATATGCAAAATTTAATGATTGAGTCACCAACACCTAGGTAACACATTCCATCATTTGTAATATTGAAAGATACGAAATGTTTAACTGTATGCTAATAGCAGCCTACTTATATAAATTATGGTAATCATGATGGAATACCATGCAGCCACTAAACAAGGCAGTAGATTCATCTGGACTGATAATAAAGCTGTGGAGGAAATACTGTTAAGTAAAAAAGCAAATGGCAGAACAATATGCATTGCATGATTTGTGTACAAAATAATCACCTATATATGGTCATGCATGGATGGAAAATTTCTGGAATATACGTAAGGTGTCAACAGTGGTAACCTGTCCAGAGGTAGGATGGAGACAGGTCATGGGGAGGGTGGATTTTGCTTGTACTTTCTTATTATTTTAAACTTTACTTTGAATATGTATCTTATAAATGAATAAACAAATAAATAACTAAAAGAAATTAATTCTATGAATAAGTGCATTTGGGAGGAGAGTTCATAGCTTTCATCAAATTTTCAAAGAGGTCTTTGACCTGGAAAAGATACAGAGCCCACACCCTTGCTTTTCCCACCTAAAATATCCCAAGCAAAGCACTTATATAAACAAAAAGATAAATGGGAAACTTGGAGACTGATTTATTTGCCTACAGTATTTATGTTAAGAGGAAGGATGACCTGAATTTATACCCCACTTTCTAGCTGGGTAACCTTGGACAAGCCAGCAAACCTCTCTGGGCTTCAATTTCTTTATCTGAAGCACAAGATTAATAAAAGTTCCTCTCTCCTGGGGTGGCTGTAGGGATTAAATGGGAGAATCCCCATAAAGTGCTCAGAACAATGCCTGGCACCTCATAAGTGCTCAGATGTTATTATTACTATTACTATTGCCACTACCCCAATAATGACAATGCTACCCTCCCACCGCTCCTCTGAGTGGCTGGTAAGGGAATTGTTCAGGTAGGTGACTGGTTTCTTTGGGAAGTAAGAGTTTTTCTCTGAATGCATTTTTATTGATGAATGTATTAAAAACAGAAAAGCATAAAGAAAATAATGACAACTATCCACGATCCTAGCTCTGAGAGGCAGTAACTCTTCTCACCTACCATCTGCCCTCTTTGCAGATACACATATAGCGTATGGTTTGGAAACACGGTAGAACCACACCGGACATGTTTTCTCTTAACAATACATCAAGGGGACCAAAGTGAGGCAGCAAGGCAGGGGCTGGCAGCGACCACGGCGCCCCTCATCGTGATGAGCGTGTTCTGGGGCTTTGTCAGCATCTTTGTGCCCTGGTTCATCCCAAAGTGTCCTAACTGGAGAGTTATCACCATGTTGGTGACCTGTTCAGTTTGCTGCCATCTCTTTTGGCTGATTGCAATTCTGGCCCAACTCAACCCTCTCGTTGGATCACAATTGAAAAATGAAACCATCTGGTATCTCAAGCATCATTGGGCTTGAGGAAGAAGACGTCCTCTACAGTGCTCAAGTCACTGAGGTCATGAAGAAAATTCTAAATGCAAAATCACCTCCAACCCCAGACCACTTTCCTTGACTCGCCCATTTGGGCATCAACTGCCTTAAACATCCATGCCGGGAAGCGGCTGTGGCTCAATTGGTTGGGCTCCCATTTATGATATGGGAGGCCCTGACTTCGATTCCCGGGGCCTCCTGGTGAAGGCAAGCCAGCCTGCGCGGCGCAGTGAGCTGGTGCAGCAAGATGATGCAACAAAGGGAGACAAGCTGACACAGAAAAACGCAAAGCAAATGGGCACAGCGCGCACAAGCAGCAAGGGAGGGATAAATAAACAAAATCTAAGAAAAAACAACAACAAAACAACACATCCGTGCCATATTTGAGTATCTTATTCTAAAATGCAGTATTTTTTCCTGTCACCTTTTTTTACACTTTGATGAATGATGTGCCTACTTAACCTAAACTGTGCCAACTCTACAACTTGTATACGCAGTCTTCTGAGATGAAAGGTGCTATTCCTCTGAGAAATATGGTACTCTCTTCTTGGAATCTGTGGATTTGAAGATGGCTCCTGCCTGTTCACACCATGAGAATCAGTGAAGTGTTTCAGACCTGCCCAGAAGCTGCTACAAGACAACTAAGACTCCAGCGGGGCGGTCAATAATGACAGGACATTTGGAGGGGAGTTCTGTCCCCACACGATAGAATTAAACCAAACTATAGTTTCAGGATGAATTTCTTATTTCTGCCATCTTTTGAAATAAATTATTTTTCTGCTTTCTATGAAAAAAAAAAAAAAAACAATACATCAAAACATTTTCTCATGGCATTAATTGCTCTATTACCATGGAGCATGGTTTTCCATCTTGTGATCTTGTGGATGTCCCATAATTTATTTAACTGATCCCCAATTCTTGTTCTGTGGCCCTTCCTCCCTCCCTCCCCTCCTCCCCTCCTTCCTTCCTTTTTCCTTCCTCCCTCCCTCCCTCTCTTTCTTTCTTCCCTCCCTCTTGCCCTCCCTTCCCTTCCCTTCCCCTCCCCTCCCTTTCCCTTCCTTTCCTTTCTGTAAGGATTTACGAGGTGCTAGAGCAGGCTGCAAAGATTTTTTTTTTTTTTAAGATTTTATTTATTTATTCATTTATCCCCCCCTTGCCGCTTGTGCTCGCTGGGTCAGCCAACCACGCCGCGCGGGCGGGCCTGCCCCCACCAGGAGGCCCCAGGAAACGAACCGGGGCCTCCCATATGGCAAACGGGAGCCCCACTGATTGAGCCACAGCCGCTTCCCCAAAGATTTTTTTTAAAAGAGGGAGAGATAAAGACTATTGTTCTTCACCTGACAAAACCATCTCATGCATAGTCCCGTGTTCCCAAATTACAAATTGATGGTACTTCTGGGACGTTTCTAAGTATCCTGCACATTCCAAATGTGCAAAAGCTCCAGAGAAATCACATTTCTCAGAGAGATAGACAAGTAGATATTTAGGCCTTCTACCCTCAAAAATAGAGTTTATATACTGCTAGATCAATGACATAAAGGACAAAATAGGTTTTTATGCCTTTTTTTTTTTTGGCTGTCAAATGAATTGAATTAAAATATTTTCCTTTGTAGTTCTTAACTCGCTGGGCATTCCACCACACCACTGCTGATGTCATCTGCCATGTTATGAAGGTGGCGGCCATCAGCACTGCAGCCCACAGGCCGGACAGTCCCCAGAATCTCTTCAATGGTTCCAGAGAGTTCTCTGGCTAAAGATCGGTACTGCATCTGTCAGGCAATGCTGACGGTCTCATCAAAAGTGCTACTTCCGCTGTGTTTAATATTTTTCTGCTTCCTCCTATCTCCGGGTGGTTCCTTAAGGGTTTTGATTATCAGGGCAGAGGCAGAAGGTAGCACCTCGATCGGGGCCTGTCTGTTCTGAATGATCAGTTTCACCGTAATCCTTAGACTTTTCCAGTCACCAGTTGCCTTGGCAATGTCATCACCAACCTTTTTTGGGAGACAGACGGAAGGGGCCGATCTTGGGGGCCAGGACAGATGTGGTACCGACTTCCCCACCAGTGTACCTCAGGTATACAACTTTGATCTCATTAGGGTTGAACTTGGGCGGCATGGCGAAGCCGGCCGGTGTTGGATGAAGCCGGATGCGGGACGATAAAGAAAGCTGCACCCTGGCCTCCTCCAAGCCGAAAGCCTATGCTTTTTAATTCTAGTATCCTTTGCACTGTTAGTAATTGATGGTTTTGTTATATACACCTGGAGCGACAGACAATGCAGTACTGTCTTGCCAGGTTGCTTTGCACAAACATCAAGACTGATGATGTGCATCCAGCTTCATTGTTGGGTCCTTGCCTCTGCTACTAGCCCCCCGTAAAGGTCTCAGACCCTGAGATTCAAACAGGCATCCCTAGGCAGAGACATTCTAGATGTCTCTGTAGTTTGCTGCTAGAGAGAGAGCACACCTATATCACTTCAGACAAGACAGTGGAAGCCTGTGCCAGACTTCTCCGGAGTCTATTGATACATATCTTTTCCTGCTGACTTTGCCCTGTATCCTCTGTAAAAAAGCAGTTTTAGGGAGGCGGATGTGGCTCAAGTGATTGGGCTCCCGTCTACCATATAGGAGGTCCAGGGTTCGATCCCGGGGGCCTCCTGGGGAAAGGGAGCTGGCCCGCATGGAGTGCTGGCCCATGCGGAGAGCTTGTGCAGCAAGATGACGCAACAAAAAGAAACACAGAAGAGAGACAATGAGAGACGCACCAAAATCAGGGAGCTGAGGTGGTGCAAGAGATTGAGCAGCCTCTCTCCACTCTGGAAGGTCCCAGGATTGGTTCCTAGTGCCGACTAAAGAGAAGACAAGCAGACACAGAAGAACACACAAAGGGTAGACAGTGAGCGAAAAACAATGGCGGGGGGGAGGAGGGGATAAATAAATAAATAAATCCTTAAAAAAAAAAAAAAAACAATGAGTATGACCTGCTGCTGAGTCTTGTGAATCTTTCTGGAAAATTACCAAATGAAACAATTTAGCCACTTCTAACACTGTCCCTTTTTTGAGGTCCACCCCCTCACATATTCCCACAAACAGCTATGATTACGATTTGCCCTTAGTAAGAAAGGAATTTCGAGGTTTTGAGGAAAATACCTTTGTTTCTGAGGCTCCGAAGAACCATTTTTCTGCATGAATTATCTGTAAATCTGCATAAGTCAGAATAAAGTAGGTAATGCAGTAGTAACAAAAAGCAGCCAAGATTCTGTGGCTTAATATAAAAATAGTTCATCTCACACTCACATTATTTGTCCATTGAGGGCTGCCTGGGAGCTCAACTCCACACTGGCCTCCCTCCAGGTCCCGACCCAGGAGGACAGAGCAGCCACCACCTTGAACACTGGGTGCGGCAGCAGCAGAGCTCCGAGGGGTCTCATAGCAGCATTAGATGCTCTGGTCCAGAGGCTGCGTACATCACCTCCATTCAGATAATTGGCCAGAAAGGCAAATGGCCTCCATTCAATTACAAGGGAGTCGGGACAGCAATCCTATCTACCATGTGCCCAGAAAGCAATGGGGAACCAGAAGATTTGGTTTATGGTCCTAATCCCTAGCACAGGTCTCCGTTAGTTGGGGAGGGCCTGTTTGGCCAGGTTTGGAGGATCAGCTTTTTTCTGCATTGTCCGCCTTCAGGAAACAACACATTCCCACCAGGAAGAAGGGCACAAAATGGCAGAGATTCTTAACTGGTGGTAGGCAGACTTGGCAGTAAGCTAGGAGTGCTCATCACAATCTCCTGGAGGGCATGTCAAGTTTGAAAAGGGCTTCAGAAAGAAAAAACCACCAAGAGCCCTTGAGAAATGCAGGTCTAGAGTGTGCCTTATCAATCAGTTCTACTAGTTCAAAAACATAAAAAATAATAAAAGGACCTCTAATGCTTAGAGACCAATATTCTGTCCAAGTGTTCCAAATCCCACAAAATCCTCACTTTAAAATAGACATTATTTTATTTGTTCAACAGAGAATTAAAAGAGCTGGGACCCTCCAATACAAAACACTTCAAGGGCTTTGTGGTGGTTTGAAGCTGTTTGTACCCCAGAAAAACATGTTTTTAAATTTACTCTATTCCTGTGGGTATAGACCTATTGTAAGCAGGACCTTTTGATAAGGTAGGTTAAGATGTGACCCATCTCATTCAGGATGGGTCTTTATAAATGGAATGAATACAGAAAGAGAGAAGATCATGGAAGCAAGAAACTGAAATCAACAAAACCCAGAAGAGAAGGGAGAGACCAGCAGATGCCACCACGTGTCTTACCATGTGGCAGAGGAGCCATGGATCGCTGGCAGCCAGTCTTTGGAAAGAAAGCATCACCTTGATGATGCCTTGATTTGGACATTTTTTCGGCCTCAAAACTATAAGCTAATAAATTCCCATTGTTCAAGCTGAACCACTTCATGGTATTTGCTTTAAGCAGCCTAGGAAACTAAAACAGGCTTAGAGTCCACTGGGGAAATAGTGAGGCAAACAAATTAAAAGTTTTAAAATAGTGCAAAGCTCAGGGAAAGGTCATGGGGTAGACACTGGACTAGTTTTCTAAAAGCCATTCATTATCCCCTTCTCCATAAATATACCTTCCTGAAGAGCTGCAGAGCTAAAATTCCTGATTCCCTCAGCCCTCCTTGCAGCTAAGATGGCCAAGTGGCCCAGTCCTGGCCGACAGCATATAAGTAGAATTCACTAGGTAAGGCTTCTGGGAAAGCTTTTTTGAAAGGACAGACAGCCAGCACACTCATTTCAGCCCTTCACGCTTCTTTCTCTCTGAAATACCAGCACATGGCAGGTGATAGAGCAGGTTTTTATTTTATTTTTTTAAAACCATGAGAGAGCGAGCAAGACAAATTACCACAAACTTGAGGTGACTTAAAACAACACAGGATGAAGACTGTGGTTAATGGTATAAATATTAAGAATGCTCTTCTTTTACAAAGTGTTAAGAATATGGTGATACACAGGAAAATTACAACTAATGTAACTTAGGGGCAATAGTTAACAGGAATATTGTAATGTTTTTGAAGCAATGGCAAAGAAGATATTATATCAATTCTAAGAGACAATTATGGGGGGTATAAGGGGGTAGGATTTTTCCTTCAGGAGTAATGAGAATGTTCTAAAATTGACTGACATGAAGACAGCACAACTCTGTGACGAAAATGAGAGCCACTGAGTGCACACTTTGAATGGATTGTACAAAACATGGGCCTGTATAACAGGGAATCCAGTGGTGGGAAATGGAATGTGGTTAGCAGGACAAATATGAGAATGTTCTCTCATGAGCCACAACAAATGTATAATACTAATACAGGGTGCTACTAATTGGGTGGGTTGGGGGAAAAAATATACCAAATATAAGATATGGACTGTAGTTAGATATAATATCTTTTTTTTTTTTTAAAGATTTTTTATTTATTTATTCATTTATCCCCCCCTTGCTGCTTGTGCTCGCTGGGTCAGCTAACCACCCTGTGCGGGCGGGCTTGCCTTCACCAGGAGGCCCCGGGAACCGAACCCAGGGCCTCCCATATGGTAAATGGGAGCCCTACTGATTGAGCCATAGCCGCTTCCCAATAGTAATATCTTGACAATGCTCTTTCATAGTTGGTAACGAATGTTTCACAACAATGCAAGATGTTGGTGAGGGGGTGACATATGGGAGCCCTGTATGATGATATGCATGTTTGTTTTATAAGTTCACAACTTTTACTATATGCTTATTGTTTATATATGTTTATGTCTGAATGATATACCTCAATAACATTTTATTTAAAAAAAAACCACAGATTTATGACCTTACTGTTCTGTAGGTCAGAAGTCCGAAATAGGTCTCCCTGAACTAAAATGGAAATGTCTGTAAGGCACTGTTCCTTTAGGAGCCTCTAGGGGAGAATCGTTTTCTCACCTTTTCCAGCTTCGAGAGGCTGCCCACATTCCTTGGCCCAATGCCCCCTCCTCCATCTTCATAGCCAGTCACATCAGTTGAGTCCTTCTCACATGGCATCACTCTGACCTCCTCTCCTGCTTCCCTCTTCCACTTTTTTTCCTAAGATTTATTTATTTATTCCCTCCCAAACACACCCCTTGTTGTTTTGCACTCGCTGTCTGTTCTCTGTGTGTTCTTCTGTGTCTGCTTGTCTTCTCTTTAGGTGGCTCTGGGAACCAATCCTGGGACCTTCATGGAGTGGGAGAGAGGTGCTCAATCTCTTGAGCCACATCAGCTCCCTGGTCTGCTGTGTCTCTTATTGTCTCTCTTCTGTGTCTCTTTTTGTTGCGTCATCTTACTGCGCCAGCTCTCCACACAGGCCAGCTCGCTGCTCAGGCCAGCTTGCTTTTCATCAGGAGGCCCTGGGAATCGAACCCTGGACCTCCTATATGGTAGATGGGAGCCCAATCACTTGAGCCACATCCGCTTCTCCCTCTTCCACCTTTAAGACCCTTGTGATTACATTGGGCCCACCTGGATAATCCAGGAGCCTCCCCATCTCAAGGTCTTTAATATAAGCACACCTGCAAAGTCCCTTTTGCCATTTAAGGTCACATATTCAAAGTTTCTGGGGATTAGGATGTGGATATCTCTGGATGGCCATTATGGTAGGGTTTTCTGTTATTTGCAGCTAAACGCACCCCTAATTGAGATCTAGCTCCTAAGTCTACCTAGGAAGGCTTCACAGAGAGGAAGCCACCTACTGAGACCTGAAGGGTTAACAGAAGTTTGTCATATGGGCAAGTGGGGCATTCCAGAGAATGGGAATAGCAATATGCTGAGCAAAAAGTGTGTAAGGTATGTTTGGAAACTATAAGCAGTTTGTTAATGCTAGAGCATAAACTCATATGCATGATGTGGGGTAGAAGAGCAGGGGGAAGATAAGAGTGAACCAGATCACACATGGCCTAAAACATTTGCTGCCTAAAGAGTTCACAGGGTGGGTTGGGGTCCAGAGGAATTAAGGCCAGCCCCACCCTCCAGCAAGTCAAAGGGGCACCTGCTGAAGACCTTTCATGTATACACCTGACCCAGACAAGCCCTGATGTTCCCAAATCTGCTTAGCTATTTCTTTCTTTCTTTATTTATTTATAATGGTACCGGGGCAGGGGATAAGCCCGGGACCTCGTATACAGGAAGCCAGTGCTCAACCACTGAGCCACACTGGCCCCTGAGTTGGTTTTTTTCTTTGTTTGTTTGTTGTTTATTTATTTGTTTTTAGGAGGCATCGGGAAACGAACCCAGGACCTCCCATGTAGGAAGAAGGCGTTCAACTACTTGAGCCACATCCACTCTCCTGGTTAGCTATTTTAAGTCACTGCATGGGGCAAATTAGAAAATCGAATGGGCATGGTAGTAGGAGGGGCCTAGACTCAAAAGTACCCCACATGATGAAAATAATCTGGAATTAGAGAGCAGCAATGGTGGCCCAACCTTGTGAATATACTAAGAAGCATGAATGTATACTTTAAAGGGATGAATTTTCCAGCACATGTATTATATCTCAATTTTAAAAATCAACTAATTTAAAAATAGGAAAACATAACCCCACCACTTAGCACCAAATGAACTTGCACTTGTTAGTTAAGTAGTCAGAACCTCAGTTTCCTCATCTATAAAATGAAAATAGTACTTCCTTCACAAGACAGTTCCAAATATTAAACATGATAAGATAGGCAACACATTTAGCGCAGTGCCTTGCATGTAGCAGGTGCCAAATATATACTAGTTCCTTTCCTCTTAAGTACCAATAAAAATTTTAATTCATTTTCTCAGCAGCTGCAAGATGTGACATAAGCTCCATGCAATCTCCTTTCAGACTGTATTGTCTTGGGCAGACTACAGCAAGGAGCAGACACTTCTTGGACTGAAGCAGATACTCACTGCAGAAAGACTGCAGATCTACTCTGCAGCTAGTAGAGCAGAAATAACAAGAGATTCACGTGGTGTAAACAGAGCTACACAGAAAGTCGGGGGTGAGGGGTGGGGTGGGGAGCAGAACAGAGATTTCTCCTAATCATTCCAGTGTGCTGTACAAACAGAGTCCAGTTTCCAAAATAGCCAAATCTGCCCCAACACCTGGACAGATCCCTGTGGCTACAACACAGCACGTATGTTTTAGACATGACCCACGCCCCACTCTCCTTGCTGGGGTTCCTCGAAACCAGAAGGAACCACATACAAACCTTACACAACCAGAAATTTCTGGCATAGTACCAAGACAGGGGCTTCATTTTTTCATTAAGCTTCTCATTTGGGACTATTCCAAAATCAACCAAGTACTTAGCAGGTACTTGCCATGTGTGTGAAAGAGATTGTTGTGAGAGACAAAAAGGAGCATAAGCCATGGTCCCTGCTCTCAAGGAGCCAGCTAACCTCTTAGCTTGGAAGCAACGCTTCACAGTAAACATATAAAAGGCATCGTGCCTTGCACAGAGCAGTGGTTCAATCGTTATTTGTTCTTTGGATCAATGAAAAATAGATGGCACAATAATAAGACAGTTGTGGGGGTGCAAGGCTCACTCTAAGAACCACAAGATATGGGAAGCGGCTGTGGCTCAATCAGTAGGGCTCCCGTTTACCATATGGGAGGCCCCGGGTTCGGTTCCCGGGGCTTCCTGGTGAAGGCAAGCCCGCCCGCACGGCGTGGTTAGCTGACCCAGCGAGCACAAGCAGCAAGGGGGGGATAAATGAATAAATAAATAAAATCTTTAAAAAAAAAGAACCACAAGATGGGTTGGAGTAGTTGGAAAAAGCTTGTGCCAGAGGCTGCTAGTTGCCTACCCAGTATCAATTCTTCCATTTTCCCTTGAAACAGAGCCCCTATTGTATTTGAGGTGGCTATAGCCCACTACAATACTATATATCCCAGACTCCCTTATAACCAGAGGTAACTAATAAGATATAAACAGAAATTGTCGGGGAAGCGGCTGTGGCTCAATCAGTAGGGCTCCCGTTTACCATATGGGAGGCCCCGGGTTCGGTTCCCGGGGCCTCCTGGTGAAGGCAAGCCCGCCCACACGGCGTGGTTAGCTGACCCAGCGAGCACAAGCAGCAAGGGGGGATAAATGAATAAATAAATAAAATCTTAAAAAAAAAAAAAAAAAAAGAAATTGTCAAGAGGGATTTCCAGGAAAGTGTCATAAAAGGCAGACCAACCACTGTTGCTTGGCCTAGTGCCATTCCTCCCTTTCTCCTAATGCTTGCCTGAACTATGAATGTGATGGCTGGATCTCCAGAAGCCATTTTGGACCACGAGGCGAACTTGCAAATAGTCAAAAGAAGCCTGAATTCCTAATGATCATATAGTCACCGTACTCTCCCTGGACTTACCTCTGAAATTCTTTTATATGACAGAGAAATAAACCTCTATCTTTTAAAGCTGCTTGTCTGAATTTTGATATATATACAGCAAACCCAAATCTTAACCAATACAGGGTTCCATAGAAAAAGCCAGTTCTTTAAGAAAGGATCAGCTTTGGGATTAGGACATGGAGGTGGGAGAGCATCTCAAATGCCAGGAGGAGCACAGGAAATTACACTGAGAGGAAAAAGCATTGGCTGAAAGTAATGGGTACAGAGTGGGAAATAAGATGCCAGATGACGGCTTTGCAGATGTCAGGGGAGTCAGCACTTGGTTGAGGAAAGACCAGGGACCACAAAGGACCAAGAGAGTTCAACTCCCACAAGGAGTAAAACACCTCTGGACCTGTGAAGAGGGTAAGAAAGAGACAAAAGGGGCCTGGGGAGCTTCATTATATGAAGAGATGCCAATATGAGCAGTGGCTTGTTTCAGCTGACTGAAAATTCCTGGACTTAGAATAGTAACAATATATTAAACTTATGTGACCAGCCCTGTGTTATGCGCTTTACACACACTATCTCATTTAAGCTTCACAACAACTCTATGGATTAGTCCTATTATTATCACCTCCATTTTGCAGAGAGGATAATTATTTGCTCAACACAATCCTTACAACCTTGCAAGCCAGGGGGTGAGGTGAGTTGGGTGGGATAGTAATAGTAACCCCATTTTTCACATGAGAAAAATACGTGTACTATTACTTCAAAACCAAGAAAATGTATGAAGATTCTGGCTTTAAGACATAAAGATCCAGAGCCAAATACGGAGTCAAATGCTTTGTGAATAGTCTCTTAACCAGAAGAAAAACAGAGCAGAGGATTAGAAAAGTTTTCAGGCTTGGTTGCACTGACTACTTTTACAGGAGGAAGGAATTGTTCACAAACCCACCCTCCACCCTCTGGCTGGCCAGTACAGTGACCATGAGGTGGAGATGGCACTAAGATGGTAGGGGTGCGGGCGGAGGGAGGCAAGCTTTGAAGAGTCAAGCAAACAGTGATGCAATGTCAACTCCGGCTATAAATGAATCACAGCAAACCACCAGCTCCTGTGTCTCAAATAGTTGTTTTTTTTTTTTTTTTTTTTTTTTTTTTTTAATTATTATTATTATTATTATTTTTTTTTTATTCAAATAGTTTTTAAATATCTCTCTACAATGGACTGGAAAAAAATTATTCCATCACAACTAAGGCTGAAAATTCAATACTTAACGTTATTCAGACATGTCCACTGAACACAAGGAATTCTTCCTGGGGCAACAATCACACAGTCACTAGCAGGAAGTGGGGAAAACCCATCACATAACAAATGAATTAGGTAACATGAGTATCTAAGTAGGAAATGCATTTCCCATGAAGATGAAAAATCAAAAGTCTCCATCAGGCAGCCTGGCAGAATCCGAAGTTAGAGAGGTGGGGCTCCCCAAGTAGAGAAATCTGGAATCCCACCGCCGTTCGTGGATGGCGGGACGGACAGACCAGAGTTTAAATGCTGACTCCACCACATGCTAATGGTGTGACCGTGGGTAAGTTGCTTCACCTCTCTAAGCCTCAGCAGCTTTGCCTATAAAATGGGACTAGTGATTTCTACCTGCTGAGGTGGCTGGGAGACTAAATGAGATGGTCTGCTGTTCCTGTTACTGACTTTGACCGGACTCACATCTCTAGCATTCTCTGTTAAAAATTCCAGGAAAGAAGAGGCTTTCAGAAACCGTGGATCCTTAAAGTTCACAAGCGTGGGACCCTGAGGCAGCCACGTCACTCAGGCTCCTCACGTGTGGGAGAGGGCCTGGGGCAGAAATCTTCTAAGATTCCTTCCTAGTCTCGGCTCATGAATGTCACTGAAGGTCTAAGTAAGTTTCCTTGGTATGGGGACCTGCCCTTCGCCTAAGGGAAAATGGCCCTTTTCCAAACAGAGCAACACCTCTGCCTCTGGGGCCTTTTTACACAAGACCTCACATGCTCTGTCTCCTTGAAACCCTGGCAAAAGCACAAAGCCTGGATTGCCCAATAAAACTGACCCTTGGTTGAATACTCTGAATATAGATAAATATGATTGCTGGCAGAGAGGGAGAATAACATGAGGACCAAGCCGGCAAAAGAGCCTCATAAGCCAAGATGACCACTTTGCCCCAGACCTGCCCCGCGGCCTGGAAGGTTCTAGAATGGGCAAGAGTCACACACTAGAAAAAGCACATGCATCATGGAGAACCAGCCATCTATGATCCAAAATGATCTGGGAAGCTTTGAAGAGTCCACTCAAAGAAAATGTGTAGTGGTGGTGATGAAGATGATGATGATTGATGATGGCTAACCCTTATGAATGCTCACTATGTGTCTGGACTCGTTGAAAGCACTTTAGAAACACTAACCAACTTATTCCTCCGATCAAGGCTATGAGGTAAGCAAGTTTTTATTAGTCCCATTTTATAGATAAGGAAACTGAGACACAGAAAGTTCAAATAACTTCTCCTAAGGTCACACAAGCAGACTAGCTTCAGAGCCCATGCTCTTAGTCAGCATTTTCAAACCTTTTTGACCAACCCATCACAATAACTACATTCTATATCACGACCCAATATATACACACATTTATATGTAACAAAAATAAAGTTTTTAGACAGAATAATCCCCACTACTACCATGTATAAAGCACCCTGATGTTTTCTATTCTGTTCTAAATTCTTGAAAAATGGTTCATTCAGCCAATATTGATGGAACACCTACTGTGTGTTGGATACTCTTTTAGGCTTTGGGGCTATGTCAGTGAATAAGAGACAACAATCCCTGCCCTCGTGGAGCTTGCATTTTACTGGGAAGAGACAGATGGTGAATAGGAGCCACATGAAATACCATAGCATCCAAGGGGTTGATTAGTGGGTGTTGCAGAGAAAAATTAAGTAGGGAAGGGACCTAGAGAGGGTATGGAGGGTGATGTTGAGATTTTTAAAGTAGAATGGTCAAGGAAGGCCTCATGTTGCTTTCACTCCCCACAACACTGATTTCCGTGGAGGCCACCCACAGTGTGAATGCCCTGCCATTAGTCACCGCCCTCTAGAGTCTCCCTGGGTGTTCAGAGGCTCTTCCTCCTGGGCTGTGCACTCACACACATATACACGTGTGCATGTGTTTATGTCTGTGCAGCATGTGTGTGCACATGTGTATGTGTGTGTGCACACCCTCATGGACTCACTCACTAGGGGAGGTTTTGGAGACAGAGGGCAGGGCCCCCACATGTAGCTGTGCAGGGGTTCCCCACACAAGCTTACCCTTCAGGGGGCAGGAATGGGGACCAAAATACAGCCTGGGCACTGCTAGCCAAAGCTGCAGGTGTCAGCTATCTGCCCTGGCTGAAGTCTTAAGGCCAGGGGAAAGGGAGGCTTTTTTTCATTGTCCCCAAGAGGGGACATCTTTGACAACTTGTTGGCCCAGAGGGAGTGCAGATTCCTGATTTGCATCAAGGTGTCCTAAGTGCTAGCAATGCCCGCTCGGCAGCAGCTGGGGCCACTTGGGTAGCATCCACTGAGGGCCTTTGGAACTTTCAGACTCTTCCTTTAAGTTAAAGGGGCACATAAAACTGTTACCAGCATGGGCAGTAAATACATTTCCTATGGGAAAAGAAGCCGATCTCTGCTAATGAATAAGTGTAATTGATCAAAACAGATGACTTGATGGCCCTTCCAAATGTGCTTTTAGCAAAGTGGACAGTTTTTCATTCAAATGCAAACTCACCTAGAGAAGATCCAATAATGGAGATTTTGGAACAATCCCAGCAGCAGTGGGGTTTTTTCCCCCTTCTTCACTGGCCAGGAAGGCATTTTAAGTTACTGTAGTAGCTTGACTCAACCAGCCATCAATCTATGCTTTCCCTGTGGCTGAGGGTGCAGCAAGGGCACAGGCACAGGCCAACGGACTTCCTTTCCTGCCCTCTTCTCATTGGCCCCATTCCCAATCCCTGACCCATAAGGAGTCAGGTGGCTGGGAGACAGGGAATTCAGTGTAATCATCCATTCATTCAGTAAACATTTATTGAGCACTAACTATATGCAAGGCACCATGCCAGGTACCAAAGATGACTGAGACCAGGCCCTGTCCTCAGGAGAGAGTCGTGGGGGAAACGACCGATGACAGGAGCTGGGTCTCAGCTCAGCCCCACAAGCATTTCATCTTCGTGCACTTCAGTTTGCTCCTTTATCAAATGAAGGCCCTGGACTAGATATGACCTCTGGGCACCATGCCAGTTGGAAAACTGTCTGATTCGAAGCCCTCCCCTTTCTGTTCAGCTCCTAGGAAGCTGACAGATGCTGTACAGCTTTTGAGGAAGGCAGAGAGTCTACAAGTGGGCAGTGAGGATTGTGTTCCCTCCCGGGAGTGAGAGGCTGGTTCAATTTGGCCAGAGCACATGATGCAGAAATTAAACGGAAAACTTAGGCTTCTACACCAAGGAATGGGGGTGGGAGGGGGTGGGAGGGGGAGAAATGGGGAGCCACTATAGTTTGTGAGGAAAAGAATATGATCATAGCAGTGCAAAGGAATCTGGGACTCTCTGACTGGAAGGGGGAGAAGGGAGGTGATGTTGCAATAGTCAGAGCAGAAGGGTTGAGGCCTGAAGTGAGAGACTCTCCCGTGGCCTGGGAAGGGCACCGTTCCACCACCCCCTGCCACTGCCACCCCTGTGCACACTGCTGGTTTCACCCCAAATCACTTTGCACTACCTTTTTAAGTTGCACAGGTGCTTCAATGCGAACAGGTAAACCTCATTCCTCTTCCCAGGCACCTGAGGTTAAGCAGGACCCACCAAGGTCCGCCAGCAAGGAGTGCAGACGGCGGGGAGGCGCAGGGCTGGGATCCAGAGGGGTGCGCTTACCTGCAGAGGAGACGTCCTCGTGGTCAGAGCTGTTGTGGCTGCAGTCGCTGCCCCTCTCGGGCGAGCTGTGGCAAGGCGAGTCCCGCTCCCGCACCCGCAGGAACTTCTTGCGTCGCCACGGGGGCAGGTGCTCGCGGGCCCCGCGCCGGGGATGCTCATCAGAAGCCAGGGGCGAATCCGGAGCGTCCTTGCCCTCAACCTCCAGCTGCTCCAGGTCTCGGCTCCGGCGCTGCTGCTGCCGCCGCCCCCCGGGAATCAGTTGCATCCAGCGGTGCGGGCTGCACGCCCGTGCGGGCTTCTCGGCCTCATCGCGGGTCCCAAATCGGCAGGGGGCCATGAGCAAGTGACCGAGGACGAATTTCTCGTTCAAATCCACCATCTCAAAGTCGTGGTCACTGCTATCGCCCCCATCGTCCGCGCCGGAGCCGTCCGGCTCGCCCTCCTCGGAGCCTGGGCCTGCGCCAGTCGCAGAGGAAGCCTCCTCTGGAGGGGCGCTGGGAACGGTGCTGTCGTGGCCGCAGGGCGCACAGTCCTCCCGGAGCCTGAAGAGGAGGCGAGGCTGCAGCAGCTGCTGGTGGATGGCGGCTGTCAAGCTGAGAATTGCGCCCCCTTCCCCTGCCCGCCCCGGCAAGGTGGGAAGGTCCAGGCCCACGTAGGGTGGAGATTCGGCCTTCGCCGCCGCCTGCGCGTCGGGGCGCGGGAGGCCTGGGGAGTCCCCGCCACCAGCCACTGCGCCCTCTTCCTCGCGCGGTGGCGGGGCTCGCCCTGACCCTGTCGGCGCCGTCTCCTCGGCGAAGGCTCCCCCACTGCCGCCGTCTCCGTCCTCCAGGTGCCCAAAGCCTAGGTCCCGCTTCTCGCCGGCCAGGGCCGCCTGCAGGTAGAAGACTTTGAACTTCTCCTCGGCCAGCACCTGTTGCAGCCGCTTCAGGTTGAGTTTGCAGCGCTCCAGCTCCCGCTCCATATCCAGCACCGAGTCCAGCCGCATGGCGGGTACCTTCTCCCCGGGGAACTCGGCCTGCCAGTGGCGCTCAAACTCCTGCGGGTCCCACATGCCGGGCGCCCCGTCGGGCCACCCGGGCCCGGGTCCTCCGCGCCGCAGCGGACTGTTGTCGCCCCTGCCTCTCTCCCGGAAGCCCGCGATGGCGCAGTCGCCTGCCCTTCACTTCAGCCCCAGGAGAGAAAAAGCGAAAAAATAAAGTTTTTCCCCTTCCGCCCTCGTGCCTTTTTTTCTTTCTTTCTTCTTCTTCTTCTTCTGGGTTTCGCCTCTCTGACGTAAGCGGCCACCCGCGGCGGGGGCGGGCGGCCGGGGGCCTGGACCCGCCCGGGGCAGGACACGGAGTCGGCTGGCTGCAGCCCCCGCCGGGCGCCTCGTGGGCTCGGGTAGGGAAATGAGCGTCGGCGCCGCGGGGCCGGGGCCGGCGGGCGTGCCTCGGAGCTGAGCGGGCGGCGGGCCTGCGGCGCTGCCCACCCCGGAGGCGCCGGGGACACCGGAGCTGACTGCGGCGGTCCGGGCTCGCACCTTCCCCGCAGCGTCCGCCTGCGCAGCGCCGCCGCGCGTTGCCCGCGCCGGCTCCCTTCACCCGAGCGCGGGGCCGCGCGGCCGGCGAAAGGCTGGATCCCGGGTGAGGGAGAGCGCGGGGGCGCCTGCCTCCAGTCAACCTCCCGCCGCCCCACACCGCAGCCTTGCCAGCCCACAGTCAGGGCGGCGCCTTGGACCAAGAAGGAAAAGGTGCGGGGAAGGCGATGTGGCGCGGCGGCGAGCGCAAGCATCCAAGGGTGCTGTCTGCCACCCGGCAGGGCTGCTCGCTGTGGGGGGTTATAAAGCGCCTTGAATTGACTTGTCCAAGATCACAGAGCAGTTTCATCTCAAACTGGGGTCAAACCTCGATGTTTTGAGTCACTTTAAGGGTTCTCTCCAGTGCCAATAGAGTTTTTCACAGGAAGAAACAGGCAGCGGTGGCAGCCCCAAGTGGCTCGCTGGAGACTCTGGTGACTTCAAAGCGGAGGGTCCTGCCGAATGACTGAATTAAACCATGACTGGAGAGGCCTAGACCTAGTAGAGGACTCTAGTGGGCCTCCAGGAGGTCCCTCTGCTCCACTTCCTCCTTGGCACTCCGGGCACCCCTCTAGAGGGGAGAAGAAAGGAGCTGGTGAGAGGCGCAGTGAGGTTGGGAGCTTCCACTGCCCCCCCCCCCCCACGGCTTTCCTCCACGTTTGGTTGCACCGCACTTTGCCTTTCCTCTTTCTCAGTGTCTTTGGTGGTGTCCCACTGTCTGCGGAGAGAGGCTCTAATAAATTGTCTCGTGCTTGCTTGGTGGAGTCTCTATCAGTGATTCATGTTTCCTTCATTTTGAGGATGAGGGAATTGATACAAGAGGCTAGTGACTACGTGGCCAGAAATTCTTCGCTGCCTTTGGGGTTTGGAGCTAGGCTCAGCCACCTTCTCCTTTCAGCCAACCGCCACTTGCTTCCCACTTGAACAGTGGAAGGGGCCATTCCCACTCCCACTTTTCAATCCCCTTCAATCCATTCCACAAGGCTACCAGGAAGAGATTTCCTAAGCTCAAATGAGATAGTGCCAGGCTTTTGCTCACAACCCCGCAGGGGCTCCCCATCACCTACCGGATGGAGTCCAGACTCCTTTGCATGACAAATGAGGTCCTCCCACATTTGGTCTCTGCCCACCTCTCTGCCTCCCTCCTATGGTTTAGCCTTACCAACTTGATCCTGTGCACAAAGAAGTCCTGGTCTTTATGTAATGGAGATTTTTTAATTTAGTAACACTGATGGAAATTCCTAAGGCCCACAAAACCTGCTTAAAACAATACCCCGGATATGCATCCGTGCCTGGCCAGTCACGCCACCATGGAGATGGCAAAACCCACCCCTAGTAAAGATTAACCCAGACCCCCTTAACGCCGATGCTAACCGCAAAAATTAGCTTCTGTAATATTACTTGCTTGCTCTGCTGGATATGGACAATTGAAGCTGCCTCTCACCCTTTCTGGCGCAAAAAAAATGAATGCTTTGTTGTAATCAACTAATCTGATATCTGAACACAAAGAAAAGTTGCTTTATCATGCTGACCCTGCTAAAATTCCCTATAAAAACCCACCACGGGAAGCCGGGGTCGCTTCTGTCCATACTGCTGGAGGAGGCCCCGGCCGGCTGGAAATAAATGTTCCTCTCCTAATCACATTGTCTGGGTGCTGGGTTTCTCTCTGGATGAAGTGTCCCACTTCACTTTATACATGCATCTTCCTCTTCCTTGGAACTTCTGTCTGCCCCCGCCCTCCCCCCACACACACTCTTTTGCTGCCTGGGGAACTCCAGCTAAAGGATCTCCACCTCTAAGAAGCCTTTCCTGGGAAGCGGATGTGGCTCAGGTCACTGAGCTCCCGCCTACCACATGGGAGGTCAATGGTTTGGTTCCGGGTGCTTCCTAAAGAAGACAGTGATCTGGCATGACCAGCAGGCGTGGCAAGCTGATGCAACAAGATGATGCAACAAGAGACACAAGAAGAGGGAAGTGACTGTGGCTCAATTGGTTGGGCTCCCATTTACCATATGGGAGGCCCTGGGTTCAATTCCCAGGGCCTCCTGGTGAAGGCAAGCCGGCCCGCATGGCGCGGTGAGCTGACACAGCAAGATGACCCCACAGAGGGAGACAAGCAGACACAGAAAAATTCACAGCAAATGGACACAATGAGCACAAGCAGCAAGGGGGGATAAATAAATAAAAATAAATCTTAAAAAAAAAAAAAAAAGACACAAGAAGAAAAACATAATGAAAGACACAACAAAGCAGGGAGCAGAGGTTCCTGGTGCCTCCTAAAGGAAAAAAAAGCAAAACAAATGAACAAACAGAACCAAGCAAGACAGTGAGCTGGCGTGACGGGCAGGCACCGGCAAGCTGACCCAACAAGAGACACAAAAAGAAAAAAATAAAGTCTTTCCTGATCCCCTCCCCCCTCATCTCTGTGTCACCAGTGATCTTGTACATGCCTCTATCTTTGCACTTGTCCCACCTTCTTTTACAGTTATTAGGGACTCCTTTCGTTTCCCTTACTCTCGGAACTCCTCAAGGGTAGGAACTGGGTCTTTTCCTTTTTTTTAAATTTTTTTTATTCCTGCTTCTTCTTTCACAGGGTGTGATGTAGAGATAACTGTTGAATGAAAGGAATGAATGAATGAAAGACAGATGAATGAATTCCCACCTTGCCAGTCCAGCTGGGCACCTACAGTTGTGAATCACTCCCTCCTGGGAGTAGATGTGCTTCCCACAGAGGCTTCTCAATCCAGAACTTCCTTCCTTGCCAACTCTGTCTTTGTTAATTTCCCAATGTCCCTTTTACTGTCTTTTTAAAAATTTTATTTGGTGTGCCACTGGTATGAATCATCACAGTGTGTGTCAGTGCCCGACTGCTGTCGGGGAATGGATACATTTTAAAATACACTCACTGAGTCTTCTCCAGTTTGGGTGATTTTCTCACTCCTCCACCTACTTCCTCAACCTGCATGCTCTCCCACCTTAGCTTCTCACATTGAAGAGACTACCCAGAGGCCATGACAATCTCCTCTGTCTGCTGGGAGGCTTTCAGCCAGCCAGTGCAAGGGCGTTCCACCAAACTGTGTCCACAAGCATCTTGGCGTCTGTAAAGATTTCCGAGCGGGAGAGAAAAGGCAGCACAGCAGTGATAGATGACCACAGTCAACAGCCCATTGACTGGAAGGAGTTTTTACATGCATATTTAAATGCACAAATAAAACAACAAGTTACTATAAGCATCAATTTCTGAATTTGAAAGTTCCCTGGGAAGATAGCTTCAACTCTGTCCTTTAATTAAGGCAGTGGTATGACTCCCTTTTCGTCCAGGAATTTGTTACCAACACCACTAATTTTTTCCATGAGGACCAATATAGCTGCAAATGCCAGCATACATCTTCTGTAAACAGATCCAGGAGCAGCCTGCCTTGTTTCTAGCTGGTAAATGGTTCAGCTTTATTACTTAGTTTTGGGTCATCATCTGGGTCATCATCAGGTCAAGGACAGGGTGGCTGACATTTATTGAGCCCTCACTTCTAGTTGCCTTAACATCTTTCATCCTCTCTAATTCCTCACAACAACCCTGTGAAGAAGATATTATTGTCTCCACTTCAGAGAGGGAGAAACAGAAGGTCAGAAAGGTTAAATTTCACACAGCTGGTCTGGATTCCAAAGCCCAGCTGCTTTGCAAGGGCTTAGCCCAGGTGCATATGCCATTGACATTCAGTTCATTCAGTATTTGTTGAGCACTTATTTATGTGCCAGGGCATGGCAAATAAAGTTTAAACTTGGTAACCAGGCATATCAGACCCTCCCCCAATGGATCTTCTGACCTCAACCTACTTTTCCAACTCCATTTCCTGGATTTCTTCCAGTGGTTGTACCCATTCAACTCTCTAACCTGAGTCATCCACTATAGCAGATGCCTTTTGTGTCCCTTGCCTGCTCCCATTGCCATGGACACTTCCTGTGGGCTGCCAGGATCTCACCTACCCTCACTACTCTTCACAGCCTTAAGACTTTTTTCAAAGTAGAAGGCTCTCAAGGGCAGCCCAGATAGAAGCTTCCAAAGGGGGAGGTTAACATTCCCAGGGGCATCCCATGGCCAGGGGAAATGTGAGCTGGTTAATGAATGCCCCAGGCTCGTGTCTCTGGAAGGTAGTTCTGAGGCATTCTTCCTCAGTGGTCTCCCACAGGGATGAGCGCATTGTGCTGCCCACAGTGGAGATCAGTCAGTAATCAGTAATGAGCTTTCCCTCTCGTCATCTCCTCCCTCTCCCTTGCTCCTGCTTCCTGGGATGACCTCTCATACAACACCTGTACCAGATCCTTGTCCAAGCCTCTGCTTCCCCCTGTCTGGTGCCCCCAGCCCCTCTCTGCTACATCACACCAGGTACTTCACCGTTCTCCCTGTTATTCCTGGGTCTCTCACACCTTCCTTCCCAATGCTTCTCCCTCTTGTGAAGGGTGAGATGCTTTTTCATCTGCCACTTTCACTTTCCCACAGCTCACCTGTGACTTTCTCTCAGCAGCCTTCCCTTCACCGGGCCCAGTTAGGCATAACTCTGAAGAGGGACTTGCCTCAGTTCCAGCACTGGTCACACTGCACTGTAATTAATTCCACCTCTCCTTGAGTAGACTAGATTCTTCTAGCCTATCAGCACCTCTCATTCCTCCAACTGCCCTAGCATCTAACATGGTGCCAAACAGAGTCAGTGCCTGTACATGTCTGCTGAATGAATGGATGCTGAATGAGTGAATGAATGATTAGTACTCCACCTGAGCTCTTTGGGCTTCCTGCCATCTTCAGGCAGGACCACCATGACCCAAAGGCAGAGTGGGAAGACACCTCTGAAGGTCAAGCTGCCAAGAGCGCCACCTTTAAAAAAAGTCCTTTGGATTAACAAGCAGCCTCTATGGAAATACAAGCCTGGCTATCAGTCATTCACAGTTCACTGTGAACTGCCTTGCTGCCTTCCTTTCTTCATAGGTTGAATCTGAGGTTAATGTGAAAGGACTGAGAGTTTGGATGGGGGAGGAGACTGGAAGCAGAGTATAGCCAGAAGTAGGAGGGTACCTGGGAGGAGCTGGGCTGGGGTGGGATCTGCATTTTTTGAGTGATAAAGGTGTAACCAGAGGAAAAAGTCCCCTGCCTTTGAGAACCTTCCGCCTGGCTTGCTTCCTCTAATGCAGGCATTTTCCTGGCTACAAATTAGAATAACATAGGAGAGGTATTGAAAATATCTGGTTCTGGACTCTCTCCAACACCATTTCATTGAGAATCTTGGGGATGGGGCCTCATATCTGTATTTTAAATTTTAGCTTTATTGCAGTATAATACAATAAAATTCCCTTGTTCTAAGTGTACATAGATGAATTTTGATAATTGCATAAACGCTGTATAATCTCCACAATAATGAAAATAAGAACAGTTCCATCAATGTTTCCTCTTTGTCCTTTTGCAACCAATCCCTTTCCCTGGCTCCCAGCCCCAGGAAACTATAGTTTTCTAGAATTCCTGGCACTATAGTTTTGCCTTTTCACAATGTTTTCCAAAGTAGTGGATCCTTTTCCCCTTACCATCAGCAATATATGAGAGTTCTGTTGCTCTACGTCCTCACCAACACTTAGTGTTGTCAGTTTTTTTTAAATTTTAGCCTTTCTAGTGAGTGTGTAGTAGTATCTCGTTGTGGTTTTAATTTGCATTTCCCTGATGACTAGTGGTGTAGAGCATCTTTTCATGTGCTCACTGGCTATTTGTATATAGTCTTTTGTGAAGTGTCTGGTCAAATCTTTTGTCCATTTTTTTATGGGGTTTTTGGTCTTAAAATTGAATTATAGGGGTCGGATGTGGCTCAACTGGTTGGGCGTCCGTCTCCCATATGGAGGGACCTGGGTTCGATCCCCGGGACCTCCCGGTAAAAAAAAAAAAAAAAAAAAAATTGAATTATAGTTGTTCTTTATATTCTTTATTTAAGCCCTTTGTCAGATAAATGTTTTGCAGAAAATTTTCTCCTAGTCTATGGCTGGCCTTTTCATTTTAACTGTGACTTTTGAACAGTGAATATTTTTTATTCTGTTGAAGTGCATTTTATTAATTTTTTAATATTTTGCACTTTTGTGTCCTGCTAAGAAATCTTTGACTATCCCAATGTCACAAAGATTTTATCTGATGTTTTCTTCTAGAAGTTTAATAGCTTTATGTCTTACGTTTAGGTCTATTATCCATTGTAAGTTCATTCTGGAGTAAGGTGCAGAGCAAAGGTAGAGGTTATATATTTTTTTCCATATGGATATACAGTTATTGCAGCACCATTTAGTAGAAAGACTATCTTTTCACCACTGAATTACTTTGGCAACTTTGTCAAAAATCAATTGATCATGGGGGACGGATGTGGCTCAACTGGTTGGGCGTCCGTCTCCCATATGGAGGGACCCGGGTTCAATCCCCGGGACCTCCCGGTAAAAAAAAAAAAAAAAAAAAAATCAATTGATAATTAAAATGTGGATCTATTTCTGGACCCTATACTGTTCCATTGATCTATATGTCTATCCTCAAGGTAATGCCATGATGTATTAGAAAAGTTGTGAGTTTATAGAACAATCATGCATAAAATACAGGATTCCCATTTACCACTCACCATCCACCAACACCTTGCATTGGTGTGGAACATTTGTTACAATTGATGATAGCACATTTTTATAACTGTACTTTTAATTAAAGTCCATGGTTTAACTTAGGGTTTCCTGTTTGTGTGGGTGTTGTTCCATAGATTTTGTTAAAATTTTAAATTCTGTTACCCTACATACAATCTAACATTTCCCCTTTTAATCATATTCAGATGTATGTGAGATTGTAAAGCAATAATATTTAAAAGCCAATTCTTTCTTTTTTCTTTTTACAAATGATTTTAATTACTAATTGAATTTCTTTAATTGTTATAGATCTATTTGGATTTTCTCTTTCTTCTTGAATCAGTTATATGTATATATATTAGAGAAGTTGTGAGCCTACAAAACAATCATGCATAACGGCAGAATTCCCATATATCACCCCTCCATCAATACCTTGCATTGTGGTGAAACATTTGTTACAGAGCATGAAAGAACATCATCAAAATATTACTACTAGCTATGATCCATAACTTACATCTGTTATATTTTTCCATACACCCCCTATTATTAACACCATGTATTTGTGTTGCACATTTGTTATAATTCATAAGAGAACATTCTCATATTTGTACTGTTAAGCACAGTCTATCTTCCACCCCATGGTTCACCATGTTATACTGTCCCATGCACTGTCCAATCTATCCAAAGTGTACACTCAGGGCTCTTACTTTCATCACAGAGTTGTGCAGTCAACGCCTCAGTAAATTTCTGAATGTTTTTCCTTAGTCCAAAAGAAAAATTCCCATATCCCCCTATTATTGATCCTTAGTACCTTCTGTGACACTGATGCAAGAACATTACAATATTGCTGTTAACTGTAGCCCACAAGTTACATTAATTGTATTTTTCCCTTGCATCACCATATTCTTTCCACCATGTAATAGTGACACACATTTGTTCTTGTTCTTGTATTTGTACTATTTTTTTTTTTTTTTAAGATTTTATTTATTTATTCATTTATCCCCCCCTTGCTGCTTGTGCTCACTGGGTCAGCTAACCACGCCGTGCAGGCGGGCTTGCCTTCACCAGGAGGCCCCGGGAACCGAACCCGGGGCCTCCCATATGGTAAACGGGAGCCCTACTGATTGAGCCACAGCCGCTTCCCTGTATTTGTACTATTAACCACAGTCCTCATCCACCACTTGGTTCACTATGTTATTCAGTCCCTAGATTATTCTCTAGCTTTCTTTCAATTGACATTTATGTCCCTAAACTACCCCTTTCAGCCACAATCCCATTTATAAACCAGCTATGTTAGTTATACTCTCTAATGTTTTACCATCACCTCTATCCATTTCCACACTTTTACAGTCAAGCTACTTAAAAATTCTACATACATTAAGCATCAGTACCCCTTCTCAGCCCTTAGCCTATCTCCTAGGAACCTGTATTCTAGGTTTTAACTCCATGTGTTTATTGTTTGTATTTATTTCCTATTAGTGAGACTGCATACAATATTTGAACTTTTGTATCTGGCTTATTTCACTCAGTATAATGTTCTCAAGGTTCATCCATGTTGTCAAATGTGCCCCAACTTCCTTTCTTCGTAGAGAAATATAGCTATCCATTGTATGTATATACCACATTTTGTTTATCCATTCATCAGTTGATGGACACTTGGGTTGTTTCCATCTTTTGGCAATTGTGAATAATGCCACTATGAACGTTGGTGTGCAAATCTCTTTTTGTGTCCCTGTTTTCAGTTCTTCTGGATATATTCCCAGCAGAGGGATTGCTGAATCATATAGCAGTCCTATGTTTAACTTCCTGAGGAACCATCAAACTGTCTTCCATAGAGGTTGCACCATTCTACATTTCCACCAACAGTAAAGGAGTGTTGAGTGTTCTTATTTCTCCACATCCTCTCCAGCACTTGTAGTTTTCTGTTTGCTTTTTTTTTTTTTTTTCCCCCAAATCATGCTGTCTTGATTACTAGTTTTATAGTAGGTCTTGCAATCAAATAGTGTAAGTCCTCCAACAGCTTTTGTAAAAAATTGTTTTGGCTATTTCTAGGTCCTTTGCTTTCCCATAGGGGCGATGGATGGGACTCTCTTGCTTGCAGTTGTAGAGTCTCTTGGTTCCTTGGTATGGTAGTTGTCCATATTCACCTCCATGTTAGTTGTCCTGGGTGAGACCAATGAACTGGAGAGTAGGTATTGCAACTCTGTTGAGATTCAGGGCCCAGCTGGCACATGGAGAGTCCAAAGATTTAAGTCTCTTGAACATACATCTACCAATTCTAGTACTAATTATAGGTTCAAATAGGAGAGAAGAGCCATGTGTAGGGAAACCACAACTGAGTCCAACTCTGTCACTCTGGGGAACATAATTCCAAAGTACGGTCCACTGGCAAGGCACCAAACTCCTGAGCTATCTGCCTTGACTATAGTGTCTCAGTGTCTCCAGGGCCCTCAGGAGCCCAGCTATTTGGGGTAGTATCTACTTTTTTTTTTTTTTTTAAGATTTATTTATTTACTTTATCCATTTTAATTCCCCCCTTCCCCATTTGCTGTTTTGTGTCCATTTGCTGGGCAATTCTCTGTGTCTGTTTCCTGCCATCTCTTCTCATCCTCCTCCTCCAGTCTTCACCAGGACTTGATCCTGGAGACTTCCGATGTAGGAGACAGGTATTCTGCCGCCTGCGCCACCTCAGCTCCTGGCTTCCGGAGCTTTCAGAGCATCTCGTCTTGTCTCTCCCCTGTGTCTCTCTTGTTGCGTCATCATCTTGCTGAATGGCTCCTGGGGCCTGGCGGCTCACCGGCACACAGAGCCTGGCAGCCCACGCGCCTTCTATATATATATTTTTTATTTTACTGGGAGGTCCCGGGGATCGAACCCAGGTCCCTCCATATGGCAGATGGACGCTCAACCATTTGAGCCACATCTGCCCCCGGGTAGTATCTACTTTGGCAGTCAAAGAGATCCTGCTGAGATGTGCATAAGTGTTACCTATGGAATGACCTCCCGACTCACTTTGAAGTCTCTTAGCCATATAAACTCATTTGTCTTTACTTTTTCTCCCTTTTGGTCAAAGTCTTTTTCCAGTTGCATTGCTAGTTGGTGCTTGTTAGTAATCCCTTGGTGCCAGGGAGGCTTATTCCTGGGATTCATGTCCCACACTGGGAGGAAGGTAAGGTATTTATATGCTGAGTTCGGCTTAGAGAGATAACATAGTGATTTTGGTGGTAGATAAAGATTGTGGTTAATAATATAAATACAAGAATGTTCTGCTACAAGGTGTTAAGAATATGGTGATACATGGGCAAAATACAACTAATGTAACTTATAGACTATAGTTAACAGTAATATTGTAATATTTATGTAGCAAAGGCAAAGAAGGTACTATATCAATGCTAAAGGTAAAAAAATATATGAGATTTAGTTTTATGAGATATGAATATGAGTAAGCATTATTTTCCTTCATTTTCTTCATTAACAAGGAGACCTTGGCCATGTCATTTAACCAATCTGTGCTCATTTATGTATCTTTCTGAACATTGGAGAAAGAATTGTGTTTGTTTTTAGGATTAAATGAGATAAATATGCCTGTAAAGAATTTTTAAAAAGTAATGCTTCCGGGAAGCAGATGTGGCTCAACCAGTTGGGCACCTGCCTATCACATGGGAGGTCCCAGGTTCAGGTTTCAGTGTCTCCTAAAAGAAAACAAGCTAGATGCTGCCTCCTGCTGCAACAAGCTAGACGCCGCCCCCCGCAAACAATGAGCAGACAGACGAGAGAACCATCTGGAGGAGGGAGGGATAAATAAAAAGAAAAATAAAGTAAATAAATAAACCTTGAAAAAAAAGAAGAAAAGAAAAAGTAATGCTTCTGTAATTTTTTAAGCTGCCTTTAATCTGTACTTTATTTATTTAAAAATTTTTGGAGGTACCAGGGATTGAACCTGGGACCTCATACATACACACTCAACCCAGAGCTACACCTACTCCGCTGTTAATTTTTGAAGGTGAAATAGAGCTTACTTAAAAAAAAAAGAAGGCAAGCTTCGAGAACTGGTTGTGAACTCACTGATCAGTAAATATTGTAACACTTCTTTAGAAGTCCTGCTGCCCCTCACATGCCTTCCCCATCTGCTCATAGACATGCATCAGGAAAGACCCTTCTTGTTTTGCAGGGAGCACAGACGTTTGAGCTCAGAAAATGCTGTCTCTCCTCCCACTGCTGAGGATGAGGACCCCACATAAGCCCTCTCAATAAATGCTCATTACTCACCAAGTTGGTCTTGTGCGAATTGTTCTTTGGTCTGACATATCCACCTCAGTTTGGCAGGAAGCTGTTGTTTTACACAGCTGCTAGCCATACTTGGGACAATTGGCTTAGTCAGCAGGATCCCTCACATTAACTTGTGAGGTGGGGGGTAGGGAATCCACAGGGAAATCCTGGGTGGCCTTCTACCTCCATGTGGGGAGGGGTTTCCTAATTGCTTGATTGTTGCCAACCTCCACATGAGTACAGGGATCCCGCCCCCCCCCCAATAAAAAGGTCTAAAGTGTGTATTCCAAGAACAAAAGATTGTGAAGTTTAGTAAAGCTGGCAGGTGCGCTGCCCCATTGGCTGGTCTTTTGTTATGGGCAGTATGGCTAACTACAGCAGACTTTGAGAAAGAAGAGAAATTGCAGATTGAAGTAGGAAAATGGCTGGAGTATGGATCTGTAGAGAAAAATTATGTATCTCAGTTCAGCCAGGACAGCTGAGCTAACAAAATTTCTACTCTGGGAAATATTTCTAAGAATAGACAAAGAATTTGTATGCATCCTTACCCCATTCCCCATGTCAGAATTATATAACTGGGAAAATGTATCCCACTCTATAGAGGAGAACCAAAGGAAGATAAAATGCTCAATTTCTCCAACCGATAATTGAAATTTACAAGGAATCAGTGAAGTAGTGCAGGAACTGAGGAAAAGTCTCTCAGCTTCCCTTAAAGGCCAAGATGAGAAGAGCCAGTAGTTCAAAAGGCAAAGGGCACTGCTAAAGTCAGTTAAAGCAGGGTTAGAACAAAAAGGTAAGACCCCCTTCACCCACCCCTCAAGGGATGGGAGACATTCTTAAGAAATTAGAAAGCCCCGGGAAACGGATGTGGCTCAGGAGGTTGGGCGTCCGTCTACCATATGGAGAGACCAGGGTTCGATCCCTGGTACCTCCCGGTAAAAAAAATAAATAAATAAAATAAATAAATAGAAAGCCCCAAGGACAGCTGACTGTAACCTACAGAAAGCTGGAGCGAACTAGGGGCCGGGAAGGAGAGCCTTAGTACTGTATTAAAACCAAAATGTTTAACTCATAGCCTCCTGAATACTTAGCCCGTGCTAAAAACCTGTTAACCAAATAATGCCCAGGTAACTTCTTATCCAATTTTTTATTATATAAAAGTGTTTCCATATTATGCAGCTGTAAGAAGACATGAAGTCCGTAAAGCATATGGCAACATGGATGAACCTAGAGGACATTATGTTGAGTGAAGCAAGCCAGACACAAAAGGACAAATACTGTATGAATGCATTACTATGAACCAAATATATTGTGTAACATATTGTTTGATTCAAAAAAAAATTTTTATGTATCCATTACATTTAATTGAGAAATGTATATATTTATTCATCTGTGTTTACTTTTTAGTTTTTAATTGTTTATATTTTCAATTATTAAATGTACAAAATAAAGTTAAAAAAAAAAAAAAGTGTTTCCAAGAACAAGTCTACATATTGTAGGCAACACTGATCCCAGAAGAGATCTTAAAAAGGTATAAAACTAGAGGTGTGGCATGATGGAAAACCCGAAGACAAACCATACCAAAAGAGTGAGAATTAATGAGTCAAATTTGTGAGTTTTATGTTTCTGTTTGTGTGTTTAAGTCTCTATTTGTGTCTGTTTGTTCAATGCATATTTTCATACCTCCAGATGGTAATGTCAAATTAATAAATGAAAACTCATAAGGGAGCTCTAGTCAAATTGCTAAAAAAATTAAATTAGCATGCATATATATATATATATGTAAATGAGTGCTCCTGGAACCCCAAATTAGAAAAGCCCAGCAGGATGAAAAGGTCAAATAGAAATCTGAATAGAGAAACTATTGGAAGAAGGAAAAAGGTTTTTCCTAGGCTCCTTAACCTACCTTGCCCCCCAGGACCTTCTCCTAACCTTGACTGCATTCAAGGCTCTCATTAAAACTGGTTGAGGGAGCTACAGGGGAAGGCCTGGGTGTGATAAACTGAGGGAGATGTGAGTTTAGCTTAGAATCTGTCTACTAGGCCTGGAAATTAAGAATGATAGAGACATAATATTACAGAATAAACCTTGTTTTGCATAGTTTGTCCTGTAATTCTCCAATTAAAAAAAAAATTTTAACAGCCTTGGGAAGAGAGTATGAATAATTCAATTGCCAAATTTCAGTAAGTAAAGAAAAAGCCCTTGAAAGCTATAGAAAGGTTTTTCTGAATTATGACTAAAGCAGATTTTTTTTTTTAATTTATTTTTATTGTGGGTAAAAATCAAAATTCTCACAATACATACAAACATTTGCAAAATGATATATAAATATATATGCATATATGTGTATTTGCTTACAAAAGTGTTATTTATATATATATATACATATATTTTAAGAGGTGCTTAGATTACCCAAAATATTACACGGAACCCACTGGGATTCCCATGTTGCCCACCTCCCACACCTCCCACCTTAACAATGATAATATATATATTCCAGAGCCTGATCGTCAGTATGATTTTGAGGTTGTTCATAATTTTAAAATATTATGGAAAAGAGGTTTTAGCCCTTATGGAGGAAGAGAAAAAAAGCATTCTTGCATAAACTGTAATTGTTTCAGTTTTTTTTTTTTTTTTTGACTTGGGTATAATCTCCCTAGGTGTGATGTGTCACACCTAGGCTAATGTGTCACCCTAGGATAATGTGTCAACTCGGCCAGGTAATTGTGCCCAGTTGTTTGGTCAAGCAAGCTCTAGGCTAATTGTAATACAAGGACATTTATGGACTTTAGTCATCAGTGAATTTACTGCATAGATGGCTGTTTGTATCTGCAATCAACCAAGGAGATTGCCCTCAGCAATGAGTGATATTTAATCCAATCAGTTGCATGCCTTAAAAAGCACTTAAAAGTGATTTCGACATTCAGAGAGAATTTCCCAGCTCGGTCTTTGGACACCAACGTCTCCTGGGAACTCATCAAGAACCTTCATTGGAACTTCATTGGAGCCCCTGATTTGCAGTCTGCCTACGGAATCTGGACTTGTGCATCCCCTCAGTCATGCGAGAGAATTTTATAAAATCTCACCCTATTTACAGATATTGCCTGTTGATTCTGTTTCCCTAGAGAACCCTGACAAATACACTAGGTTTATATGGATACTAATAAAATAAATTAGCATTTTATTTATTAGATCTTTAAGATGATGAAAATTGTAAGTTTGTGTTTAATGAAATTAAGTTTAAGAAGAGAAAATAGTTCTGTCCTAAAGCAAAATGACAAATTTTTCACAGAACAGAATGAGGGATGTAAGACAAGACTTAAAATGGATAAGGAAATAAATTAAAGCTTTGTGGAAGTACATTTATAGTCAATGCTTACTAAACTTTGATGAGCTTGTTTAAAAGAGTGTGTCTTTGTCCTAAGACAAAATGGCTGATTTTCAGGAGGGCAGGATTAAGTAGGACAAGTCCTGAATGGGTATGAAAAGTTGTAGAGGGCTTGTGGAAGTAAATTTGTTTTGTTGCTGAAGGCAGTTTAATGAGCTTATTTAAAGGTGAAATTTGTTTTGAAGTGAAGTAACTAGTCTCTGTGCTTATGGATGGTTTAGGAAGTTATAGGTTGTAGGAAGTTTGTAAAAGCATTTTCTTTTTTTTTTTTTTTTTCCCTTAAAGATTTATTTATTTACTTTATCCATTTTAACCCCCCCCTTCCCCATTTGCTGTTTTGTGTCCATTCACTGGGCAATTCTCTGTGTCTGTTTCCTGCCATCTCTTCTCATCCTCCTCCTCCAGTCTTCACAAGGATTCGATCCTGGAGACCTCCAATGTAGGAGAGAGGTATTCTGCTGCCTGTGCCACCTCAGCTCCTGGCTTCTGGAGCTTTCGGAGCATCTCGTCTTGTCTCTCCCCTGTTACATCATCATCCTGCTGCGTGGCCCCTGGGGCCCGACGGCTCAGCTGCACACAGAGCCTGGCAGCCCATGCGCCTTCTATATATATTTTTTTTATTTTACCGGGAGGTCCCAGGGATTGAACTCAGGTCCCTCCATATGGCAGATGGATGCCCAACCATTTGAGCCACATCCGCCCCCAGCATTTTCTAAACTGAAAGATTTTGGGGAACAGAAGTAGCTCAAGTGGCTAAGTACCTCCTTCCCATGTACAAGGTCCTGAGTTCAATCCCCAGTACCTCCTAAAAAATAATAAATAAATAAACTGAAGGATTTCAATGTAAATGGCTGATTCCAGAAAGCCATTATTGAGTTGAAATTTATGTGTTAATATTGATAACAAAATTAACTTTATAACAGAAATCTGTCAGGGGCCACTTCAATATGCATATTAAGGTGGAGGTAGGGGGAAGATAACCTTGATTCCATTCAATTTATTTATTTCATAAAATAATTGGGAAAATAGGTTTTTTTTCCTGTACTCCTGAAGTGTTTATTTGTGAATACTGTGCATCTTACAGCAAACTGTGTAGAAGTTGTCCATTTTAATCTGAAGTAAAATACCTGTTGATTAACAAAATCTTGGTAAAAGTGTAAAAGCAAAACGAAACTAAATTTCTACTATGGTCTGTAGTAGAAACAAAGCTCTAGAAACAGCTTTATTTAAAATACTCATAAGGAAATTAAGGCCTAGATTGTAAGCTCTCGCTGCAGTCACATGTTACTCCTGGCTCTGATTTTATGATTTCTAAATCCTGAGATGCTTTACTCTTTGTGTTTAACCTGGTAGCTCCCCAGGATTTTTAAGTGCCTGTATGACACCTGGAACTCAGAGGTAAAGTTAGCCAGCTCTAAAGATGCTGGAGAGGCAGCCCTATGGCTGCACAAAAAGAGTGGCCATAGAGGAGCTACCATGGGGTAGTGGCTGGCTAACACGCTAGGCACCCCCAATAAATATTCTGATCTGGTTCATATGATACAGGATTGTGGGGTCTGGTCACGGTTCTGACTGCATTTGGTGCCTTACAGCAGTGGGCACGTGCACAAAACCAACATACCCCTAAGGGGCTGACAAGTAGATTTGTGCATTTAGACAGACCCAGCTACCGCACATGGGGTCTCTCCATTTGAGTTATTGGCATGGCCAGTTAGTAAGGCCCCTAAAACAATCAACGCATCTGCTACATCGCCTGGCCATGCCCCCAAAGTGGATGGAAACACGCTGCTCTGAAGACTCCTGTGGCTTTACAGTGGATTCATCTCGGCTCCTCAGCCCCACAGTGGACACTGCCTCTGGCCTGGCTCTGTTCACAGTGCCAAGGCGGCTGGTGGAGCACTGGCGTCAGCCTTCCTGACAGTATGTCAACTGCCCAAAGACATACCATAGGGGCAATGACTGCCAGTGATGTGGGCAGAACCTAAAGAAACACAATTAGCAAGACGGCCTGCTCTGCTCGTGTGGACGGCCAAGACGAGTGGTATTGTGAGCCCAGATCCCACCCACTCTCGGCAAATGTCCTAGGGCCTACGGGAGGAAGTTCCACTGTTACTTTACTTACAGACGAGACCTCCCTCTCTGGGTATCCTCCAAACATTTGTGCTTCCGCCCTTAGGCTTCTCCTCCTGATTCACAGGACTTCCTCTAACCGCCACTGTGGCAACAACCCACAATCAATCAGACTGCTGGGTGTGCAGATTCGTGCCAGCATCTGGCAGCTCTGGTCTCCCCTGGAATATCCTTCCCTTATTCTTGAGTAATTGGAGTAATCCAATTATTTTTGGAGTAATTGGCTAAAAACTACAAATAGGAGCCACCCTTCTAGTGGCAACTTCCAGAGCCCATGAACTCCTATAACTGCTAGTAGTCATTTGCTTGTCTTGTGGTTTATGGCATAGCTGTGGCCTTATATCACAGTAACACCATTTTATAAATCCCCCGTTCCACACCCAGGGCTTCATGCGGAAGAGGTGGTGGAAAGATTGTAAGATTTGTGGGGTAGGGTAGGTATGACTGTATTTTCTCCCCCAACCTTTCCAGTTCCTTTTCCTCCAGTCACAGCAACATTCCATTCCTAAATAGTTATAAGGCAAGTCTGGTTGTGAACTGGCGGCTGATCAGTAAATCTTGTAACACTGCATTCTTTACAAGTCCTGCTGCCCCTCATGTGCCTTTCCCACCTGCACGTAGACATGCGTTAGAAAACACCCCTCTCGTTTTACAGCGAGCTCAGAAAATGCTGTCTCTCCTCCCACCACCGAGGGTGAGGACCCCACATAAGTCCCCTAAATAAGTGCTCATTACTCACCAAGCTGGACTTGTCTTTCTTTGGTCTGAAGTATCCACGTCACTTCGATAGGTAGCTCTCTTTTTACCCAGCTCCTTGCCATATTTGGGACAACACCTTACCTAACTTTTTTTATTTTTAAGGAGGTACCAGGGATTGGACCAGGACCTCGTACATGGGGAGCAGGCGCTCAACCACTGAGCTACATCTGTTCCCCCAATGAGAGTTGGTTTTTCATTTGTTTTGTTTTTAGGAAGTACTGGGGATTGAACCCGGGACCGCCTACATGGGAAGGAGGTGCTCAGCCACTTGAGCTACATCTGCTTCTACCTAACATTTTGGTATTGATCAGGGCATCCCATGAGCTTCCTCTGGGGGTTCTAATTGATACTGAGCAAAAGGAGCTCTTGCCCAATGCACTTCAAAGACCAGTTCCTGAGACACTGGAGTTTCAAAAAGAGAAAGAGTTTATTGCCAGCACGTAGCAAGAACAGATGGCCTAAAGGCCTAAAGGCCTGTCTCCACAAACTGCAGTAATTCTGATAGTTCTAAAATATCCAGGTTTAGCAGGTTTACGCTAATAAGTAATTGGGGTGGGGCTGGCTCAGTTTCCTTGATTAATAAACATTAAGGGGCTGACTAATGATCATAAGACTTTAAAGTTGTAAAACAGGATGGGGGTGGGTACTTTTTAAATGATAAAAGCAATAGGTACTCCTTAAAGAAAATCTGAAGAATGCAGAAATATATAAAATAACAAATGAGCATCTTTCCCCAGTTCAGCTCCTCTCTCTTGGTGGGTTCCCATCTGGAGCTTTAAAAGTGTATTTTCATTTATACACATACTTAGCACAGCACCCAGGACACAGTAGGTGTCTAATAAATACTTGTTAGATGAAAAAAATTAATTAAGAAGAATAGTTTTTGTTTTGTTTTCTCTTAAAATAACAGAAGCACGCTCTGCCTAATAAACTGGAACTTGCTCTTTAAAAAAAAAATCCCAATGATACGTCTTGGTGATCTTTCTATGACAATACATGTGGATCTTCCTCATTCTTTTTAACAGCTTCATGGCCTCCCATTGTATAGATTTCCATGATTTATTTAAAAATCCACTTTTGTTAGACTTTGTAGTTGTTTGCCATTTCCTACTATTACTATCAATGTTGCAGGGAACATCCCTGTAATCATTTCTTTAGATTACATTCCCAAAAGTGGAATTCCTGGGTCAAAGTATATGTACCCACAATACTTGAAAAGATACTGCTAAATTGTCCTCCAAAAAAGCTGTACTGATTTGAACTCTCATCAACAGTATGCTAGAGAGATCATTTCCCTTTGTCACAACCGGACGTTTTCTTTTTTTTTTTTTTTTTTTTTTTAAGATTTTATTTATTTATTCATTTATCCCCCGCCTTGCTGCCTGTGCTCGCTGGGTCAGCTAACCATGCCGTGCGGGAAGGCTTGCCTTCACCAGGAGGCCTCGGGAACCGAACCCGGGGCCTCCCATATGGTAAACAGGAGCCCCACTGATTGAGCCACAGACGCTTCCCGGACGTTTTCAACATTTGACAAACAAACGGTTGTTGTAGAAAATTTCACATATAAAAGTAGAGGGAAGGGAAGTGGCTGTGGCTCAATCAGTAGGGCTCCCGTTTACCATATGGGAGGCCCCGGGTTTGGTCTCCGGGGCCTCCTGGTGAAGGCAAGCCCGCCCACACGGCGTGGTTAGCTGACCCAGCAAGCACAAGCAGCAAGGGGGGGATAAATGAATAAATAAATAAAAATTAAAAAAAAAAAAAAAAAGTAGAGGGAAGATTATAAGGAGCCCCCATGTGCCCATCACCCAGCTTGAACTCATGGCCAATCTTGTTTCATCTCTTCCCTTACTCTCTTTTCCACCTCCTTTGGACATTTCATCCGCAAATATTTCCGTATGTATTTCTAATAAAGAATTTTAAAAAATATAACCACAAACCCAGGATGACGCCTCAATGAATTAACAATAAATCCTTAATGTCATCAAATATCAGTCTTCTCATTTCCCAGTTGTCTCATAATTTTATTAGCAGTTTATTTGAATCAGGCGTCGAAAAATTCCAGAGCTTTCAGTCTATAAATCTCTTAAGTCTTTTTTAATTTATAAGTTCTCTCTCTCATTTGTCCTTGTAATTTACTTATTGAAGAAACCTGTTTCTTTGTCCTGTGGCGTTTCCAACAGTTTGCATTTTGCTGATTGTAACCTCGTGGTATCACGTAACATGTTTCTCCTGTGAATTGGTAGTTAGATCTAGAGTCTTGATCAGATTTCATTTCGGGAGGATGGTGGTGTTGTGTTCTTCCATTAAAGGCACACCATGTCTAGTTGTATTTCTTTTTGTGTTATTAGCAGCCATTGATGATCATTGCAAAAATGGTGTTATTCCATCGTTCCTTCTTCATTTACTAGCTGGAATATGTCTATAAAGAGAAACCTCCCTTGTTAACTGTTTGGTTACCCAGAGGTACAGTTTGTATAGGGAACACATGATAAATACTTGATGCTTTACCTTCATCTTCAAATTTTTAAAATAATGAGTTGGCCTGAAAGCATCCTTGAAAGGTAATCAATGCGTTTTGGTTTGTTTTGAAATGTGTTTAGTATAATGCTAGATTTCAGTATTTAAATATATTTACGTGTTTTAATCCATTGTAGTTAGTATCCTTACTGAAGCCTCTTCAAATGGACTCTCAAGGACTTTTGACATCTAGCGGTCTTTGATAGCTTTATTGGTTTCTGGTTTGACAAGATGTTCCGGGTCTATCTTATATACTTCCCATCCAGACAGAAAAGCAAGCATTTCTCCAAGGAGTCCTGCTTCCTTTTAGTGGGAAATGGCATTTAGAGATTTCAATCAGGGCACTAGAGCTGTTCATTTCTATTGTATTGGTTATTATTTATAGGCCTTTTCAGTGGACAAAGCTAAGAAATATATATATATATACACACACACACATACACACAATAAACTACATCATGTGCTCATAGGGGATTGTCCAATTGATAATATTGAGGACAACAGAATTTTTACTTAATCTCAATGATCTCACATTTGAGTCTCCTTTGAGCCCCTGTTCTCCATATACCAACTTGATCACTCTCACAACAACCTCCCGGAATTTATCAATTATTTGCATGTCATTTAGAACTACGCAGACAGAATTAGCATGATCCCTGGGCACAGATGTTGAAGTGAGAACAAACTTTATAATCTTTACCAATCTGAAAGGTGAAAAATTGTATCTTCTTTTTTTAGAAGAAGCACTGGGAATCGAACCTGGGACATCATACATGGGAAGCAGGTGCTCAACTGCTAGAGCCACATCTGCTCCCCAGTTGTATCTTCTTATAGTCTTATTTTGCATTTCTTTGGTAATTAATGAGGCTGAGGATGTGTCTTCTCAATATAGGTAAGCCCTGGTTTAAGCCTCTTCCTCCATCTGTTGGTACTCTCCAGAGCAACATTTCACAAACTTCAGTATTTTGCATATTATTATTATTATTATTTTCAATCCACATATCTCCATGTTATATTTACTGAATTTTTTTTTTTTTTTTCAGATACTGGGGCCAGGTATTGAAACTGGGACCTCATATGTGGGAAGCTGGCGCTCAACCACTGAGTCACATCAGCTCCCTTGAGTTGTTTTTTTTGTTTGCTTGCTTGTTGTATTAGTCAGGGTTCTCTAGGGAAACAGAATCAGCAGGAGATATCTGTGAATAATATGGAACTCTA